>OZ007597.1:118656776-119129276 GCA_963931845.1 Maratus michaelseni | reverse complement strand
AATTTCCAAACGAAAATAAACAATCTACCTCCAAGATTTCAGAAATCTACTATAACGATTGTATGGAAATAGTGGTGGATGCCAGTTGCATTCCTGTTGAGGAGAAAATATACTATTACATTACAAAAATTTATATTTTTTGAAGGATCGTGGGTTATACAATAATTATGTCTTTTTGAAATTAGAGGTAATTTTGTGGCCAATATGTAAGAATTTCCTATAGGGAGTTAAATAAGAGGAACTACTTAATGCTATTACAAATATGGCATTGCCAAGAATTTATGGTAAGTTTTATGACACATTTCTGGCTGATTTGATAAATATACAATTTTTGAATAAGTGGGCTTTCAAACTGGCCAAAACACATAGTTTAGTGATATAAGTATTTAAACGTTTATGGTCCAAATTATAAATTAATGAAAATTTGATTTCCCAAAACATTTCTGAATTTTAGATGATATGTTAGACTTGGGCAATCATTAAACTCAAAGATTTCGTCCATTAAAACTACATCCTTAACATCAGTATTTATAGGGATTCTGTGGAATTTTTATAATTCAATTCTACCAAAATAACTTCTTTAAAATAGTTTTAGTATTTTATAGAGTTAAAAAATATGCAAATATGTGCCTTACATAAAAATATAAACATCCAGAACAAAATTTATTTCGTGGAATGAGACTTCATTTTGGATTTACATATTGAAAGTTTATAGAAATAGATTTCACTTAAATTTTTTTTATAGTTTCCAATACATATCCAATATTAATCTCATTATTCGAAATTCTTTTATATAAAAATTGCAACCGTATGCGTATCTATCAAACGTTAGTAAAATACTTATAAAAAAAGTACCATAAAAGAGTTTCCGCACAGTTAAATATTATCACTAACCATACAACGTAAAAGCTCCTAAAAAAGGTTTTTATGCCTATCTGTCAACAAAATCTTTGTAAATTGCATAAAAAGTAATGCAACTCCTACAAATTGACTCCTTAAATTTGCGGCGACATCTGCTTAAATCATAGGCTATTTGTTTGGAACAGATGTGTTACTATCACGCTAAAATGTAAACAAAAGATTGGCGACTGTTTGTTTGGCGCGATTTCCAAGACTGCGCCAAACGAATAACTTAATACAATGGCTAGGTTGCCATTAAAGAAAAAAATCCCCTAAATTTGGCGACTTTTTTCTTTTTTTTAACCGATAATTTTTTTTTTTTTTTAGCGTGAGTGTAAAGCATCTAAGCCATTTGTTTTAATCTAATGAGACTTTTTAAAATTATTATTTAACACATAAAGAAGGTGGCATCAATCTATGAGAAGTAAAAATTATATTTAAAATAAATAGACAAATACCAAGATGAATGCAATTATAACCATTTACATTTTTGAGATAGAAACAAGAATTTACAAAAATGCACAATAAAAATTTAAAAATCTCTAATAAAAAAAACACTTCACCTAAATCCTACACTTTAAAAAACAATTCATGTTAGTGGAATATTTATTCAATTGGAGTTTTGGATTTTTCAAAATCGTAAAACCATGGTCTCAGGTATTTATGCTGATCACTGTCAATTAAAGCCTGATATATAGCAACACAAGCGATGTCTGGAGCTTCTAGGAATCCACGCTGTTTTAAGGAACTTCCAAATATAATGTATGTGGCACATGCATTTAGAAAAACCAAATGTTCCGACATTAAGGCTGCTTTTCTAAGATTCAATATATATTTAGTTAGCAGGGTATCGATCCGATCATCATCACTTAAGTCTGCATCATACTGGTGCACTTTAAAATAGTTTCTATGATGATTGATGCAACGGTTTAAGAAAATTGTTAAGGATTCAGATATGGCATACTCTTTTTCTGAGTAAACTGGTGCAGTGTCAGTTTCATATTTGCAGCTTACGTATTTGCATATACCTCTAGAAAACTTGTCGACTCGATCACGTTCAAGTTTTGTGATTGGCATGTCATTAGAAATAGTGCACACAATTGGGGGTTTGAGTTTCTCAACGTAAAACCATGGTCTCAGGTAATGATGTTGCTCACTCTCCACAAATGCTTCATATATAGCATCACAAATAATATCTGGAGCTTCTACGAATCCGTGTTGCTTTAAGTGACTTCCACCTATAATGTATATGGCGCATCTCGTTAGAAAGTCCAAAGGTGGCATCTGTTGGGCTGCTACCTCAAATATTGATTTTAAGATGTTTTGCAGAATAGTGATCCGATCGTCATGAAATATGTACTCAACTGTGTCCGATTCTATATACTTTTTTAGATGATTGATGCAACGGTTTAAGAGAATTCTTAAAGATTCACTTGGAGTATACTCTCTTTCAAAAAATACTGGTACATTGCCTGTTTCAAATACATGGCTTATGTACTTGGAGATACCTCGGAGAAATTTATCAACTTCTTCATTTTGTTTGGTCGCCATGGCACAAGAAAGAGTACACAATTTTAGTACTTAAATTTGAAGGGAATCAGTTACGCAAACTTATTCGAATCATAAGTCTTACTAGTTAGTCTTTTGTCTCAAGGTTCTTCTCAGTCTGATAGCTCTTCTAAACTTTTAAAAAAGTCACGTTGATTCGAAATATAGTCTGGGATCGAGATAGAATTTTCGCTATTTTCGAAAATAGATCGACCTATCCAAAGACTGCATTTTGGCAAAATATTCAATATTTATGAGATTTTTGGAATACCTGATTGGCCCATCTCGTTTCGAAAACAGCGAAAAACGTATCTGGATCTTTGCAATTGTTCAAAACTTGCGCCATTAGTTGAGGGAAATTAAATATTCACTCTTAGTACGGCATTATCGTCCTACGCTTTGGAGTTTCAGGAGTTAAATCATAAGATTTTACCAATCACCGATACGTAAACAACCAATGAAGCACGCTGATTGGTTAAGTCTTATGATTTAACGCCAGGAACGCAAACAACTAAAACAATAACGCCATAATATAAATGCACCTTAAAGACACAGAAGGTTTATTTAATTTGAGTAATACTATGTAATACAATAACGACGTACGTGCAAAAAAGTTTGACCGGTCGGTGGAGTTTTGAACAGAAAAATATATGACGATCCTGAGGGCCTGCCGTGGTCGAGTGGTTAAGCGCGACCTACGTTATACTTTATACACGGCCGATTCACGACTTTTAAAACGTCACACGGCGGTTGGCCGAGGCTAACGAAAAAGAAAGGCTACCGCGGTGCTTTACGTGTATCTTTTTTTACAGACCGCGGGAGTCACATGATGCTCGAATTGACCAACGCAGCCGTACGAAAAGAGCATTACGTCACACTAGCGGTCTGTAAAAAAAGATAAGTGAAATGCACCGCGGTAGCCTGTCTTTTTCGTTACCCTCGGCGATTGGCAGAAAACGATGGGCGAGACGCTTTGTACCGATCGCTTTGTAAAGATGATCCATTCCGTGTGACGTTTTAAACGTCATGAACCAGCCGTCTATGACGTAGTCACGGTCAATTGCCCTAAAATTTCGTATACAGAAATTGTCCAGTTGCTTTGGGGGATTTTCCACTGCCCAGTATGTATGAAATATCAGAGCGCAACCTGCGTTATATACGGCCGGTTTATGACGTTTAAAACGTCACACGGCGTAGATCATCTTTACACGGCGATTGGTACAAAGCGTCGCGCCTATCGTTTTGGACCATCCTTTCCGAGGCTAGCGAAAAAGAAAGGCTACCACGGTGCTTTACGCGTATCTTTTTCTACAGACCGCGGGATTCACGCGATGCTCGAATGCACCAATGCAGATGTACAAAAAGAGCATCACGTCACTCTAGCGGTCTGTAAAAAAAGATAATTGGAATGCACCGTGGTAGCCTGTCTTTTTCTTTAACCTCAATCCTTTCCATGTGACGTTTTAAAAGTCATGAACCGGCCGTGTAATAACGTAGGTCGTGATCCGAGTGAGATATAAAAACGAACTTTTTACAATACTTAATGTTTAAAATTATAGTTAACATTGTAGTGGTCGCTGGTTAACCGGAATCACGTGGTTTTGAGAATCCTGTACCGAAAGGTTTCTGCATCCCATGATTCGCTGTTGTTTATATTGCTTTCATGGGTACAAAACTAGTGTTGCGAAGAACCGTTTTTTCACAGGTTTATTTCCAATAGACCCGATTTATTTCCAGGCTTATTCCCAAACGGCCTGGTTTATTCCCAAAAAACCCGGTTTATTTCCAGAAAACCCGGTTTATTCCCAGGTTTAAACCGGGTTCTTTCTAGTCTTTGCAACTCTATGCGTAATAGTGATCACAGATTTAATCAATTTATTTTAGAGTTTTGAGATTCCAATACAACGAGTTTGCTGCATTCAGCGATAAATTTTTTTCATGTGCGCAACGCGCTCATACTTGCATTATAGTGGTTGCCACATTATTAAATTTCCTGTACTTTTGAGATTGTGATACAACTACGTTGCTGCATCCAGACATATTTTTTATTTTATCTTTATGGGCGCAAATCGCACATACATGCGTTATCGTGTACGCTGCATTGCCGAATTTCACAAATTTTTGAGTTTCCAACACAAGGTTGTTCATCATGCGATTTATTTTTAGTTTTTATGAACTCATGGGTGCAAATTGCATACATACACGCTATATTGTGATCGCAGAATTACCGAATTTCCCTTATTTTTGATTTTCCAACCCAACGACTTTGTTGCATACAGTGATTTTTTTGTTTGTTTGGTGAGGGGGAGGCGGAATTATATTTGTACAAAGCTCTCATACATACTTTTAATGATCTCGGCATTAATGTTATGTATTTTTTACAATGATGTTATTTCGATGTATTCTTCTCGAGAGATTCTCGTTTTAATTCATAACCTCTTCTGCCAGGGTACAGCGCCTAGAATACATAGTGTGGCTATACCAGTAATGCTTTACAAAGTATTAAAAAATTGTAGGCGATAAATGTGCAACGGTGCTGTACGATAATAGGGCGATCAAAGCGATATCTGCTAGCTCTTTTCAACTAAAATGTAGTAAATTATATAGAAAGGGCGCGTTTAGCGACCGAAACGCGTGTTACTCGTATAATTGGGGAATGAAGTCATCTGATTTCCTCAGGGTAAAGATGGGTTAAAACGGCTGCGAACGCTTTTGGGTAAAGTTATGGGCGTGTTTACAAACCAAACACTTCCGTCAACCAATCTACCATTACATTTTTATTGTAGGAACATTGAAGGAAACATCCTAGCCAACGTTAGCCAATTATATCATAGTCCTGTTAAAAGTAGACCAATCAAATGGTCAGGACTCAAGTGTACAGTAGGGGTAAAAAAGAACGACAGTTAACATTTGCAGTTAGCTATAAGGCGAGGCTAACGAAAGAGACAGGCTACCGCGGTGCATTCCACTTATCTTTTTTTACAGACCGCTAGAGTGACGTAATGCTCTTTTCGTGCACCTGCATTGGTGCATTCGAGCATCACGTGATTCCGGCGGTCTGTAAAAAACGATACGCTTAAAGCACCGCGGTAGCCTTTCTTTTTCGTTAGCCTCGGCTATAAGGCAAACAAACAAATCAGATTTCCCGATGACGTGATCACTTTACCCAGCAAAATTCTCCAGGTAATGAGGGTTACCCGAAGTCTGGGTAATTTTCGGCTCTGAACGCGCCCTATCTTACATAACTTTAAAGCTTATGAAAATCACTGTTTAAGTCATAGGAAACAGGATTGAGGCTAACGAAAAAGAAAGGCTGCCGCGGTGCTTTACGCTATTTTTTTTTACTGACCGCGGAAGTCACGTGATGCTCGAATGCACCAATGCAGGTGTATGAAAAGAGCATCACATCACTCTAGAAATTTCGAGGCTAACAAAAAAGACAGGCTACCGCGGTGCATTCCACTTATCTTTTTTTACAGACCGCTAGTGTGACGTGTTGCTCTTTTTGTACACCTCCATTGGTGGATTCGAACATCACGTGACTCCCGCGGTCTTTAAAAAAAGATACGCGTAAAGCACCGTGGTAGCTTTTTCGTTAGCCTCGAGAGATTTGTAAAAAAAGATAAGTGGAATGCACCGCGGTAGCCTGTCTTTAATTTAGCCTCGGAACAGGATATAATCAAGGCAACACTAGATACCGGGCTTGCTCATTCACTCTCAAAACGTCACAAATGGTGGCTGACCGCGACCAGCGATTGGTCCAAAGCAACGCACCCATCGTTTTGTGCCAATCGCTGTATGTCTTTCCTCCTAGTCAGCCACCTTTTGTGACGTCATCATAATGAATGAGCAAGCCCGGTATGTAGTGTAGCCCTGCTCTTGCTCATCTTACCGTGACCTTCGTTATACACGACCGGTGCATGACGTTTAAAACGTCACATGGAGTGGTTCATTTCTACACGGCGATTGGTGCAAATCGGCGAGCCTCCTCGTTTTACACCAATCGGCGTGTAAAAATGATCCACTCCATGTGACGTTTTAAACGTCATGCACCGGCCGTGTATAATGGATCTTACTTGTCTAATCCTATTCGTCCAGGCAAGTGTCACCAGTTTCTGGATAGGGGTTTCGCCATAGTTTGGACAAAAACTTCAGTCTGAGCGTGCGCCTGGATGTACACCGCAACTCTCTTATTCAGGTGTCTTAATATACCTAGGTCGACTAGATTTTCTAAAGGGGCACTTTCCGAATCTTCGATATTAAAATTTATCTTTAAAGATTTATGTATTTTGTCTATAGAAAGCTGCGAAACCGGGCCCTTTGGGTCAAAGCCACAACAACAACATGTATTTTGTCTGTCCCACGAGTCTATTGTCTTTTTTAATTGTAATAAGAACTGTCCGAACTTCACCCCCTAAATTTCAAGAAGTCTTCGAATTTTGAGGATCTTTGGTCATCTTGGACTTTACATTAGAGTTGTAAAAACGGGGAAAAAAAAAACATGTTTTTGAGGAATAAACCGAGTTATATGCGAATAAACAGGGTCGTTTGAAAATAAATCTGGTAGCAAACCGGGTCTTTTAAATTTGAACCTGAGAATACAGTAATATTTTGGAACTCTACCATATATAAGCCAAAAAGATAAGACACTATCATAAAGTTCACTCGTAATACTATTTGATCACAGCACCACTAGCGACAATTTGGAAGAAATTTCTCATTGTAGAGAAACTTTGTTATTGAGCGTTTACCTTAAATTGAACTTTGTTAGGGTTTCGTTCATCTCATTAAACTCTATTCGTTCCGCTACAGTGCCTGTCCGTCACAGAGCAGGTTCTCAGAAAAAATATAACTTACAGACATGAAATTTTGTGTAATTATAGCTGAATACCTACTAAGAAGCTCAACATCATAAAATCTGAAAAAATCGTATTATTTTAATATAGAGAGATAAACCAAAAATTTAACACCCTTCTCCTATTAAATATAAACATTTTTCGTTAAAATAGTTGCCAACAATTAAAAATCCACAATAAAATTCTTTCTACAATAATTAATTTTCTATTGAAATATTTTCACGTGAAAAATGAAAATGAAGTAAAAAGTTTCACCATTTGAAAAAAAGATTAATATGACGTCATATTGGTAATAAACGGAAAATTTTAAACATTTCTCAATAATACAAAAAGTATAAGTGAATACAGAAAACAGCTCAATATGACGTCATTAGAGAATTAAAAAGAAAATTAATCTGACGTCCTATTGGCAATTTAACGTACTTTTTAAAATGTTTGAGAATAATACAAAGAGAGTATCAATATGAGTAATAAAGAAAGCAAGTAGATATGACGTCAGCAAATTATTATAACATCATATGAGTTTGAGGAACGTATTGAATAGAGATAAAAACCGGATTATGGAAATATTGGCATATTTTAACATTTTGAAGGTCTCTATACAACATGTTTAATTTTGAAATTGATTTTCTTTAAAGATCGCATTTAGTCCACATGACAGATATAATGGCAGTGTACAATAGCGGGCTTCGTCCGCTATCGGGCCGGTTCCGATATTTGAAAAAAACGAGAAAAATACACCGGTAAATTTTTACTTTATAAAAAACATGACTTCTTTTTTCCACTTTTTGAAAATGAAATTTATTTGGATTTATTAAAGAAATGATAGTGTTTTGAAAAGAATATTAAAAACGAAACCCTTTGTGCGATCTTCGATCACACTTACCTAATTGTTTTTTTATAATGCTGCGCGTTTCCGTTTTCATGCGTAAACCTATGGGGGAGAAAAAAAAAGGCGAAACTTAAGCAGTTTCGTAAGAAGACATTTTAGTGTGTATATATATAATATACATAAATCCAGTCTTAAATGGTATTAATCGAATAAATACGATAAAATAAACTCATATAGAACACTGGTATACTATAAAAATATACGAAATATTGTGCTTTACAAAGACGCAGAACTTTTTTTATTCGTCATTTTACTGAAACAGTACAGGAAAAGAAATTGCAAATTTAAAAAATAAACACTCGCGCTCGAAAGGATAAGGGTTTTAGCTGATGTGTTGTTAATTTATGTAGATTAATGTATTAAAACATTTGTCGCAACATTCTTTAAAATTAAAGTTTTTACAGACAAAATAACTAGTCTTTGGGGGCCACCGTAATACTTACCCATCATGGATATACATAATATAAAATATGAAAATAAAACAAGTGTAAACTATTTATAAAATGCATTAAAACACACATAAACAACGCCTGCATTCAGCAATTAAAGATACACAAATATTATAATACAGACATACATACAATAAATACAACAATCCAACATGGAGTGAAAAATTAGCCAGAGCCAGGAATCGAACCTGGGTCCAGAGCGTTACGGGCTGTTGCTCAGAAATTAGCCGGAGTGGCTCAGTGGTCAGAGCGACAGCCTGGAACGCTGTGGACCCAGGTTCGATTCCTGGCTCTGGATAATTTTTCACTCCATGTTGGATTGTTGTATTTATTGTATGTATGTCTGTATTATAATATTTGTGTATCTTTATTTATAAAATGCACTGAAATTCGAATAAAATCGTGGCTTGATGACGTCATAAACTTTAAATGCTCTATTACTGAATTGCGTAAAAGAAACCTCCTTATGCCTATAAAGACAATAATCCTATTAACTAGCGGTTTATTGCATCTGATTAAGCGTCTCATTTCCAATTAAAATATATCTTTGAATTGAAATTTAAATGAAATACAGGGTCAGAAAAATCGAAGAGTGTGGAAATAGGGTTACAAATATCTCGACAACTCATTATCCGATCGACTTCATTCTTTATGCAAAATTTGTTTTTGTTTTTTTAATTTCTCTTTTATAGTTTTTTTCCAATTTGTCCAATTTTTGTTTAATAATTTATCTAATTTGTCTTTTATATTCATTCCTTAAAATAAACAATTTAGAGAATTTTTATCTACCTTTTATCAAAACCTATATTTCAAGAGTACGAAAAAAAATTCCAAATAATCGAAGTTACTGAAATTTAATAAGCTTCTCGTTATTACATATTAAGTACATACCTAATTTCAAGTCTATCTCAATTTGTTCAGGAGATAGAGCGCTTACAGACACACACAGAAACAGACGGACGGCAATTTTGTTTTTCTAAAAATATGTTTTTCAGAATCTCCAATGTCTAAAACGTGTAAATCCGTAAAAAAGATTTTCAAAACGAATACAAGATTTACCTTATACTACATATGATGGGTAAGTAAAAAGTTTGTTTTGAATGCCGTTGAAAGTTAAGTTACCGATTTTCGAAAACAGTTGCACTTTACATAATATTGTTGTTAAAAATTGGTCAACATTTGAAGATTGAGTGTTCGTGATCAGACTTTAAACACAGTTTTGAAATATAATCACGCTTAATGATTCAAGTCAATTTCTGAATGATGGAACAAAGTAAATTAAGGCGGGTTAAATTTCTTATCTTTTTAGATGACTAGAAAATTTAACTGAAAATTCATTACTAATTGCACTTTAAAGAAAATGAAATCAAAAATTATTTTTTGAAAGTTTGCGGGCAGGCGTAATCTCTTATGAGAGAGTACTGATTTTAATCGCAACTAAAACGTTGTTCATTTATGATAAAAGCGGCCCGATCATCGAATCAACCCTTGTTTTTAGCGAATGTTATGTTCTCCATTAGGATTTGGAAAGATTTTTCATTAATCACTGTTGCTTTTATTTGTTGAAAAAGCCTTGTAATGTATAGTGAATGTTGTAAAAATTACAGAAAAGAAACAATTTCTTTTGAATTGTATATGTGTGTACATACTTATGACAAAATTATCTTCTATTTCCAAACAAATTGTTTGGAAATAGTGGTGGGATACTAATTGCATTCTTGTTGAGCGTAAAATATACTATCACGTAACAAAAATTGACATTATTTGAAGGGGATGGGTTATGCAATAGTTATACGACTTTTCTAAATTAAAGTGAATTTCGTTGCCAATATTTGACAATTTTCTATAGGGAGTTAAGTGAGAGGAACTGCTTAATGATATTACGAAAATGGTACTGGCAGGAATGTATTTCAAATTTTATGACGCATTTCTGGCTGATTGAAGAAAATGACAATTCCTGAATACGTGAGTTTTCAAATTGGCCAAAACGCACAATTTTGTAATTTAAGTAATCAAGCCTTTACGTCTCAAATTATAAATTAATGAAAATTTCATTTCCCGAAACAATTTTTCTGAATTTTTGAAGATAAGTTAGAAGATTTGGGCAATCATTAGATAAAATCTAGAAAGATTTTGTCCATTAAGACTACTAAACTAAATTAGTATTTATAAGGGTTCAGAGAAATTTTTATAATTATATTCTACCCAAATAATTTCTTTAAAATAGTTTTAGTATTTTTTACAATTAAACAACGAAAAATCATGCGTCAAGCATAGATTAAGTAACACTTTCCAATGCTTCCAAAATAATTTTGCAAATCGTTACCGTTTAATAAGCTGAAAGATAACATCTAAGTAAACAATTTGGAAAACACATGACATATTTAAGAAACGTAATTTCAAGAATTTCCAACATATATTTCCAACATATACAATATTCGGAAAAATATCCGAATACTTTTATTCAGCCCTGTATAGGATCTATAGATTTATATAGATACTACATAGGATGCTAAATTTTAGTTTAGTTAGAAAACGCGTAGCACAGTTTAAAATTCTCCTTCTGGAGTTTGTCAATAAACGGAAATGTGTTCGCGAACTTTTATGCTGCCCTGTATAGGATCTACAACATTTATACACATCAAGTAATAGACAAAAAGTGAGTTAAATTTAAAATCGCGTTCAGGAACCTCAAACGCACTTGCAGAAATTATTGTTAATAGACAGCAGAGAATTCTTTTGTGTGTCCCTGTAAAGGAACGATGACCGCTATACACACAATATTCTGTAGTAAGCCTCTTGTAATGCACCTTAGTGATATATATAAATTTCAATGGGTTTAAAATAGTGAAACATTTAAATAAACCGCAGACGATTTTTCTCCATAGGCGTAATGTAACGGAATTCTTTTGACTGTCCCTGTAAAGTAACTATAAGTGCTATGCACACCCTATTCCATATTAAGCTTCTTGTAATGCACCTTAGTGATATATATCAGTTACGATGTGTTTGAAATTGTGTAACATCATTAAAATAAACCGCAAATGATTTTTCTCCATAGACCGTAATGTAACGGAATTCTTTTGAGTGTCCCTGTAAAAAAACTAAGTGCTACACACTTCCGTTGAAATAGGGAACATACATAACGACAATAACATAAGACAATAACATAACGACAATAACATAAAAATTGCAGGGCAATCCGAGCATATTTACGGGAGTTAGAGCACGACCATCCGGCTAGACAAACCGAAGTCAAACACTTTTCAACTAGGTTGGAAAGTGTTGAAAATGAAAATATATGCCTTACATAAAAATATAAAATTTCCACTTAACGTCCTTCAACACCAAGCAAGCTGAACAGTCTGAAAAGAAAATAATTTGGCTCTTTACAAAATATTTTTAAAACTAATCCTAAGTTGTGTTACTGCCAACGTGTTAAATTAATTTGATAAAAGAAGTTTTTTTATTATAATAAGTACTATGGTACTTAACACGTCGACGGACACTCGCGGCTATAGCCGCCAAAGCGAAGTTAACAATGTGGCATGACCTGCTATAGCCGCCCAAAACGAAACGGTCGTTTTTAGACACTACGGCTATAGCAGCACAAATGTGCATTTACCGGCGTACAAGCAGAGTGTCATGTTTTGGAAACAATTTTTTACGTTGAAGTTCGGTTTCCACCTGTTATATGAGTTGCAGTGTCAGTATGCACGAGCAGGGTGGCTAGTGGTCAGGGAAACATACAGTAAAAAAATAATTACCAGTATATTCTTATAGAAAAATTCAAATGGATTATTTGATCGAATAATCAACATAAAATTTTTCTATAAGAATATACTGGTGTTTATCACTTTTTTTACTGTATTTTTCCCTGACCACTAGCCACCCTGACGTGGTTGTGAAGGGAATAGTGCAACCTAATTAAAGGTGCTGAATTAATCAAAATTAAGTTTATTTAAGCAGAAAGAGTAAAACTATAGTTCTAATATTCTAAAAATTACAAAAACATATAGTGTCAATTTTCGAACTTCACTTGTTCCTACTGTCCGTCAATGTGTTAAAATATGTGCTCATGGATATTTTAACACGTTGAATGCCACGTCAGTCATCGGTGAGTGCCACTGAAATTCCCGTTTAGGCCGCGTCAGTCACCGGTGACTGACAGTGTAAAATACGATATAAAAATAAAAGATTTCATTGTTTTAAGTAATTACTGAAAAATTATTTAAAATTTACTTAATTTTTAACTATTACAGGAACGTATCATTAATGCATTTATATATTTCTCAAAAAATGTTAATGAATTTTATTGAAACACGGTAAACATTAAAAACTGTTGTCCTTCGCATGTATCACAAAATGTGGCAACTTGTTTAGTCTGGCCATTTCTCTACCAGATTATGTCACATTTTCTTCATAGTATGATCTACAATATTTTTGCACTGCGGAGACTTTTCGCGTTGAATTGGTCGTTTTTCAGAAGTTGTTGCAATACTGCCAGGTGGAATGACTTAAACATTTTTTTCTTAAATAGCAGTGTGAGTAGAATATAAAATTTGTCGCTAGTGGTAGCCCTGTCTTCTAACCAACGCGCGTGGTCTGACTGAGATTTCCTTAAAAATACACGTGGCACTCAACGTGTTAACAGAATTTTACCAAACTCTGAAGTTTTCTATACAAACTTTAGTTGTAACATCGTAAGTTTTTTCGGCAAATTTTACGCGAAATCATTCGGTTAACTAGTTTAACGTTTAATTTTTCCTACCCTCAACAGCTTACGTTGTTACTTTCGCTGTATCTATAAGATACAAGACGTAATTTTCATATTTCTACAATTTATACAGTGATATTTCGAGGAAAATTAGTAATAAGTTAGAATTAAATGTTTTCCCTATTATAACAAAAGCGAAAAAAATATTATAAACACAATTCTGAAAAGATGTGACTGACAAAACAAAGTAAACATATCTTAACATTAAGCCTAAACACTAACTTACAGATAGTAATAGAGTTAATAATTATGTAGATGCAAATTTCGGAACTCCTAATGTTAAATTAATTTTTAATAGCTTCAAAACAAAATTCATTTCCAGTTTTTTTTTAAATGAGTAACTTCAAAATTTATTTCGCGGAAGATTTAATTTTGGATTCGCATGTTGAAAGTTTATAGAAATAGATTTAAAAAAAAATCTAGTATTCAAGACATATCCAATATTAATCTCATTATTCTAAAAATATATATAAAAATTTTAACCTATAAAACGTTAGTAAAATACGTATAAAATATAAAGTTTTCGCACAGTTAAATTATATCACTAAACGTAGAACGTAAAGCTCCTGAAAACTCTTTTAGTGTAAATTTACGGAAACATCTACTTAAAGCATAGGTAATTTGTATTAATCTGATGAGACTTTTTCAAATGATTGTTTCCCGTTTAATGAAGGTGGCATCAATCTATTTAAAGTAGAAATTATTTATTTAAAATAATTTAAATAGACAAATACTAATATGAACACAATTATAATCATTTACATTTTTGAGATAGAAACACAGAATTTAAAAAATGCACAGTAAAAATTTAAAAATCTCGAATAAAAAGCACTTTACCTAATTCCTACACATTTCGGGATAATTTCCGTTAGTAGAAAATTTATTCAGTTGGGGTTTAAAATGTTTCAACATTGTAAAACCACGGTTTAAGGTATTTATGCTGATCACTCTAAAAAAATACGTGAAATAAAGCAACACAGGCTATGTCTGGAGCTCGTGGGAATCCATGTTGTTTTAAGCAACTTCCAAATATAATGTATGTGGCACATTCATTTTAAAAATCCAATGGTTCTGACGTTAGGGCTGCTTTTCTAAGTTTCGATATGTTGTCATCTAGCAGAATATTGATCCGATCATCTTGACATACGTAATCATACCTGTGCATTATAAAATAGTTTCTATGATGATTGATGCAACGGTTAAAGAAAATTGTTAAATTTTCAGGTGGGGCATACTCTTTTTCTAAATATACTAGTGCAGTGTAAGTTTCATATTTGTAGCTTATGTATTTTCAGATACCTCTAGAAAACTTATCGACTCGATCAAGTTCGGAGATTCTCATCACATTAGAGAAATAGTGCATACAATTGGGGTGCGGGGTTACTGAACGTAAAACCATGGTCTCAGGTAATGATGTTGCTCACTGTCAACAAAAGCTTCATATATAGCTACACGAGTAATATCTGGAGCTTCTAGGAATTTATTTTGTTTTAAATAATTTCCAGCTATAATGTGTGCAGCGCATCTTGTTAGAAAATCCAAATGTTCCATCGATAGAGCTGCTTTTTTAAGTGACGCTTTAAAGTTAGTTTGCAGCATATTTATCCGATCTGCTTCATTTAAATAAGAAGTATACGAGAGATATTCTGCTGTATCTCTCTGTTGATTGACGCAACGGTCGAACAGAATTCTTAAAGAGTGACTTGGATAATACTCTTCTCCTAAAGCCAGTGGTAGATTGCCTGTTTCAAATACATGGCTTATGTACTTGCAGATACCTCGGACAAACTTATCGACTTGTTCATTTTGGTTGTTCGCCATGAGATAAGAAAGAAAGCACACAAATTTAGTACTGAAATTTGAAGGGAAAAAAATTGTTAAGTAAACATATTTAATGCATAGTCTCAGTCACCTACACCGTCTTATGGTTCTTGTCAGTATGATAGCTCTTCAAAACTATTTTAAAAGTTAGGACGAAACAAAATCCAGACAGGGAGTGAGATAAAATTTTCGCTATTTCCGAAACGAGATCGACCAATCGAAAGCCTGCATTTTGACTAAATTTTCTATCTTTGTTAAAATTTTGCAATATCTGATTGGTCAATCTCGTTTTAAAAATAGCAGGGCTACACTAGATACCGGGCTGGCTCGCGACCTACGTTATACCGCGACCTGCGTTATACACGGCCGGTGCATGACGTTTAAAACGTCATATGAAGTGGATCATTTTTACACGGTGATTGGTGCAAAACGGCGCGCCCCCCGTTTTGCACCAATAACCTTGTAAAAATGATCCACTCCATGTGACGTTTTAAACGTCATGCACCGGCCGTGTATAACGTAGGTCGCGGTTATACACGGCCGGTACATGACGTTTAAAACGTCACATGGAGTGGATCATTTTTATACCCGATTGGTGCAAAACGCGGGGCGCGCCGCTTTGCACCAATCACCGTGAAAAAATGATCCACTCCAATGGCTCATTCATTATCATGTCGTCACAAATGGTGGCTGGCCGCATCATTTTATTATTCAATTTATTATTACCCCCTAATTGTCCTCGGGACTAAATCTTCACTGAAATACAAATATGTTCTTTACATACTCAAAGTTAAAGGGCATTTAGGGCATTTCCTCATGAATTGCAGTAGATATTCGACAAATCGTCTGAAATCGAAAGTGTCCGGACACTGCCCCTTAATTTCTGGACATCAGTGTAGGTAACATTGTAGTGATCGTGGGTTACCGGATATAATGTGGTTTTGTGATTTCTGTACAGCAATGTTGCTGCATCCAGGGATTCGTTTTTGTTTATTTTCCTTTCATGAACGCAAAACGCACATATACATATTACAAAACACTGCTGAGTTCAAAAAACTTTTGTTTCAATAATAATAAAAATTATTAATAACAATAATACAATTAAACAACGCAGCAGCGGTACAACAAAAGCGCTATAAAAAGGAACAGAAAAAAAGACTACTTAGGGAACATATGAAATATTGAAAGTATAGAGCATTACCAGATTTCTAATGCATAGGAAAATTTCACAAGCTAATTTTTTTCTTTCATTGTCATTAGAGACGCTACTATCATTGCCATTACAGATTTTGCTTAAACTGTCCTATATTAACGGTATGTAACGCTCCAGTAATACGCTGCCGCGCATGCGCGGTAGCGTATGACTGCTTATCATTGCCATTAGCGTATCATTGTCATTACAGATTTTGCTTAAACTCTCCTATTTTCTTTTTGCACAATCTATGGAAACCCACACTGCAGAACTTGGTAATATTTCCTTGGTTAAATTCAATAACTAGTAAACTTACATTAGCTTGGTAGTAATTAATGCCAAGTCTGTTTTTGTTCAAAATCCTCTCGACTAATACTTTTTCTGTTGCCCGTATCTCGACACTTTCCTTTCTTAAATTAAGAAACTCTGTGTTTGTTCAATAGTATCATTCGTGTCAATCGTAATTTGAACCAAAGTTAAAAAAAGTTTCCATTTTAATCTTTAAAGAACTTGTAAAATTGATCGCCGCATTATCAAACTTCATTTTGAGCTTGCTATGTAGAACTTGGTTACGACATACAGTGATTTTGGTTTTGTTTTGCTTTCATGGGCTTTAAACACACATACATGCGTTATAGTGATCACGGATTTAATGAATTTAATATATTTTTCTGATTTCAAGACAACTAGTTTGCTGCATTTAGTGATATGTTTTTTTTCATAGGCGCAACGCGCCAGGGCTACACTAGATACCGGGCTGGCTCATTCTTTATCATGACGTCACATATGGTGGCTGGCCGCGACCAGCGATTGGTACAAAGCAACGCTTCCATCGTTTTGTGCCAATCGCGGTATGTCTTTAGTTTTATGTCGTTTCGCTTTGTACCAATCGCTGGTCGCGTCCAGCCAACATTTGTGACTTCATGATAATAAATGTGCCAGATCGGTATCTAGTGCAGTCCTGAACGCGCTCATACTTGCGTTATAGTGTTTGCGGTATTATTTAATTTCATGTACCTTTGAGACTGTGATACAACTATGTTGCTGCATCCAGTCATATATTTATTTTATTTTCATGATCGCGAATCGCACATACATGCGTTATCGTGATTGCTGCATTGCCGAATTAAAAAAACTTTTGAGTTTTCAACGCAACAAGGATGTTCTTCATTTGATTTATTTTTAGTTTTTATGAATTCATCGGTGCATATCGCACATATACACTGTTAAAAATCTCCAGCTTTTGCTGCAGACACACTCCACCGCTTTTAGAGAAAACGGTTACTTTACTATATTATGCAGCATTTTCTTTGGTCAAAATAGAGATATTTTATAAAAGCGGTGACTATGCAGCAAAAGTTGAAGATTTTTAACAGTGTATGTATGCTATATAGTGATTTCCGAATTTCCCGTATTTTTGATGTTCCAACCCAACAAGTTTGTTTCATCGCGACCCACGCTATACATGGCCGGTTCATGACGTTTAAAACGTCACACTGAGTGGATCATCTTTACACGGCGATTGGTACAAAACGGCGCTACAGCGCCTAGAATACATAGTGTGAAAACCGGCTATCCCAGTAATGTTTTAAAAAGTGCAAAAAAATTATAGCCGATAAATGTGCAACGATGCTGTATGATAATAGGGTGATCGGAGCGTCATCTATCTCTTTTCAACGTAAACATTGTATTGCAAAAATTTAGTAAACATCGTATATGCTAATATCTTTTAAGATTCAGTAATGAAAAGAAAAAAAAAGATTTGCTTTTGCAAAAAATAAAAATCCGTACAGCTTAAGCATATTACTCAAAAAAAAAGGAAATTTTTATATAAAGAAATTTTTTAATCACTAATGGATGTACACACATATGAATTAGTAGTTCCGCTGTAGGCATACATAATACTGCAAATTGATTAT
The DNA here is from genome assembly GCA_963931845.1 of Maratus michaelseni. Lineage (NCBI taxonomy): Eukaryota > Metazoa > Arthropoda > Arachnida > Araneae > Salticidae > Maratus > Maratus michaelseni. The sequence continues at coordinate 119,110,922 of OZ007597.1, read as the reverse complement.
TATTGTTTCTACTTGAAATTTATCAAACAGATGCTAATCTTGACCGTACTTTAAAAGTTGCATTTTATTATTATTTATCAATACACATAGAGAAAAGTTAAAGATATTAAATTTCATTAAAGAAAATTACTTTAATGAAAAAGGAGAGCCAAAAATTTGAAAGAAGCAATCTGAAATATTAAAATTACATCGGAACAATCACTTTATTGATATGATAAAATTACGTTAGCTTTACATGTTTGTAAAATATTTTTGTGCATTTTAATTATTTGTGCATTTAAATGATAGGGCTTTCTTTACTCTAGTCTTATGATAATTCTTCAAGTTTAAGTGTAAAATATGAAGTTTGAATCCGCCACTCGCGTGAGTATTGGAGATATTTTGAAGAGTAACAAAACCATAAAAAACTAACAAAAGCATTCGTTTATTTTTTATAATTTATGTGGGTAAGTTTGGCAAAATATTTCCTAATTGCATTTTTACTGTCAAGGAATTTAAATAATACCAAAATTTTATCCATCCGTAGCAGGTTCTTATTAATCTGGTATCAGAATAAGGGTACATGAACATAATATAGAGTAAATGGGCTAGTAATGAATGCTTTTAAAGAATTTATTTTTTTAATAATTTAAGTATTTGAAATACTTATCACCGGCCGAAACGTTTTATCAAGTTGATTCTTGTACAATGTTTACGTTGAAAGGAGCCAGCAGATGTCGCTCCGATTGACCTCTTATCGTTCAACTTCGTAGTACATTTATCGGATTCAATTTTTAGTACTATTTTCTATCCGGTTTCCACATTATTTGTTCTACGCACTGTACCGCGCGCCCATCGTTTTGTGCCAATAGCCGTGTAATGATGATCCATTCTGTGTGACGTTTTAAATGTCATGAACCGGCCGTGATTCTAACGAAAAAGAAAGGCTACCGCGGTGCTTTATGCGTATCTTTTTTTACAGACCGCCGGAGTCACGTGATGCTCAAATAGACCAATGAAGGTGTACGAAAAGAGCAACGCGTCACCCTAGTGGTCTGTAGATAAGTAGAATGCACCGCGGTATAGCCTGTCTTTTTCGTTAGCCTCGCGGTTGCATCCCGTGATTTCTTTTGTTTGGTGATTGGGTGGCGGATTTTTATAGGCACAAAGTTCTCATGCATGCGTTATAATGATCTCGACAATACCTAATGTTATGTATTTTGTAATTTTTTGCAATGATGTTATTCCTATGCATTCTTTTCTAGAGGCTCTGGTTTTAATTCCGAAGCTCTTATGCCAGGGTAATGGAAATCGGTGCGGCTGGGGTTTTTTAACAAAGAGGAAATTCATACCAGAGCAACTCACCATTGCTCATCTTACTCGTCTAATCCTACTCGTCCAGGCAAGTATCGCCAAGTTCTGGAGTATGATTTCGCCATAATTTGGACAAAAATTTCAGTCTGAGCGTGCGCCCTCAGTGTACGGCGCTACTATCTTATACAGGTGCCTTAAGATATCTAGCGTGACCAGATTTTATAGATTTTGAAATGAAACTTTTTCCTGATATTTTATAATATTAGAGTTGAAAAATCTGGTTTATTCCCAGGTTTATTTCGAATAGACCCGGTTTATTCCCAAAAGACCCAGTTTATTCCCAAAAAACCGGATTATTCCCCCCAAAACCAGTTTATTCCTAGGTTTAAACTGGGTTTTTTCTAGCCTTTGCAACTCTACATAATATTAAACTTTATGTTTTTAAAGCTTTGTGTATTTAATCTGTCCCACGAATCTATCATTTTTTTTAAATGTAATAAGTGTTCTAAATAAAACTGGGAAACTGCCTGAGCTACACCAAGGCAACACTAGATACCGGGCTTGCTCATTCACTCTCAAAACGTCACAAATGGTGGCTGACCGCGACCAGCGATTGGTCCAAAGCAACGCGCCCATCGTTTTGTGCCAATCGCTGTGTGTCTTTCCTCCTAGTCAGCCACCTTTTGTGACGTCATCATAATGAATGAGCAAGCCCGGTATGTAGTGTAGCCCTGGCTACATCCAAATTTGAGGACGTCCTCCAATTTTGAGGACCTTTGGTCATCTGAGACTTTAGCAGGGCAACACTAGAGACCGGCAGGGCTACACTAGATACCGGGCTGGCCTTTTCATTATCATGACGTCCCATATGGTGGCTGACCGCGACCAGCGATTGGTACAAAGCAACGCGTCTATCGTTTCGTGCCAATCGCGGTATGTCTTTCGTTTTGTCGTTTCGCTTTGTACCAATCGCTGATCGCGTCCAGCCACCATTTGTGACTTCATGATAATGAATGAGCCAGCCCGGTATCTAGTGCAGTCCTGATACCGGGTTTGCTCATTCATTCTTATGACGTCACAAATGGTGGCTGGCCACGACCAGCGATTGGTACAAACAGGGCTACACTACATACCGGGCTTGCTCATTCATTATGATGACGTCACAAGAGGTGGCTGACTAGGAGGAAAGACATACAGCGATTGGCACAAAACGATGGGTGCGTTGCTTTGGACCAATCGCTGGTCGCGGTCAGCCACCATTTGTGACGTTTTGAGAGTGAATGAGCAAGCCCGGTATCTAGTGTTGCCTTGGTACAAAGCGACGCGCCTATTGTTTTGTGCCAATCGCTGTATGTCTTTCGTTTTGTCGTTTCGCTTGAATGAGCCAGCCCGGTATGTAGTGTAGCCCTGACTTTAGATTAGAGTTGTAAAGACCGGGTTTTTTTATATAAACTGGGTTATATGGGAATAAACCGGGTCAGTGGAGAATAAACCGGGTCGTTTGAGAATAAATCTGGTTGTAAACCGGGTCTTTGATGTTTAAAACTGGGAATAAAAATATTTTGGAACTTTACCTTATATAAGCCAAAAAGATAAAGCACTATCATAAACTTTAATCGTAATATGAAAACGATCGCAGCACCGCTAGCGACAATTTGGAAGAAACTTCTCATTATACAGAATATTTGTGTTATTCAGCGTCTACATTAATATGAACTTTCTTTTTAATAGTATGTGTTTCTGTTTTTATCGAAAGCTTATAGTTTTTTTTGTGCGTAAACTAATGGTAGGGGGCCACCGTGGTTAAGGCACCACTCCGCTAATCGCTTCCTAGCGTAGGAAGCAAGGCCGGCGGTGTTCGACTCCCGCCAGCTCCATTGCACACACTTTGTGGAGCTCACGGATGTAACTCTTGGTGTTGTAAATTTCCTTGTACTGTCTCGTCAAGATATATGTAATTGTTGAAGTCATGTCTGTGTTTCTGTGAATAAAAAAATGTATATGGATCATTCGAGACGACAGCCTAGTAGCTATAGGTCTCAAAGTCCACCCTCCTTCAAAGTTCAAAGTTCAAACTAATGGTGAACACTAAAAAAAACTAAGTTAAGCATTTTCGTACGAAGACATTTTAGTATAGAAAACAAATCCGGTCTTAATTGTTATTAATCAAATAAACACGATAGGAAAACTGATATAGAATAATGATATACTATAAAAGTAACGAAATATTGTAAAATATTCACTCTCACTCGGCTGAGAACTTTTTGAATCACCGTCGTACAGAGCTGCACTAAAGAATTCGTATACAAGAGTGTGTCTTAAATGTATAGGGTAAGTCAAAATGAATATAGCGTTTACAAACGGCTATAACTATTTAATGGAAAAGAGTTTATCGATAAGATTAACACAGAATGTAGACAGAACTTCAAAATTTTGTATACATACGTCATATACTTTCTAAGTGACTTCCCGTGGTATTCCCGGACAACATCTAGACAGTAGTCCATTTCACTTCATATATTCTGATGCATTTGTTCAGACTTGACCTGTTCTGATTTGTTCTCCGGACGTGACACCCTGTGATCTTTTTCTATGGCCTTAAGCGAAAGAGAATGTGATGTGCCTCCCATGCCCAAAATAATTGAAGAACTCAAAGTACGCATTTGTAGTGCGCTTGCGTTGGTGACTGAACAAATGCTTCAGAATGTATGGCGTGAAATGGACTACAGTCTAGATGTTGTCCGTGTGACCAAGGGAAGTCACATAGAACATCCATGACGTATGCATAAGAAATTTGGAAGTTCCGTCTACATTCTGTGTGAATCTTATCGATAAATTCTTTTCCATTAAATTGTTATAGCCGTTTGTAGGCGCTATATTCATTTTGACTTACCCTGTATTAAGTTGCAAGGGGACTACATTGAAAAATGTGACATTTTGTCGAAAATCTTGTGCTTTCACTCTCGGGGCCTCGAACTTATCAGTCTACCCTCGTATACTTAGATTGCCATGAAACTTTTAGATGATATTGCGGTTTATCACAGAAATGTTGGTATTGAAAATGAAGTGATTGTGTAGGATTTGTAGTTAATTTACAGGGACACTCAAAAGAATTCAGTTGCATTAATGGCCTATAGGAAAAAATAGTTTGCCGTGCATTTTATTGAATTTACAATATTTCAATCATAATGAGATTAATTTAAAAAGAGATTATGGATTAAACATATTTTTTCATTATGCTAAAAGATGAGTACCACACTTCACTGATTTAGAGTTTTTCTTTTAAATCAAAATATCAACCAGATTTTGTTGTGTAGTAATATATTCCTTATTTAATATTGGAATGTCTGTAACTAATAAAATTAAAATTTACTTTTGGAAAATTCTTGTAGATATTTTGATTTTAGGTAGATTTCGTAAGAAATACTACCTATTACATTCTCACCCAACTTGGAATTTTTGAAAAATTTTTGCAGATCTACGCCGATCATGACTCCCAGAACTCAAAACCACCCTCAGTTTTAAAAATAGCAGGGCTACACTAGATACCGGGCTGGCTCATTCATTATCATGACGTCACAAATGGTGACTGGCTGCGACCAGCGATTGGTACAAAGCAACGCGTCCATCGTTTTGTGCCAATCGCGGTATGTCTTTCGTTTTGTCGTTTCGCTTTGTACCAATCGCTTGTCGTGGCCAGCCACCATTTGTGACGTCATGATAATGAATGAGCCAGCCCGGTATGTAGTGCAGTCCTGAAAATAGTGAAAAACGTATGCGGGTCTTTGCAATTGTTAAAAACTTGCACCATTTGTTGAGGGAAATGGAAGTTTCACTTATATTATGGCGTTATTGTCCTAGGCGTTGGTGTTCCAAGCTTTAAATAATAAAATCCAACCAATCAGCGGTACGTAAACAATCAATGAAGCACGCTGATTGGTTGATGAGTTAACGTCGATGTTTTAACGCCAGGAACGCCAAAGCCTTGAGCAATAACGCCATAATGTAAATGCACATTAAAGGCCCAGACGGTTTATTTAACTTGAGTAATTATATGTAACTGAATAACAACGTACGTGCAGCAAATTTGATCAGTTGGTAGGATTTTGAACAGAAAAATATATGACGTGCCTGACATATCTATTATGCTTTTATAAGAGATGTGTGACATACGAACCAATAAAATATAATCGCTTCAGATGATATTTGACATTCTATTAACATACATCTGACCTGTGTGCTTGGCGTCAAGCGCCCGCTTATAAGTCATCGTCAGTATGTACACGACGAGATAGCACACACAAGGAAATTTACAACACACATAAATACAGCCGACAGCTCCACAAAGAGTGTGCAACGGAGACAGCGAGATTCGAACTCGCTCCCACCTACACTCGCAAGCGATTAGCGGTGTGATGCCTTGACCACTCAGCCACGGTGGGCCCTTCAGATGATATTGTACAAAAAACAATAGTTAAGTCACTTGGCAAAATTGCCATTATGACCAAGCTAATGTTCGATAACGTATCTCAATGGGTAATTGTCAAATGCCTCGACATTCAGAGAAAAGAGTCAATTTCCCTGGAAATTTAAAATTATACACTGATGTCCAAAGATTAGAGGACAGTGACCGATTTTTAGGCAGCTTTCAATACAAAAAAGTATAAAGCTACTTATTGCAGCCGTTCGGAGGAAAGCAGTTCCGGAAAATTTCGATATATTTTCACCGATCATGACCCCCAGAACCCAAAACCACCCTCCGTTCAAATGTTGATTTATATATATAGATATATCCATATATATCTGACCTATGTCATACGATAACACTCGTATTTATAAATCAATTTTGATGAAACTAATTGTGTGTAAGCTCACCAATGTCTCGACCGAGTTCGTTGGCCAGCTTGGTCCGCCATTTTGTTTCAAGATGGCAGCCACTTAAAAATTTAAAACTAAAATAAATGTACAAAAAAGTTAAAAATAAAAATTTATTTTTTAATTAAGTGTTAGGCCTTGATACGAGGATTCCAGAGCATTTTTTGGTTTACCTCTATCTTAAAAAATGGCTGAGCTAGAGCAGTTTGAAATTCTAGGGTGGCTGACATTTTGAAACAAGACAGCACATTTCAAAAAATTTCATTGTTCTAATAATTTTCCTAATCATACGTATAAAACTATATATTCATATCCGTTAGCGCCAAATTCTTGCCAAACTTGGCGACCAAAATAAGTCTTCATAAATGAAGCCAATTTGGCTATTGCTCAATAATTTGGCGAATTTCTTACTCAAATTCAGTATTAACGAATCTTTTGTAAACGTTTTCCTTGCATTTTAACTTGCTGTTTTCGTGTAACATTAGCTAAAATTTTAAAACGAAGATATAGGAAAGCTACCTTTTCCTCCCGGTACAGGCCGGAAGGACTTTTTCGATTTTAGACGTTAAACCATATAAACTTATGGGATTTCCTCTCCAATTTATCAATTAGTTCACTGTATTGTCTGTATTTTTTTGAATTTTTACAATATTTGACTGTTACTTTTATATGAGTTGCTCTATAGTATGGACTACCAAATCGTGACTTCGCGCATGCCCAGTTAAAATATTTTTCATGCAAATACCCATATCTCATCAATTATTCAGTATATTAATATTTTGATTGTAGTATACTATTCCTACTGTTCTTTGTCAAGTTTTTGGAATGCGGTGTTAAATTCAGTTGAAAATTCTGCAAGCTATGAATTTTTTTTTAATTTATCGCAGAAACGTTAACATCTTCAAGAATATGCGTGCTATGCTTACACAAATGCAAAAAACGTTGAACAAGACCTACATAGTCACTTGCTACAGTGACGGATCATTTTGAGCACTTCCCTTTTCTTGGGGAAACGCAAATATTATTTTATTATTCAATTTATTATTACCAACACCGGCTCTATTACAAAGCCAGGTTTCAGAGGAAATACTGGTTTGCTGACGTCATCAACCTAGGTCATGAAGAGTTCACAATATTCCCCCGTTCCAGTACTTGCTCGTAGAAAAGTAACGTCGTACCGTGTGTTCCAGTGACAACGTGTTGGGAAATCATCGAAATGTGTTTTGAGTGTGTTTGTTAAAGTATTTCAATTCAAGATCGGATTACTTTTAATTAAGGTAAGTACCTATTTACAATATATATATATATATGTGTGTATTTTTATGAATAATAACAATGTTGATCATTATGTATTAAAATATGTTTAATTTGTTGTTTCTGTTTCTACGCGAGTAGGCTTAACAAACACCGACGCTGTGGAAGCTCGTGTTTTGAAAAATGTTATATTATGTTTGCACTATTTATTTATTAGTAAATAATCTCGCGGGTAAATAATCACATTCAGTATTCAATATAAATTTGCTTTATTTGTAAATTTAATACATTTTAGTTAAGATCTACCTTTCTTTTCATACATATAAATGGAAAATTGTGCATGAATAATTTCACATACTTCGTATTTGTTAGCTTATCATAGCTTTTAAATTTAGTACGATTTATGTAAATATGTTTAATATTAATATGAATTTAAATCAAAATTCTAAACCTGAATACTTTTTTTCTTTTTTTATGATGAAAGGAAATTTAGTTAATACACATACAAGCAATTTTAATATGATCCTAATACTTATAGTTATTAAAAAAATATTACCGCTAATATGAAATAATGAATTATGTGTTGTAATTGGTAGTACAAAATTTGAGTTGAAAAAATATATATATATGTGAATAGTTATTTTCTTGATTACATCACTATACAATTTTACGCTGAAGAAAGACTAAATTTATTTATTATTTACTAATTTTATTTATTAAGTCTAATCTGGATTGGAAGTGTAATTGATATCATAACACCTATCTTATGGCACTAAAATGTAACATAAAAATTATACGTAGTTTTAACTAATTTAAGTAATTTTGTGACTATTTATTCAAGAATTAGTATATAAATTGCTTATTTCAGAATAAATAATTAGCCACGTTGTATAAAAGATGCACAAAGTAACTAAATATTTGTCATTATTAACCACGATCTTCAAAGTGTATAGCAAATGATCTATTCTCTATCTTACGAATCTAGCAATTTTTTTAGAGCTATCATTTAAAATTTGTAATTATTTTAATGTTAAAAATAATCAAAAACTAATTAAAAGTCCTTTTTCACCAAAATATAATAAATTTCACAAAAATAACCTTTACTTTTCACAAAATAGGCCCCAAGAAAAAAGTAATGTGTAATTGAAAGTAATGAAAATTGAAGTAATATGTAATTAAATTATAACAGCTAGCATTCAAATCTGCCTTTGCCATAAATATATTACACTTATCTGATTTTTTTTATTTATTATTTGTTGTATAAATGCATGTTATAAAACTTTCCAAAGAAAATGTATATATTAAATATTTTTTATGTGTGTGTGTAAAATGTGCAAATCTAGCAATTTTTCAGAGCTATCATTTAAAATTTCTAATTACTTTTAAGTTAAAATTAATCAAAAAACTTAATTAGTTTTTATGTTCTTAAGTTTTGCAGAAACAAAATAAAATATTGAAACAAAAACAAGAAAAAAAAATGTTATTCTTCACAGGAAATCAAAATTATATTGCAATTGTAATAATTAAATTACAATATATGTTATAATGATAAATGTTATATTAAAAATGTTAATGTTCAATTAATAAAAGAACTATAATCTAATGACAAAAGTATGAAAATGAAAGGCTATATCAAGGATCGATCTAGGCAAAATTTGGGGCCTATTTAGGGAGCCCTTCACAAAAATCAATTTAATAAAATGGGCATCTTCACAAAAATCAATTTAATAAAATGGGCCCCATAACAAAAATCAATTTAATAAAATGGAGTCCTTCACAAAAATCAATTCGATAAAATGGGCCCCTTCATAAAAATCAATTTGATAAAATGGGCCCCTTCACAAAAATCAATTTAATAAAATGGGCCCCTTCAGAAAAACCAATTTAATAAAAAGGGCCCCTTCACAAAATTCCTTTTAATGAAATAGGTCCTTTCACAAAATTCTGTTCCATAAAAACTTAACATTTATTAATTTATTTATTATCTTGTTATATGTATATATATATATGTTATATGTTATATATCTATATATTTGTCATTTTAAAATGTGTAATTTGTAAACAAGTTCACCAGAAAGGAAAACTTCATCAAAAGTATTTTAAAAAGTTTTTGTTAATAAATGCTTGAGTAAATGGAACAATTTGAGTAACTGGATTTCAAATTTTGTTACAAAATGTTATTTTTCACAAAAATATATTAAATTTCGCAAAAATAACCTTTACTTTTCACATAATAATATATTATTATAATATATTATTACATATATTAATATATATATAACATATTCATAATAATAATACATTTATAATGATTAATGAAAATTATTTTTATTTTTTAAAATAAATTAATTTTTTATTTTTAATTATTATTTCAGAGGAGCATGCCCAGTCGTTGTTGTGTCCCACTTTGCCGAGGAAACTATCCAACAGGTCCAAAAGTTTCTGTATACAGCTTTCCTAAAGACGAGGAGTTGAAGAAAAGATGGATTGCTGTCATTCAAAGAAAAGACTTTTATCCGAATCAAAATTCTCGAGTAAGTAACTAAATATATTTATTATACTTTTCTCAAATTTATAACTCACTTTTTTACTAATTATGGTTAAAAAATACATAGTATGTTTTATTTTGCAGGTTTGTGAGCAGGTTTGTGCAGGTGAATGCAGAGCTAACAGATATCGTTCCGATTGACCGCTTATCGTTCAGCTTCATTGTACATTTATCGGATTCAATTTTTTAGTACTAATTTCTAGCCGGTTTCCAAATTATTTATTCTACGCGCTGTAGCGGCGCGCCCATCGTTTTGTGTCAATCGCCGTGTAATGATGATCCATTCCAAGGCAACACTAGATACCGGGCTTGCTCATTCACTCTCAAAACGTCACAAATGGTGGCTGACCGCGACCAGCGATTGGTCCAAAGCAACGCACCCATCGTTTTGTGCCAATCGCTGTATGTCTTTCCTCCTAGTCAGCCACCTTTTGTGACGTCATCATAATGAATGAGCAAGCCCGGTATGTAGTGTAGCCCTGTCCATTCTGTGTAACGTTTTAAATGTCATGAACCGACCGCGAGGCTAACGAAAACGAAAGGCTACCTTGGTGCTTAACCAGGGCTACACTAGATACCGGGCTGGCTCATTCCTTATCATGACGTCACATATGGTGGCTGGCCGCGACCAGCGATTGGTACAAAGCAACGCGTCCATCGTTTTGTGCCAATCGGGTATGTCTTTCCTTTTGTCATTTCGCTTTGTACCAATCGCTGGTCGCGTCCAGCCACCATGTGTGACTTCATGATAATGAATGAGCCACCCCGGTATCTAGTGCAGTCCTGTGCTTAACGCGTATTTTTTTTTACAGACCGCCGGAGTCAGGCGATGCTCGAATGCACCAATGAGGGTGTACGAAAAGAGCATCACGTCACTCTAGAGGTCTGTAAAAAAAGATAAGTGGAATGCACCGCGGTAGCCTGTCTTTATCGTTAACATCCACCGGCCGTGTATGACGTTGGCAAGGCAACACTAGATACCGGGCTTGCTCATTCACTCTCAAAACATCACAAATGGTGGCTGACCGCAACCAGCGATTAGTCCAAAGCAACGCACCCATCATTTTGTGCCAATCGCTGTATGTCTTTCCTCCTAGTTAGCCATCTTTTGTGACGTCATCATAATGAATGAGCAAGCCCGGTATGTAGTGTAGCCCTGACGTTTGTCACGGTTGCATCCAGTGAATTTTTTGTTTGTTTGATGTGGGGGTGGCGGATTTGTATGGGCACAAAGCTCTCATGCATGCGTTATAATGATCTCGGCTATACCTAATGTTATGTATTTTGTAATTTTTTGCAATGATGTTATTCCTATGCATTCTTTTCTAGAGGCTCTGGTTTTAATTCCGAACCTCTTATGCCAGGGTAATGGAAATCCGTGCGGCTGGGCTTTTTTAACAAAGAGGAAATTCTTGCCAGAGCAATTGACCCTTACTCATCTTACTCGTCTAATCCTACTCGTCCAGATAAGTCTCGCCTAGTTCTGGAGTATGATTGCGCCATAATTTGGACAAAAATTTCAGTCTGAGCGTGCGCCCTGAGTATACGGCGCTACTATCTTATACAGGTGCCTTAACATATCTAGCGTGACCAGATTTTATAGATTTTGAAATGAAACTTTTTCCTGATATTTCATAATATTAGAGTTGCAAAAATCCGGTTTATTCCCAGGTTTATTTCCAATAGACCCTTTTTATTCCCAAAAGACCCAGTTTATTCCCAAAAAACCGGTTTATTCCCAAAAAACCGGTTTATTCCCAAAAAACCGGTTTATTCCCAAAAAAACGGTTTATTCCCAGGCTTAAACATAGTTTTTTCTAGCCTTTGCAACTCTATATAATATTAAACTTTATGTTTTTAAAGCTTTGTGTATTTAATCTGTCCCACGAATCTATCATCTTTTTAAAATGTAATAAGTGTTCTAAATAAAACTGGGAAACTGCCTGAACTACACCCAAATTTGAAGACGTCCTCCAATTTTGAGGACCTTTGGTCATCTGAGAGGTTAGCAGGGCAACACTAGATACACTAGATACCGGGCTGGCTCATTCCTTATCATGACGTCACATATGGTGGCTGGCCGCGACCAGCGATTGGTACAAAGCAACGCGTCCATCGTTTTGTGCCAATCGCGGTATGTCTTTCGTTTTGTCGTTTCGCTTTGTACCAATCGCTGGTCGCGTCCAGCCACCATTTGCGACTTCATGATAATGAATGAGCCAGCCCGGTATCTAGTGCAGTCCTGATACCGGGTTTGCTCATTCATTCTTATGACGTCACAAATGGTGGCTGCGAGGCTATCGAAAAAGACAGGCTACCGCGGGTTCATTCCACTTATCTTTTTTTACAGACCGCTAGAGTGACGTGATGCTCTTTTGGTACACCTGCATTGGTGCATTCGAGCATCACGTGACTCCCGCAGATGAGAAAAAAGATACGCGTAAAGCACCCTTCTTTTTCGTTAGCCTCGTCATTCATTATCATGAAGTCACATATGGTGACTGGCCGTGACCAGCGATTGGTACAAAGCGAAACGACAAAACGAAAGACATTCAGTGATTGGCACAAAACGATGGACGCGTTGCTGTGTACCAATGGCTATGTACAATGGCGGCCAGCCACCATTTGTGACGTCATGATAATGAATGAGCCAGCCCGGTATCAGGGCTACACTACATACCGGGCTTGCTCATTCATTATGATGACGTCACAAAAGGTGGCTGACTAGGAGGAAAGACATACAGCGATTGGCACAAAACGATGGGTGCGTTGCTTTGGACCAATCGCTGGTCGCGGTCAGCCACCATTTGTGACGTTTTGAGAGTGAATGATCAAGCCCGGTATCTAGTGTTGCCTTGCCGGTATCTAGTGTAGCCCTGGCAATACCTAATGTTATGTATTCTGTAATTTTTTGCCATGATGTTATTCCTATGCATTCTTTTCAAGAGGCTCTGGTTTTAATTCCGAACCTCTTATGCCATAGTACTGGAAATCGGTGCGGCAAGGCTTTTTTAACACAGAGGAAATTCTTGCCAGAGCAATTGACCCTTACTCATGTTACTCGTCTAATCCTACTCGTCCAGGTAAGTCTCGCCTAGTTCTGGAGTATGATTGCGCCATTATTTGGACAAAAATTTCAGTCTGAGCGTGCGCCCTGAGTATACGGCGCTACTATCTTATACAGGTGCCTTAACATATCTAGCGTGACCAGATTTTATAGATTTTGAAATGAAACTTTTTCCTGATATTTCATAATATTAGAGTTGCAAAAATCCGGTTTATTCCCAGGTTTATTTCCAATAGACCCGGTTTATTCCCCAAAGACCCAGTTTATTCCCAAAAACCGGTTTATTCCCAGGTTTAAACAGAGTTTTTTCTAGCCTTTGCAACGCTATATAATATTAAACTTTATGTTTTTAAAGCTTTGTGTATTTAATCTGTCCCACGAATCTATCATCTTATTAAAATGTAATAAGTGTTCTAAATAAAACTGGGAAACTGCCTGAGCTACACCCAAATTTGAAGACGTCCTCCAATTTTGAGGACCTTTGGTCATCTGAGAGCAGGGCAACACTAGATACCGGCAGGGCTACACTAGATACCGGGCTGGCTCATTCCTTATCATGACGTCACATATGGTGGCTGGCCGCGACCAGCGATTGGTACAAAGCAACGCATCCATCGTTTTGTGCCAATCGCGGTATGTCTTTCGTTTTGTCGTTTCGCTTTGTACCAATCGCTGGTCGCGTCCAGTCACCATTTGCGACTTCATGATAATGAATGAGCCAGCCCGGTATCTAGTGCAGTCCTGATACCGGGTTTGCTCATTCATTCTTATGACGTCACAAATGGTGGCTGCGAGGCTAACGAAAAAGACAGGCTACCGCGGTTCATTCCACTTATCTTTTTTTACAGACCGCTAGAGTGACGTGATGCTCTTTTCGTACACCTGCATTGGTGCATTCGAGCATCACGTGACTCCCGCGGTCTGTAAAAAAAGATACGGATAAAGCACCGCGGTTGCCTTTCTTTTTCGTTAGCCTCGTGGTGGCTGGCCGCGACCAGCGATGGGTACAAAGCGACGCGCCTATCGTTTTGTGCCAACCGCTGTATGTCTTTCGTCAAGGCAACACTAGATACCGGGCTTGCTCATTCACTCTCAAAACGTCACAAATGGTGGCTGACCGCGACCAGCGATTGGTCCAAAGCAACGCACCCATCGTTTTGTGACAATTGCTGTATGTCTTTCCTCCTAGTCAGCCACCTTTTGTGACGTCATCATAATGAATGAGCAAGCCCGGTATGTAGTGTAGCCCTGCTTTCGTTTTGTCGTTTCGCTTTGTACCAATCGCTGGTCGCGGCCAGCCCATCATTTGTGACGCCATGATAATGAATGCGAGGCTAACGAAAAAGAAAGGGTACCGCGGTGCTTTACGCATATCTTTTTTTACAGACCGCGGGAGTCACGTGATGCTCGAATGCACCAATGGAGGTGTACGAAAATAGCATTACGTCACTCTAGCGGTCTGTAAAGAAAGATAAGTGGAATGCACCGCGGTAGCCTGTCTTTTTCGCTAGTCTCGAATGAATGAGCTAGCCCGGTATGTAGTGTAGCCCTGACTTTAGATTAGAGTTGTAAAGACCGGGTTTTTTTTATATAAACTGGGTTATATGGGAATAAACCGGGTCGGTGGAGAATAAACCGTTGTAAACCGGGTCTTTTATGTTTAAAACTGGGAATAAAAATATTTTGGAACTTTACCATATATAAGCCAAAAAAGATAAAGCACTATCATAAACTTTAATTGTAATATGAAAACGATCGCAGCGCCACTAGCGACAATTTGGAAGAAACTTCTCATTATTGTCTGAGTGCAACGAAGACTCATACACAGCGCAGTTTTACTTTGCCCCATATATAGCTACGATGGATATTAAAACCTTTCGTCAAGCATAACTCAAAAAATATTTAACGGATTTCGTTCAAATTTTTACAGCAGGTACCTATAAAGGTGACAACGTCGTCTATTTATTACCAAGAATAAGTGTCAAACCGTTTGGAACTTATATTAAAAAATAGATAAAAAAGCACAATTAAAGTACATACGTCACTAAATTTTGTGCGTACGTCATTTTCACCGGCGGGAGATTTTCGTAGACAATCGGAATTGAAAAGTTCATGGAATACATGGAGCAAAAAAATATGCAAGCACTAATATTCAGCACAATAAAATATATTTCAATTTAATAAAAATGGAAAGTTAATCTGGAATTTTTTCTGTTTGAAAAGTATTAGAGATTAGTAAGAGTAGTATTAGTATTAGAGGTTTGGCGTAAATCACACTATTAGCAGCTTTTTTATTTCGCGTGTGTATGTTAGGAACAATTCTTTGATGTTTAAATAAAAGGTTTCGATTTGTGGCATTATTTCTTATTTTCTTTTCCTTTTTAGTATTTTAAATGGAATTAGTGAAAGGCGTGTATTTTAAATTAAATGAGTGAAAGACGTGTATTTTTAATGTATGTATTTCAAATGAAATCAGTGAAAGATTTATATTTAAATGAAATGAATGCAATATAAAGATGTTATCAGAAAAATATTTGGCAATTTATCAACTGCGCCAAGTTAACATAAAAGTACCAATACATATGTGGGTACTTCTCTATTATCCCGTCGACCACTTTTCATAACAAAAAACTATCGCCAAATAAACGGGAGAACGTTGTCATTGAAATATCAAAATACATAAATAAATAAAATATAAGAATTTAAGGACACAATTGTTAATTTAATGAATGAAATAACTAATAAATCAGTAAAACATAATGAAAAATACACGCAAATGTCGCGTTAAAAACACTTGATGACGTAAAAAACACGTATAATGCTTCTGATATCAAGTAAATGGGACTGCATTTTTGGCGTTTAATCTAACAGTTTGGCGATAGTTTTTTGTTATGAAAAGTGGTCGACGGGATAATAGAGCAGTACCTCTATGTGAAATGAAACAAGGCACAGATGTCATATACACACCACGTTGGCGCGATTTTTCCCTCCACCAGCTTGGAGAAAACTTTGTTTTTGAATATTAGTTACAAATGGTGTGACAAATAGTACACGTGATTTTTTATTTCAATATAAAAATAAAATAACGTAATAAATGAAACAGCTTCTATTATTTTAAAAAAGAAAATAAAAATAAATAAATAATAGTTTGATATAAATAAAGGCGCGGATGTCATATACGCACCACATTGGCGCGATTGCAACAAAATGGCAATTTTATGCCTCACATGGTAACCCGGTTATTTTGTTTCAATTGTTGTTTATTAACTTTTATTTTTTATTTTAATTCTATAAATTGTTTTTATTATATATATCAATATTTATTTATATCAAACTATCATTTATTTATTTTTATTTCCCATTTTTGAATAATAGGAGCTATTTCATTTATTACGTTATTTTATTTTTATATTGAAATAAAAAATTACATGCTATTATTGTATGGTATTTGTAACTAATATTCAAAAACAAAGTTTTCGCCAAATTGGCGGGTGAAAAATCGCGCCAATCTCGTGCGTATATGACATCTGTGCCTAAATTAATATTGATATACATATAAAAATAATCTATAGAATTAAAATAAAAAATAAAAGTAAACAAACACAACAAACAGTTTGTTGTCTGTTTGTTCACTGTCAAAAACAGTTTTCGCCAAAGGGGCGAGGGAAAAATCGCGCCAACGTGGTGAGTATATAGCATCTGTGCCGAGATTTTTACCCTTTTATCTGTGCTTTCGGAAATATACAAAAATTAAAAAATTCTTATATCAGGTATATAATGTTTTGCATTTTTATACGGACCACTTCTCCATTTTAAGATTTTAAATGCTATTTATATCAGATATTTCTTTCTTGAGATTCCCACAAGTTTTTTCCGGTAATTTTTTTAGTTCGCTTATTAATTGTTTACAATTTGCCCCCCTGGCAATAACAATTATTTATCACAAAAAATGGGTACTTCTCTATTATCCCGTCGACCACTTTTCATAACAAAAAACTATATCGCCAAACTGTAACGCTAAATAAACGGGAGAACGTTGCCATTGAAATATCAAAATAAATCTACCCTATATATATAAAATCCTAATGAAACGAATCTACCCTATATATATAAAATCCTAATGAAACGAATTTATGAAACGATTTTATGAAACGACTGATTAAACGACTGATTATGTTTCAGGGGTATTTTTAATAAAATATTAAACGCTTGATGGTGAAATTAATACAAATTGTCCATAAAAATCCGCGGATGTCAAAACTGGTAATAGAATTTTAAAATTGGAATTAGTTTTCGAGATATTAATTTTTTTCTAATTTTAATGACATTTCTGTAATGATGGCAATTAATTACTCAGTTTTTTTGTGACAAAAAAGGGAAAAAAATTGAAAAGGATCCCGATAGGGATTATTGATTTCTTTTTATTCGTCATTTTCAAATTGAAATTGAATTTATCTTTTATTTCAATCGATAATGAAGACAAGATTGTGATTAAATTATGTTTTTCAGGAAAATTTGAAAAAAAAAAATCACATTTCTATCGTCAGGATTCAATCGTCTGTCAGCACTTAATTTAATTTATAAACTGAAAATATTTTGAATAAATTCGTCCAAATGACGTCATTTATGTAAACGCAAAAGAAAGGGGGGGGGGGAAGGAATTAATAGTAATTATTATTTATTGATATCATTTTGTTATTTTTTTGTAAAATTTAATTAAACGAATTTATAAAATCACTAATAAATATATTTGAAACGAATATATAAAATAATAATTGCCCAACTGAACGGAAGGAGAATAAAATATCCTGCTTGGTTTTCTATCCTGCTTGGTTTTTTCCGCCAAGCTTTTAAAAAAGCGTGAAGACCCCTATGATAGAAAAGCACCAAAAGCTCATTGGGTTTGTTTTCATAACTTTTGGCAACAAATCTATGTATATTAACGAATCTGTCCCTTTTTGAAGCTCGAATTACGCCTAAAAGCAAAGGATCCTATACTGGAAAAGTACCCGATTTTCTTATGGACAATATTCAAGTGACATAACATGGTGTAAAATTATCGCGGATAGCAAATTTGTTTAAATATCTCATCAACTGATGCCGAATAAATGCAGGCATGCATGCACAAAATATTTAATTAATTTTGTATGATAAATAATTATTAGAAAATTCTTATATACATATTAATTAAAATAAATAATTTACATATTTAAAATAACATGAAAATATGCATGATGGTGCACTAAAATAGAGAGAAAATTAAAACCTGTTACTGAAAATGTCGATAATATAGTACTTTTCAATACCGTGGTTCTTAATGTTATTCACAAGCAGATGGAATTTTTCTCATCCTTAAACGCAAAGGAAGAATAGAATACAGATCGTTGTTATAAAAGTCCGAGAGGTAGCCACAATTTAAATCTAACCATTTTATACAAGCTGGTTTTCAAGTTGTAATTGATTTTACTTATCAATCCCGAAAACAATCGTCAGTTGTCCCAACAGCTGTGCATGAGGCCATGATAATCAAAAAATGCCCCATTAAAACATTAAAACATGGCTACCCAATTACAGATTTAACAATATTTTTAAAATAAAGCATGCTGTCATGTTTTTAGAGGCCTCGAAGTCTGAGCGGGGGTTGGCGAGCGTAGCTCGCAGGGGGTAGGCCCCCTAGTAAAATATAAGAATTTAAGGACACAATTGTTACTTTAATGAATGAAATAACTAATAAATCAGTAAAACATAATGAAAAATACACGCAAATGTCGAATTAAAAACCACTCGATGGCATAACAAATACGTATAATGCTTCTGGCATCAAGTAAATGGGACTGTATTTTTGGCGTTTAATCTTAGTTTGGCGATAGTTTTTTGTTATGAAAAGTGGTCGACGGGATAATAGAGAAGTACCCAAAAATCGCTTAGTTTTGTTAAATTTGTTTGTTATGTATTTTCATTTCTTATTAAAATATCGAAAATGGCAATAAAATTTTATTTTAGCACCGTACTTAATTTTTTAAAATGGCTCAAAAACATGGTTTAATAAACGTATATTTGTAAATATTTTAAAAAACATGTTTTTCCGCTCTCTACAAAAGATTCTACAACTGCCTTTGGCACCAACCAGTACATGATACGGAACTTTTCCCTATTCAGATACACAGAAGAGGTTGGTCACAAACAAGAGTAATGCTAGCAACAATATTGTTTTAACTCTATAAGAGTTAGAAACAATAATGATATTAAATTCCCCGATTAGCTTAGGGCCCGATTACGGAACTTTCTCCTAGAAAAAAAAACTGTAGAAGTCTTTTACATTTGTTTCGAATGAAGCTCGATCAACAAAGTATTAATTGATAATACAAACAACACTAATATTAACATGGGGGCAAATGTTTGAATTTAAGTGTATATATTTGGAACCCCCCCCCCCCCAACCACCCACCAAAAAAAAAAGAAAGTTACAGAAATGAATTTAAAATGGCGTGAAGCCACCCTTTCTGACATAAGAAATTGGCTGAGAACCCGATTACGAAACTTTCACTTAACTTAATAACATGTATCTAATAGCCCTGAGGACAATTCCCCTTCCCAGTTATACGGACCTTGGGGCTTTTTTAAAAAGCTTGACGCAGTTCGGGTTGAAGAAGTTGAGATTTACTGTCAAATGACATAAACTACTATGAAAATAAAACTGGTGAATTATTATGCTGGTTTATGCATGTATTTAAAAAAATTGCATCTGATTACACTCTTTAGATAAATTACTCCTGTTTGCATTTAATAACAGATAAACGGCTTCCGTTTACTAAATTGTTTAAATATTGGGAAGAGTTGGCGAGAGATAGATAGACGTGTAAACAAACGGGTAGAGAGACGGATAGCGACAGAGATAAGCTAACGGGTAGCGAAACGAATAGACAGACGGGTAGCGAGGCAGGTGCAAAAAAGGGTTGACAGAGGGTTAGTGAGATGGGTAGGGAGACGGGTAGCGTGATGGATAGAGAGACGAGTACAGAGGCGACTTGACAGACGGGTAGAGACAGGGGTATATAGACAGACAGACGTGTTGATAGACGAGTAGTGTAACGGGAAGCGAGACAGGTAGAGACACGATTAAAGAGTCGGGTAGAAAGACAGACGGATACTGAGACGGGTATACAGAAGAGTAGAGAGACAGTAGACAGATGAGTTCGGAGAGAGACACAGCTAAGACATACGAGTAGTTAGACTGGTAGACACGTTTGTAGGAAAGCATGTTATCAATGTGGTTTGAAGTATACGAGTTTCTATAAATAGTTATACAAATAAACAAAGGAAATTTTTTTAATTCAAATATTAAATATTTGATTTAATATTTCAATATTTAATATTTTATTTTTTAATATTTTATTTAGATATTTGTCACAAAGAAAATGTTGCAAAAATTAAATTAAATTTGCGTTAAACTACGCTTGCTAAAATACGCTATTGGCTGCAAATCTGATTATGTGACTTTAAAAATATCGTTTTAAAAGATCCGGCGTTTTTTTTTTTTAAAGTTTTGAGCAATTCCCGCTTAAGAAAATGAGATTATTTGCCAAATGTTACAAAAAAAAATGCATATGAAAACATAACATTATATGAATTTATATATGATATTTTGTAATTATATCATTTAATGTGCTAGTTTTCATATGTTGTATCTTTATCTATCTCTTGTCTATCATATGCTGTATATTCACTTAGATTCTTGTTGATATCTTCTTTATATCGTAATTGTTAACTTTATGTTCTCAGCAATATCACTCAGACTAATCCCTTTGAGGGAAGTCCTAGTACAGAATATTTGTGTTATTCAGCGTCTACATTAATATGAACTTTCTTTTTAATGGTATGTGTTTCTGTTTTTATCGAAAGCTTATAGTTTTTTTTTTGTGCGTAAACTAATGGTGAACACTAAAAAAAAACAAAGTTAAGCATTTTCGTAAGAAGACAATTTAGTATAGAAAAAAAATCCAGTTTTAATTGTTATTAATCAAATAAACACGATAGGAAAACTGATATATAATAATGATATACAAAAAATTAACGAAATATTGTAAAATATTCACTCGCACTCGGCTGAGATCTTTTTGAACCACCGTCGTACAGAGCTGCACTAAAGAATTCGTATACAAGAGTGTGTCTTAAATGTATAGGTTAAGTCAAAATGAATATAGCGTTTACAAACGGCTATAACTATTTAATGGAAAAGAGTTTATCGATAAGATTAACACAGAATGTAGACAGAACTTCAAAATTTTGTATACATACGTCATAGATGTTCTATGCGACTTCCCGTGGTCACACGGACAACATATAGACGGTAGTCCATTTCACTCCATACATTCTGATGCATTTGCTCAGACTTGACCTGTTCTGATTTGTTCTGCGGTCTTACACCCTGCGATCTTTTTCTATGGCCTTAAGTGAAAGAGAATGTGATGTGCCTCCCATGCCCAAAATAATTGAAGAACTCAAAGTACGCATTTGTAATGCGCTTGCGTCGGTGACTGAACAAACGCTTCAGAATGTATGGCGTGAAATGGACTACCGTCTAGATGCTGTCCGCGTGACCGAGGGAAGTCGCATGCGAAGTTCTCTTCTATGCGAAGATTTCTTTTTTTACGAAAATTTATGTTTCATGTATTTATTTCCTTCAGGTGACGGTGGATTTGGAAAAAAGGCAGCAAATCAACCAAAAATGCCAAATTTTTTTAAAATAATATTTGATTTAAATTGTAAACTTTAATTAAAAATATTTTTTGTTTAAATTAAAACATATTACTTTATAAAGTTTGTTTCTTACTTCTTAAAAATTAAATGACAATAATGCATTAGAATATATTTCCAAGGTATGTTTCTTAAGGCAAAACAGAATTGTAGATAAGCCAAATATTTTTGGCCAGTGACTTTATGAAAATACTGATATGTTGTGTCAATCACAAAACTTTTATATATAAATCAAATCAATTGCAATGAAAATTAAATTTATTCGTTCTTTAGATATAGCTATCGCAAAAATTGTAAAAAACAGACCAAAGCAGCGACACCTGTTGGGCGGTATACAACCAAACCACATAACGATCAATTTATTTAAAGGTCTAACGGAATATGAAGTTTGGTGAAATTCTATGTATTAGTTCTTGAGATATAGCTATAGCAGAAATCGTGAAAAATGCAGCTTGAAAGATTTATACCAAAACCTAATCAACACAAATTGATGGGTCGGGGTAAAAGAGTGCCAAGCCACATTTTTGAACTTCTGGGATATTTCAATTTGAAAATGTGATCAAATACTGAAATACAAGATATATAATAAAGTTTTTCGCCAATGTCTTAGTAACATTTGAGATATTCTGAGTAACAATATAACATTACTTTAATGATATTACTTTTACGTTCTTTGTAAATTAGCTGTCTTCATTGGGGGCATAAACTTCTGGGGCAAAAACGAAACCTGGTACGTATGCTGCCACCAAGTGACATTAGAAACAATTTATATCTAGGATATTATAATTTACAATTTTAAGCTACAGATTAGTGTTCGCTTTATATCGCCAAAAATGTGGCTTGGCACATTCTTGCTTCGACCCTTTCAATTATATCAAGGTTAATAGAATATGATGTTTGATGAAATTCCGTGCATTAGTGATTGAGGTAGCGCGCTCACAAAATTTGTGTCTCACACCAACAGACACATTTTCTAAAAACTGTCGGTGTTCTCGACCTTCGAAAATGTATAAATCTGTCGAAAACCGGAAGCCCAATATTTTCTACTTGTAAAAATAAAATAATCGCCTTAAAAATTCGTTTTTATTTTCAAGAAGAAAGTATTGGATTCGTAAAAAATTTCGAATGCTTAGAAAATGTCTGTGTGACTGTCTTTACGCGACACAAATTTTGTGGACGCTATAACTCACGAACTACTTCGTATAAAAATATGGAAAATTCATATGAAGCTCTATCCTTATGTGAACAAGTGCATAGATTAATTTACAAGATAGGACAGTTAGAGCAAAATCTGTTATCTGGAGCAATACTAGCGTCACTAGTGACAACGGGGAAAAACTAACAAGACTACGAAATTTACCCATGTATATGAAATATGTTTATGCTCTATGTTTTTCATATCTATTCTTTTCTCTTCAAGGCAGACGATTCCTTCAAATTGACCATTGATGCAATCTAGAAGTTTCTTTTTAAACGACTATTTTTATTCTTTCTTTTATTATTATTGAAACAACCGTTATTTTTAGAACTTTTTAGTATGTCTAAGCATGTTAAAATATCTCCGGCAGAATCTTATTTGCAAACAAATTGGAATTCAAAATTTTCGTTTTTCGCTGTTACTACAAAGTTGGAAACGTAAACATGTAATATTTAAAAAAAGAAAGATCATAAGATGGACGTTCAAAAGCAAAAATATTCTGTGTATGAGATGTTTCTTCTCCCTTGTCAATAATGGCGCTGCGATCGTCATCGCGTTAGCATTAAGCTCTATGATAGTGTCCTATTTTGTATGTTAATCTATGAACTAGTGTTGATCAATTTTTCGTCAAATAAACCAAAAGGGGCGGACGCAAATCGATAATTTGTTAAATTTATGCGATGCTTATATACCCGGTCTATGAGTACAGATTTAAATGAAACATTGAATTTAGAATATTCCTGATAAGAATAGACTATTACTCAATTTTGGGTGCTGTCATCTAAGCCAAGGTGCTGAAATTCGGAGAACTGTACGAAATAAGAGAAGCTTATATCACCTGTTTAAATGTACAGGATTCGACGAAACTTCACGCTTAGCAACCTGAATATGGAAATAGATTCTGTAACAAACCTATTTGCTAAATCGATACAATTTCTTCTACTATTAATCCTCTAATGCCCATGGTAACATATACGCTACCAGCAATGTTTGAAATTAAGTAGATTTTTTTTATTCAGATATTCCATATTCATTCCAGAAATTTAAAATAGAAATATTTGCTTCATTTAATAACAAACACTCCGTCAGTATATAAACCTACGGTCAGTATATAAACCCATACCTTATTAGCCAACAGACATGGTAAATATGTAAATCTATGTACGCTAATGGCACCGGGTGCATGTAAAATCCGTCGTGGGTGCAAAGCCCTCCAAGTTACCTGTGAATTATACCTCTGGGGATGCCTAGTCAGGTGAGGGTCTCGTCACCTGATCAAGGTTCTAAATAACGAGACCTATTAAATCTGTCAATTCAACAAATTAAACAGAAACCTTGAACTGGCAAAAAAAGATAACGGTAGCAAATCACAAGAGAGCAACCACAGCAGCGATGTGAACAAACCTATAGTCAGGTGGATCACAGCCATGCTGTGATCAGGCGATTTCCGCCCCGCACCCAGGTACTAAGTCGTTAAGCTAGGCATTCATGCCGGGCAGGTAGGAGCCTGGTTAGCGGTATAAAAAAAACCTTCATTATTGAAATTTACTGGTATGAATTCAGATTTTCTGAATTACGGAATTTCTAGAACGTATTCTACCATGAGAATTAGAGGGTTAAAATCATTCGATTTGAATTGTATAGAAGGACGTTTTGGTGTAACCCCAACATACCAATTTTTATTTTATAGTTGAGCATATATTCTTTAGGTCTATGTACGTTTTAAGTCTGAAAAACAAGAGTTGGTACCAAAAAAAGTCTTTTAAAAAGTGAACTTTGTTTTTGCATATTTCGTTTTTTCTTTATTTTTTCGATCTTTTATTAGCTATTTCAGTTAAACTCAATGAACAAAAATAATTTTAACTTTATTCAAAGCTAAATATGACCTTCCTAAAACTGCACAATCACTATTTTTATGAAAGAAGAGTTTTATAAGAATAAAGGGTAATGAAAGATCGCTATACAGTGTGCTCCAAAATTCGACCAACAACTTAAGAGAGGTGATAGCCATCAATAGGATGAAAATTTACTACAGGTCGCAAACCATGTTAAGTGGCGAAAATCTCCAAAATATTTGTGAATGGTGTGGAACAAAAAGGGCCAATAATAAATAGAAAAAAATATTGGACGTAAAGCATGATTACAATGCATTACAGTTCAACGTCAGAAAGGAGACGAGACATTTTTATAGGAATAGGTTTTAACGTGTCCGGCAATCCTTTCTCCGTCGGTGTCGACTGTGCAATGACTTTCGTGGCGGCAACTTCGAACAATTTCTATAAAAATGTGTTTTATCTTTTTTGACGTTGAACTGCAGTGCATTGTAATCATGCTGGAATTTATAAATGTTTTTTCTACTTCTTATTGTCACTTTTTGTTCCACTCGACGTCACACCTTTCATAACAATTTATGAGATTTTCTCCCACTAAACGTGGTTTGAAACCCCATGTGCTATAGTAAATTTTCATCCTCTTTATGCATTCCATCATTCCTCTTAATTTGTCGGTCGAATTTTGGAATACCCTGCATAAATTTACAATGTAATCTGCACTAATATTATGAAGAAACGCTTGTGTGTTTTTAGAGGGTAATCTGTGGTACTAACGAGCCGATTTTGAATATAATTGTTCCAAAACGCTGGTGACCATCTCTGCTTCAATATAGGCTGTATTTTATGTCGGTACAATAACCACAAAGGGGTTACAGGAGCAAACATTTTCTAAAACTGGAGATGTCCGTTATATTTTATTGGGGACAGAAACTTTAAATTTGGTGTACCGGTAACTTTTAAGATTTAAATATTCGCTATCGAACTGTTTCAGAAAAGTTCTAAATTTAAAAAAGGGTGAAAATAGCAGAAAATGTTTTTAAGTTTTATTTGGAATAGCTAGGGTTAGAAACTTTAAATTTGACATGAATGCTTTTTTAAGACGTAAATGCTTGCACAGATCAGTTTCAAATGTACAAGAACAAAACCTCTAAAATTGATACTGTTGAGGCTAAAAAAATTACATTTTGCATGGTAGTTTTTTTTAAGAAGTAAATATTCCCAAAGAACTGTTTCTGAAATATTCAAAATTTCAAAACTGTGAAATGAGCGAAAAATGCTCTAAAAAGCTTCTATTCTACCCTGAATTTTGAACTATTAAGACTAAAAACGTTACATGACTTAATTTTAAGACAAATACTCGCAAAAGAACAAATTGCTAAAAAATCAAAATGTGACAAGGTGCAAAAAAAAAAGAACAAAAAAAAAAACAATTCAATTGCATTTTTGTGGTGCTACTGGCGCTAAAAACTATTTCGCATGAAGGTTACTTTTAAGATGTAAATGTTCTCGAAGAACAGTTTCTAAAAAATTCGAAAAAAACAAAAGAAAAAAAAGGTGAAATTATCGGAAGACGTTCTAAAAACGTTTTCAATTAAGATTTTGGTTTTGGAATTGTTAGGGCTTTAAAGTTTAAAAAATGTACAATAAAACCAAGTTTTTTTCCTCCCCACTGACACTCCATGGACTTCATAAAATATAAAAGCAACATGACGGGTTTCTAAGCAACTAGTTACTTGATAAATTAAAGACAAAAATATTTCCACTCTCTCAGATAGCAAATCATAAATTTTCATAAAAGCAATTTTGTTGATTCTCGTCTCTTGCATTATTCTGTAGTTGTACTTCTCCCCCCTACATTTGGTGACCAGGAGCAATTTGCCAACATAAGTTCATTCCTCTAGCAGTGGTATCTCGTCTAATATTTTATATTCTATATAGCTTACTTATGTATTATATAGGGGAGTACACACTGGACCTATGGGTACAGTGGACCCCCCCCCCCTTAATATTTTATTTAATTTTTTTAAGCTTCTCTTCTATCCTAATAGATAACAGCTCTGCACTGATTATTTATAACTTTCAGAAAATATGTTTAGAAAATATGAGATAGGAGAAAGTTTCGAGATTGGCATATCAGACTAATTTTTATTATCTGGAGGAAAAAGTGTCCCCTTCTATATCAGCTATATCGATTTTTAAAAACTGTTGAGTTAATTTAACTTTAGATTGCTATAAAATTGCTTGCTTCAATTAGAAATCTGTGTTACAATTGCAACACGAACGAAAAACCATGCAGCAGGTACATATAATGACACACTTTCAAACACTACGAGAATGTTATTACTCATACAATGAAATGAGATATCTAAATGAGCAATTTAAAAAGAAACATAACTGGATCCATTTTCATCAATTGCTGTTCATATACAGTAATGCGTGGGCATTCCTTCGTATATTGACCTATAGAATTTATATGCACCAAGTAATACACTGAAAATTGGACAAGTTAAAAAATGTAGGGGAAACCGGTACACACTGGACCTATGGGTACAGTGGACCACCCCTAATATTTTATTTAATTTTTTTAAGCTTCTCTTCTATCCTATTTTATCCTAACAGCACTGCACTGATTATTTATAGCCTTCAGGAAATATGTTTAGCTCAGATTGAACTATTTTATCCCGATTGGTTGTTTAGAGCTTCTAAAAAGTAAAATTTTTCATCATATTTTTATTTTTGTAGTAATTAAAGGTTGTAGATAAATAAAATAAAACAGCTTTTTTACAAAGCTAAGATACTTGTTTTTAGTTAACTTTAAAGTCAACATGTTTAAAAAGAAAGCTATAAACAATATATTAAAATGATTATTTATTGAACTTCAACATGGGGCACAGTGTTCCACAATCCACTCTGCTCCTGTAATGCAGAATGTTCAAAATATTTAATAATTGCTTATTTTCCCCATAAAGAAATATTGTTTTAAAGTAGTTATTTAACTGTAAAATAAAGTAAACAAAGAAAAATAACTATTTAACAAAGTAAGAAATATATTTATAAAAAGGCAGTAAATACAAAAAAAAAATAACTTGTCTAATTGGTGACGATTCTATTCAAGTAAGATTCATAGAGATGCAAATTGAATGGAAATCAGTTTATTTTTCCCAAAACTGTAGTTGAATATGTTGTTGATATCAACGATTTCATAATGTTGCTCCCAGACCCAAAAGTATTTCAGGAAAATTCCAGGAACAATATTACTCATAAGTATTTTGGAATTGGAACTGATGCTTTACACTCACGCAAACATGTAAACATAAGTTTGGCGACTTTTTGGTTGGCGCGATTTTCAAGACCGCGCCAAACGAATAACTTAATACAATGGCTAGGTTGCCATTAAAGGAAAAAAATCCCCTAAATTTGGCGACTTTACTTTTTTTAACCGAATATTTTTTTTTTCTGCGTGAGTGTAAATCATCTTACCCTTGGAATTTCATTTTCACCGATTTTTTTGTACTTAAGTAATAACTTCAACTAAATTGCAATTGTTCTTGTATTAATCTGTTATTATTTTCAAAATATAATATTTTTTGTTTCAAAATGTTACTTATAAATTTATATTACTATGTTATTTTGAAGGTAAAGGGGAAATAACAAAGAATTAGATTAATGAAAAATAGATTTATATTTTATTTCAGATAATACCTAATAGCGGTCCACTGTGTTCCGGTAGGTGAACCAGTGTGTCCCACTTCTGAGGCACACTAGTGCACTTTACGGGTGGATATTTAAAAAAAAAATTAAAAATATATTGAAAACTATGTTCTGAGAAAATTATGATGAATGTATAAAGGTTTAAGGAATATTCAAAAATATTTTCACGCAGATCGGTTTGTCCGTTAAAGAGAAAAAAAAATTAACTGAGAAAGTGATCCACTGTGTACCGTTCTCCCCTACACTAATTACCCAATTTTCACGAGTGTTATAATAAGACATAAAATACATGAATTTTAAAATTAAGCCATTCTTCCTAATAAATGATACGTGATTCTGTAATTCCATAGCATGTTTCAATTTAGTCACGTGATATCTATAAGTATCAACCATGTTTGTAGGAAGGATTTCGGTACCAACTAATATAATCCGGAATCTACTGTAGATTGTACATACTAAAAATAAACTAGTAATCGTTTTCCAAGTACACTTTTTTATTCACATGATAAAACCTTCCATTCAAATATCACATCCAAGTTTCCTGAATTCGTCATATTGATTTTCGCGTACACAAATTTCATGGATAACAATGATGGCAATGTTTGGTGCATCCTCACAACCACCCTTGCAAAAACAAGCTGCTGCAATAAGACAAGTCATCGAAGACCATTCAATGAAACTGGTGTTCATCGATTCTCTCTCGTAAACGTTGAATGAATTTCGTAGGTACTTAAAAAGTCGTGCAGTGCGATTAGGATGATGCATTTCAGATAAATACTCACTAATGACAGAAGAATTTTTTAACTGATCCACAACATATTTCACGGCAAATTTCATAAGATTCGGCAAAGGAAATTGTTCTCGACTTCTATCATGAATACATGAGTTTGTTTGACCGTCTTTATAAAGTTGCAGTGAAAAATCCATCATTTTTTGTATAAATGGTAACACACGACTTTTAAGTTCTTCATGCACTTCCATGGTAAATACTTAACTCGGATGAGATGGCATAAAATATATACTAAATGTAATTTAATGCGACATAAAATCTAACATGCACTCATAGTCTAACTTCAAATAAACTCAAACAAAGCTATCGGACTCAAAGCCATTAAATAATAAGCCCAGTCAGATAGTGTTAAATTTGTTAGCGGGGACACTAGCGCCACTTTATCTGCTGTGGAAGGAAGGCGAAACAGAAGTGCGTCGCAGAGAAACGATACGATTTATTTATATCGATATTTTATACGATTTTTATCGTTTGTATCGATGTTTTGTTTTTGCACTTCCTTTAAAAGCTTGCTAATTATTGGGATCTTTTACATTAAAGCTAAAATTATAATGAAAAAAAAATGGGGAAATTTACTGGATTAATATTTTTATATAAATATAGTGGTAGCGAAGAAGTTGATTTATTTATTAAAAGTTAAATAAAAAGTGATGGAAATTTACACACTATGCAATTAACCCTTTCCGGCACAGACAAATTCTGTTCGTAAAATGTGAAATTACTGACTGACACCGGAATTTACAAACGACTTTTTTAGAAAATATGAACTTCTTATTTTAAGCTTTAATTTTAGAAGCAAAATTTTATTAAAATATTCTTGGTGCCGAATGCAAGCATCCCATCCGCTAGATGGCGCTATTTTCAACTTGCGAAAAGTTTCCCATTTATCTGACTGGGCTTATTATTTAATGGCTTTGATCGGACTGGCATATATAATGTTCGTTTCAAAACAAATCTATCGATAAACTTAACGAAAGTTACAGAGATAGATAATAAGAACTAACGAGTATATTCAGGTAGATATTTCACTATTTCCGACCTAATATAAATCAACATATTTGCAAAATTTTCGCTCTTATCGAAAATTTTCCAAAATACAAGCTCATAACTGTTCAATCTCGTTCCGAAAATAGTGAAAACTCTATCTGTATATGCTCGTAAAATTGTAGGAAGCATCCCATTTCTTTTTAAATTTAGTAGCAGTAGCGCGACTTACGTTATACACGGCCGGTGCATGACGTTTAACTCTTTAAGTCCCAAGCTTTAGAAAACTGAATGACCTTAGAATCCCAGCAAAATAGCCCAAAATATTTGATTTTTTAGTTCCCCCTTTTTCACTAGGTAAGTAGTGGAAATGACTCTACTGCTTTCTTCCTTTATTAAAATTTGGACAGGTGTTACACCCCTTTGTTTATCACTGCTCCAGTTACGGAAAAAAAATCTTGGTTTTTCTTCTGTACTGTCCAGAAATGCCAACACATTACCCCATATATCACTGAGGGATACCACCCCCTTGACAGCACCCCAACCAATTTAAAGGGGAGGAAAATCCTTTCAGCTATCCTGGGCTACTGTGGGTTTCAGAGTAACCGGCTATTTTCGGCTATCGTGGGATTCAAAAGGTTAAAACGTCACGTGGAGTGGATCATTTTAACACGGCGATTAGTGCAAAGCGACACGCCCTTCTCGTTTTGCACCAATCGCCGTGAAAAAATGATCAACTACATGTGACGTTTTAAACGTCATGCATTAGCCGTGTATAACGTAGGTCGCGCATGGAGTGGATTATTTTTACACGGCGATTGGTGCAAAGCGGGACACCCTTTTATGCACAAATCACCGTGTAAAAAAGATCCACTCCATTTGATGTTTTAAACGTCATGCACTGGGCGTGTATAAGGTAGGTCGCGGTAGTAGTAGGTTGGGTTCTATATGATGGTGGTGCCCACATTCGCAAAGGTCGTATGCTCAGACTGTGCTTACAACACAGATTAAATATATTACACCAGATAGGACACTTCCATAAGCTCAATGGTAACCGAATCGCAACTTCAGAACCCCTAGTGACAACAGTAGCAAACGTTCCGGACGTGTCACCACAGGTAGGTATTGCTTATCTTATTTGTTTAGTATCTATCTTTTTTTTCAGCAGTTTCGGCGATGATTGTTATTATTTAAAACATCAAACGTATTTTATTTTATAATACAAATACTAGAAACTAAGCAAATAAGTTAACTAAGCAAATAAGTTAACTAAGCAGATAAGTTAACTACTATCAAAAAGCTGCCGAAAAAATAAACAAAATTGTCAACAGGTACATGTGATAGTGACAATCCAACAATTTATAAATCGCGCGCATTCGCGTTTGTTTCAGACTGTTCTCAGTAGCGGCGATAGCATCGCGCTGGTTCGGGTTTTTGCTCTACTGTCGTATCTGGATGTATATTTAATCTGTGGCTTACAAAGACTATCCAAATTATGGCAAACCTACGTTACAGACTTGGCGATAGCTGCTTGGAAGACTATACAAGTGGACTGTGGCAAATTAAGAAACATTAGTTTAGCGGTAATGGCAGGATTGCCAAAATGCTTGGCGTTTCGCTTATGTCGAGTATCGTCTCAAGCAATCAAATTTTAGATCCACATTTTAGTGACGCCACTCTCATATCGAGGCACCCTTAAAGTAGTAGCTATAGCATTTAGAAGCTATAGTGTTGCAACTGGCTATTTCAGTAATGCTTAAAAAGTGCTAAAAATTCAAGTAAATAAATGTCTAACGATGCAGATCGATAAATGTCAATCGCAGCGACATCTGCTAGCTCTTTACCGGCCGAAACGTTTTCTCAGTTCAATAGTACAACATTTAAGTTAGAGTAGTCAGATGTCGCTGCGATTTACGCACACACAACATATATTGTTCAGCATCGTTGTATAGTTATCAGATTCAATTCTTTCGCACTTTTGGAATAGCCAATTGCCACACTTAGGGAGCCTAGATATGAGGTAGGCGACATACGGGCTATAACATCTGATTGGTTGAGGCGATCGTGGACGAAAGCGAATCGCCAAGAGTCTTGGTGAGTCTGCCACTATCACCAATCTAATGCTTCTCACTCGCATAATCGAATTCTTCGAGGCGAGTATCGCCAAGTTCTGGAATATAAAATACCTAGGCTTGCCATAGTTTAAACAAACGAGTCTCTCTAAGCATCGTATGTTGCTGCATTCATATAGAGGCACGCTAGGCACACTATATCTTCTAGGCTGTATAACTGGGCTTTCTTAATATAACGGAGCGCTAAGGCGCACCACATACCAAGGAGACAAGAGAGATTTCTGCGACCCGTGTGCGACAAATCTACAGTTGTAGCACCGCCACGTATAGATAATGCCTAAGACCTCAATTTCGACGTCACGGCAGATCGGCTAATGATTCAACTGATTACATTCAACCATTTCCTGCAACCAAAATTATAAATGACTTTTTTTTTTTTTTTTTACTTGCATAACAAAATTGAAGTTCGACTAATTCAAAACAGACACAATCTGTTTCTTACTCTCTTAAAAAAACAAACTGTAGGATTTAGTATCAAGAAAATTTTGTTTTATACAAAAAAATTTGAAATGCAAAATAGTTACTTTTATTGAAAAATAAAAGCAATATTTTTAAGTGGTTTCATTAAGAATTTTGTGTTGTTAATGCGGAAATTAAAGTTCATACTTGGGTTCTAACTTATTTTTATGAAAATTAATAATATTTCGATTAAAGATTGGATTGCTTTCAATTAAAGTAATTACTTATTTAGTAGTATATATGTGCATTTTTATCAATATTAACAATGCTAATCATTATCTATTAAAATTTGATTACTTTGTCGCTGCTAAATACTTGATTGAATATTTGCATCTCATAATTACACGTTTTATTTATTTTGCTATATATGTAGTTTTTTTATAATCACCACTAAAAATCATCAGCGGTAGTTTACTATTATTAGAAAATATGTATATATATTTTTAGTTATGTGCGATTCAAAAGATATAATTTCATTTTGGTTTATAATATTTTGAATAGATTTAAATTCATAGAAGTATTAAAAATATTTACATAAACCGTGTATGTCTTTGCAAAGAATCGCATTGCAAAATATGAAAGCTATGATAGCTAACAAATATGAAAAACATGAAATTATTTATGCACAACTTTCTATTGATATGCATGAAACGAAAAGAAGTTTTTAACTAAAAAGTGTTACATTTACAAACAAAGCAAATTCATATTACATACCAATATTGTTGCGAGAGACGTTAATTATATACTAAATAAATAAATAGTGCAAACGTAATACAATATTTTTCAAATCGAAAGTTTCGACAAAGCTGTGGGATTAAGCCTACTCGTGCAACATGGACTTAATAGATAATAATTAACATTGTCAATATTCATAAAAATGCACTGTAAATAAATACTTACCTTAATCGAAAGCAATCCAATCTTTAATCGAAATACTATGAATTCCCATTAGAAGACAAAAACATTTCTATTCCGAAGCGCGTTGTCGCTGGAACGCACAGTACATAGGTTACTTTCCTTATACTGCAGTACAAGAAAGGGAAGGGCAAAGACCGATCCAGAAATACGTCATTCAATCTAGTTTTGCCACTCCTGAGGCATTATCTGTAGGTAGTGTTGGACAAATCACAAATCTGCATATTTGTGAAATTTCCGATCTTCTTGAAAATCTAGCAGAATACGGGTTCCAGATTGGTCAATCTTGTTTTCAATATAGCAAAAAATGTGTCGGGATCCATGTGTGATTTTTTTTAACCATCGATTCTCTTCAAATAGATATTTTGGTCTTTTACTTATCCATCATACGTAGTATGGGGTAAGTCTTGTAATCGTTTTGAAAATCGAAAAAAAAAATTTTGACGGATTTACACGTTTCAGACACTGGATATTCCGAAAAACATATTTTTAGAAAAAAAAAATTGCCGTCCGTCTATGTGTCTGTGTGTCTGTAAACGCTCTATCTCCCGAAAAAATTGAGATAGAGACTTGAAATTTGGTATGTACTTAGTATGTAATAATGGGAAGAATCCTTTTGAATTTCAGTAACCTCGATTAACCGGAACTATTTTTTTCGGACTCTCGAAATATTCGTTCTGATAAAAGGTATAGAAAATTTTTCGAAATTGTTTATTTTAAGGAGTGAATATAAAAGACAATAAAAAACATAAATTTTGCATAAAGCATGAAGTCGATCGGATAATTAGTTGCCGAGATATTTGTAATCCTATTTTCCAGACTCTTCGATTTTTCATGACCCTGTATTTCATTCAAATTTCAATTCAAAGATATATTTTAATTGGAAATGAGACGCTTAATCAGATGCAATAAACCGCTAGTTAATAGGATTATTCGTTTTGGAGTTATAAGGATGTTTCTTTTACACAATTCAGTAATCGAGCCTTCAAAGTTCATGACGTCATCAAGCCACGATTGTATTCGAATTGCAATGCATTTTATAAGTAGTTTACACATTTTTAATTTTAATATTTTATATTATGCATATCCATAATGGGTAAGTATTACGGTGGCCCCAACAAAACTGTTGAAAACGAACTGCTTTCTGTTATATCAAAATTTTGAGACAGGGTTCCTAATTAGTTTCGTGTGTGCGTTTTTTATTCTGATTTTGATCATCGTCGTAAAACTTAATGACCTTCGTATAAAGTCAGTAATCGGGTGCAATATTGTTAACAATTTTAGATAAATCTTGGGTTGTGTTCAGAATACGTTGCGTGAGTCACGCAATCATCTCGGGCCGAACCCAAAATGTTCAGGAGCCACACCATTTGGCTTGGGTTCACCCAACCCATACAATTCACAATCGGTTCACAATTTCTTAAGTCGAGTTTCACCGTGACCTACGTTATACACGGCCGGTGCATGACGTTTAAAACGTCATATGGAGTGGATCATTTTAGCACGGTGATTGGCGCAAACCGACGCACCACCCGTTTTGCACCAATCGCCGTGAAAAAATGATCCACTACATGTGACATTTTAAACGTCATGCACCGGCCGTGTATAACGTAGGTCACGGTTTCACCGCGACCTACGACGGTGCATGGCCCCCGACACGGCCGGTGCATGACGTTTAAAACATCACATGCAGTGGATCATTTTTTCACGGCGATTGGTGCAAAGTGGCGCGCCTCCTGTTTTGCACCAATTGCCTTATAAAAATGATCCACTTCATGTGACGTTTTAAACGTCATGCATCGGCCGTGTATAACGTAGGTCGTGGTTTCACACACTTTAGCCACAGGATTAATTTAGATTATGTAATTATATGCCTGGGTTTTTGTTGAATATTTTTTTTTAATTTCTGATTGCTTGTTTTTAAACTGTTTCAGCTGTGTTTCGGTAGACTAATTGAGTAATTGTGTGTGTTTTGTGAAAAAAAACTATCAATAATAACTATAATAACTCGATATGAGATCTTGGCAGAAAACCTGATTTTTTTCTACTTTCGAAATGAGATTGAACAATAAGAAGCTTGCATTTTTGTGAAGTTTTCACTCTTTTGGAAGATTGTTCAAATTACTGGCTTAGTATTTGTCAATTCAAATAGACAGCTAAACTATCTGGATAACTGCCCTGAAGTTTTTAACTTTTTTGTATTCTAAAATGATTTTAAACCTTTCTATTTCCTAAAGCCTCAGGATAAAATGGTTTATGTATCAGTTTTAATAAAATATCTGTTGGTGGAAAATATAAAAATATGTGTATTACTTTTCAAAAACAGTGCATAAAATACAATAAAGCTTAATTTGCTATAACAACGAATGTATATTGTGGATACCGGTTTATTATAGTAACTGAAAATTAATTAAATCGACAATGACATACGTAAGCTGTAACTGTTTGTTTTATCATCCATTGAGCTCCATAATAGAACCGGGTGCTAACTCTCTATTCTGTTACGTTGAATCCAGCAGTCCGCCCATACATACAAAATGCCATACAATTATGAGGAGAATGTGTGGCAAAACACAGATTTCCTCTCATAAGGTAGTAATTGTTAAATATTTGAAAATTAAATTTTCTTTTTAAAATATGACTATGATGCTATGGAGCCTTTGAAAATGGCTAACGGTGAGACATTCTTCAACAACTTATAATTATTCACTTCTCTGGTAATATTGCTGGAGTCATCCGCACCTATCTTTCGAATATAACCATTTTAGTTAACTAGTAAGCTGGTCTCTCTATCCATCAACAGATAAAAAGATGGCCACAGAGGTCGTGTCTGGGACCGATCTTGTAGCTCCTTATTGCCAATTTTATCCTGAAGGCATTAGAAAATTTAAGTTACCTATTCTATGCCTTCGCAGATAACTTCAGCTTTATATTCTCTGGCCGTCGTTGGCGTCTAGACCTGGAAAAGGAGGTAGCTTCGGCCCTCGCGATATTTACTCAGATCTTGGAGTCTTTTCATCTACAGCTGTCATCTTCAAAATCTAATGCTATAACTTTTGCTAAACACAATAATTTAAAAAGAAAACCTACAATTATAAACGGAACAAGTGTTCATTATGTGCCTAGTCTGCAGCTCCTGGGAATTGTAATAGATAAGCACTTCAATTGGTTTTCGCAGATTAACTTGTTAAAATTAAAGCTTAACAATTATTATCATAACTCTACCAAGCTTACTACTAAATCTTGGGACATTAACAATAAAATACTAAGAGTTTGGTACCTATCACAGAAAAAAATTATCACATTTGGATCGGGTATTTGGGAGATAATTTAACAAAAGCCACAAAGGAAAAAATAATTATTTTAAAAACACAAATTGCTCAAGTTGTCCCTGTTAGTTGCTAAAATCAGTGTAAAAATTGTTTTAACCCTTTCGTGGTCATGAACGCCTATACGCGGTCAACGTTTTGTACTTCTAAATGGTCATGGGCGCTTATAGACGGTCAGTATTTTTTACTCCTAAATGGTCATGGGCGCGTATGAACGGTTCTGATTTTCTACCTCAAAATGGTCATGACCGTCTATCTGCGTTTTTGACACCCCCCCCCGTTGTTCCACACTGGGCGGTAAAGAAGGCGTTTATCGGCACACTTCCCCTTCCTACATACACAATGGGTCTATAGGTAGATCCACAGAATAGGATATATAGGATAAGGGTTCTATTGTCTGTGCTGTGGGCAGACCATTTGTCAACTGGATTATTTGTATTGTATTTTAGCTGAATGCCTTACAGATTTGATTGGAAAATGCCTTAGAGAATTTAGTTTTCTGTACAGGCTAAGAATGAATATTGTATTTCAAAACAGATCCTAAAATGAACGAAGCAACTTCATAGAATATTATTGTTTACTTATTATTTTATTTTAAAAATCTTATCCATACGATTCTAATTCATTACATTAATTATTATTATTTTAAATCTTTAGTCATGTTAAATTTATTTAATTTGTTCTTTTAATGAATACATATGTTCTTATTTTTCTAACAGTATTTCAATTTATTTTGTTTAAATATATTACTACTAAATAACTGAAATCTTTTTTTTTTTTTTTTTTACTTACACCAGTTTTGCAATGTAATAGTAACAAAAATCTAATAATACTCAAATAATATTAATAATAATACCAAATTAATATTACACTTCAAAAATTATTTGCTAATTTACTATTGTTGCTATACCAATTATAGCATAACTTTAAAAATAAAACAGTGAAACCTGTCTATAACAATACTGAAAGGACCAGAAAAAGTATCAATATAGAAAGGTTACATTTATAGGCAAGTTCAAGAATGTTAATTAATTCAGAGTACATAGTAGAATAATTATTATATATTGATGGAATATTAGTTTAAATTTATTAGAATTATATATGTAGATGGAAAATTATTTTAACTTTCTAGAATTATCTAATTATATAATGAAATTTAATTTATTTCTTATAAATAATCAGAATTTTGCATTATTAAATAAATATATAAAGAGTGAACAGTATAAATAAATCTGATAAAAATAATATTTTTATTACTTTTATCAGGTTTGTAAAATTGCATGAACAAGTGATTGAAAAATAATAGGAATTTATAATTTTGACTCTTAAAAAGAGAAATAAATTGCAGGTATTATTTATTCGAATATGAAACAAAAGAAAAATACTTCGTGTAAAAAATGTGTACTTGATTAAATTTTAATACTTCTCAATATTTGTAGGAGCCTTAAATATATCTTGCAGAATTGATTTGATGTAAGAAAATTATGCACAAATTTTTCATTTTTAGAAACATTCAGTTGCTTACTATGTTCAAAATTACCATTATAACTGCTGGGATCAAATTAAAGACTGCAAGCAATTGTAGATGGTTTTATTAGTCCAATTGCTGGCAATTTTTTAACATTTCAGCAAAAGTTCCATGCCCGTAGCTAAGAAGGTGGGGGTAGGGGGGGGGTGGACCTGGAATTTTTTTTTGTCCGTCCGAGCATGGTTGACTCGACCCCTCATCAAAACATTTTAAATTTTCCGAACTTTTTTTTCTTTCTTTTTTTTTTTCTAACTTCTTTTTCCAGACAAGACCGAAATCATAGACACCTATCCAAAAAACCCTTGTATAAAACTTTTTTTTTCTCAATCCAAAAGATATGGAGATTGCGATTTGCGTAAGGCATTTCTGGTTTTGTTAGCTCTCTAGAAATCCACTTTACCGCCTCCCCAATGACTCAAATTAAAGGCTCTAGAAAATAATAGAGTTTTTAAACATTATCCTGTAAACTATTTGACTCAAACTGATTAGCTGTTGCTCGTGAAAATCGTTTTCTTTGTACAACTGTCACTGCCACGGATGAAATTTTTTGTAATCTGGCGCGGTTGTTTCACTATTTCATGGTTTGACAGACAGGCGCCCCAAAACAAGCAAATATGTTTTACAACTATGTATTTTTGTCATTGTTAACTTGGCAAGGTTGCTATAATCCTGGGCTTTTAGAGGCTTTTCAACAAATGTGGAGAATATCTTTTGACGTCTTTTTTTTACACCGTTTTAAATGATAAAAGTTGGTGAAATCAGTATCACACAGACTTGCAATATACATATTTTATGTTCGTTTATATTAATATTGCATTCAAGTATTAAAAAAAAGATTTTAGTCAAGTTTAAAAAAGATAAAAACTAAAGAGAGTAAAACTAAGATATTAACTAAAAAAGAATATTCTGTATAAATTATTAAAAGGAAAGTTCTATGTTCAAAATCAGATAACATTTTGTCTTTTTAAAACTCCAATAAAAAAAAATAAAAAAAAAAAAAAAAAAAAAAGGAAAGAAAAGAAATAAAAAAGAAATAAAATCATATTTATTTGGGAATCACACAGCAACAGTTACTATTTTAAACTGAAACTTACGGAAATAAGTAACTATTAATAATATTCTCAAGGCGAAACTCTCTATTTTCTAACACAACCACAAAAACATTTTTATTCTTAAATGCACGAAAATCAATCCACTTATCAAAAAAATGAAGAATGCTGTTCGATTCTAAATCATTTCAATAATCATGCCTGCAAATTTAATATTTCTATATGTAAAAACAAGTCCGTGAATCTTTTATAAAGTTTTGCTTAGTTGAGCGGGTACAAATGTTTTTTTTCTACAAACAACATTGATTATTGTTTGTAAATTTTTGTACGTATGTTCAAATTAATAAATTAAGGAAACATTAACTAAAATTGAAACAATTAGTATTCATGACTATATCTAGTTCATTAGTTTTCCTAATAAAGTGTACTAGCCTTCCACTGAAAAATTTTAATCCTCTTTTAAGATTTTTATTAAATTTCCAATTTTTTTTTCGGTTTCTCTAGCTTATACTTATTTCTCATTTTCCATACGGAAACCGTGTAACTGATTTGGATATTTAGATCGCATATGGGAAGAAGAGGATAAAAAAATATAAATTAGAATAAAAAAGTATTTCTTAAATAAAAATGAAAAAAGCGGGAAGGCACCAGAAAAAAAAAACACCTTTTATACTTATAGAAATAAGGATAATGAATTTTTATAATATTCTCATTTGTAAATTAAACGTATATCAGTTAATTAATATAAAATATAGCATTCAAATGGTCATAGATAACAATTACAATGTAATTAGAAATCATCTTTACTCTGAAAAAAAACCCTTCCAGATACCGTCCAGAGACTCGTGTATAAGTCGAAAAATTTTAGACAAAATTTGGGAGCTGAAAATGGGGGTCGACTTATACACGAGTAAGTAAAAAAGAAAAAAAAATAGCGGAGTGAAATACCGGAGTCATATTGTTTTCGCAAATAATTGGTGAATGTGCAAGTCTTTTAATTAATCACATATGGGTTTAGGTTGGAGCGACAGATAAAAGTAGACAGTGGTGATTGGTTAAAAAAAAAAAAAAAAAAAAAAAAAAAAAAAAAAAAAAAAAACTCAACAATAATGTCTCTGTAATTGTGCTGCACTCATTTTCTCTTGGGATAGAATTCCCTTGAATACAGGGGCATTCCTTTCAACATTTTAATCCCTTTTCTAAATAGAGCT
Organism: Maratus michaelseni; assembly: GCA_963931845.1. Lineage (NCBI taxonomy): Eukaryota > Metazoa > Arthropoda > Arachnida > Araneae > Salticidae > Maratus > Maratus michaelseni. The sequence continues at coordinate 119,069,990 of OZ007597.1, read as the reverse complement.
CAACTTCTGACAACAGTTCTACATTAATATCTTTCTCGTAGATTTTAGTAGATTCCTCAGTATACATGTTTTGTTTTAATTCATCGTATTTTAAAATGACGTGTAAACACTATATCATTTATTCTAAATCATTAATTATGCCATTACACCCATTTAGGAAAGTTTTGAAAAGAAACAAACGCCACTAACCGTTTTTGTGTTTACAGCTTTGACAGTATTTACTAAAAGTTCTTCTACCTTTACCGAAAAATTGAAAACGCCATTCCATGACTTAGTTTATGAATATGCCTATTTCATGCAAATAACAAAAATGAATTCAGAAATGTGTCAAAAAGTAGCTCCCTAGGATTTAAGAACAGTCTTAATAAGGCGAAAATGAATGATATAGTGAAAGAATTGTACATTTCTCTCAAAGAAAACTTTTTCCTGATGTCGAAGTTTTCTCCTACTGAAATTAAAGGTGGTTCTCAAATAATTCTCAAATGATCGGCTCAACAGCACGAAACTTTCTGATATTTTAAACGATACATTCTGACTCATTTTAAACGTAAAGGCATAAAATTGGCAGGCCTGACTATGGAAGCGGTTTAGAATCGAAATGAGTTTTCCATTTTTTGATAAAAATATTACTTATCGAGTTATAAGCGACTCTGGTTACATGACGACACGTTTTCCCCCGCTTCTCACGCTGCTGCGCTGGGAATTCGGTTCAAAGCGCCGACTATGAAAATATTTTCTGAAATATCTAGTGCAATGGAAAACGTGTTTCGTTTACATAGTTTCTGAATAAAAACACTTGCCAATTTCATGCGTTTCCGAACAAAAATGAATTAAAAAATTTGTTAAAAAGTATTCCCTTCGGATGTGAGAACAGCCTTAAATGAATAAAGGAGACGCTTATCAGTCATTACTGGACTTGAATGTTCTGAAGTAGGGTATAAACACAACTCAGATGTGTGTTTTTTTTTTCTTTACAACAAGCAATCATAACAAGACTTTATCTACACTAGGTATCTAGTTTTGTATACGGCCATCATAGGGAATGTGTTTGAAAAACAAATATATAATTTCATGTAATGGCTTTACAATAAAATGTATTTGTGAAGCTTTTTTCTTACAAGAAAATTGGTTTGGAATTATGTACACATATGACATATATGCATATATCATCTTGATATACTCGAGAAAAATAAGGTTTTAAATCGGACATTTTACTGTAAAAATTATTATTTTTTTAAATTTAAGATACAATTAAAAAAAAAATTTCTTTAATTTTTTTTTAAATTATTCAATTTTAAAATTATGATTTATTAATTAAAATTTTAAAACTTTAGTCCTTAAACCTCCCTGCTTCAGCCAAATGCAGGAGGAAATATATTCTATACATCTAGAGGCTTATACCTCCCCCCCCCCCTACTTTCCAGACAATCAAAACATTTAATTGGTTTGGAATTATGTACACATATATATTAACTTGAATTATAAGAGAAAAATAAGATTTTAAAACACGCATTTTGCTGAAAAACTTTTTTTTTTTAATTATCAAAATTTAATTTCTTTAATGGTTTTAAAATTATAATTTATTAATTCAAATTTTAAAATTTTACTTCGTTCAAATGCAGGAGAAAGTACATTCTATGTATCCAGGGGCTGACACCTCCCCCTCCAAATAATCATGCCTAGTTACGCCACTGAAGACATACATTTTTATCATGTTAATTTTCTGATGAAGTCATCCTATGCCCCCTTCCACACACACACACAGAAAAATATCCTGGCTGCGCCACTGTACACAAAAGACTAAAATTTAAAAATATTTCCGAAATGCTTAAAATAGTTACATGAATTTTCCCGATTCTATTTCATTTGCTGGTAGAAACAAAAATGTATATTGTGCCCCTGACAATAAATAACTAAATAACTTAATAACTTATTAGGAATTTTAAATATTAGCGTGATCTGTGTTAGATTTAATGCAAATAAATTTAAATTCTAAATAAGTTACATACTAAATAATAAATTAATTCTTAACTATTAAACAATGTAAAATTTGAAAATTCTTTTCGCAAGATATTTTTATAATTTTTGTATAGATGGAAATGGAATTACTTGTAATGTATTGTACCAATGTATCTGATTTGAATTTCCTATATCTTCAGAGAAGACCCTATAATCGACTTATTCCTATTATCCAAATTTTCTTATAAAATCTCTCAAGCTAAGCTTTGTGTAGAAATGAAAAACTTCTTGATACGCAAAAAAAAAAAAAAAAAAAAAAAAAAAAAAAGGCAAGAAAGAAAAAGAAAGTTTTAACACGAATTAAAATAGCCTCATTCATCAGGCGGAAACAACAGAGCGTTCATTCATCTACTATAACTTGCTTTTGAATAAGTAAACGCACACCTTATTTCCACTTGATGAGGGGAGTTGCTGTTTTAACTGCTCTCGAAACTGTAGTCGTGGTTTTTCAGGGATTCGTTCTAGAGTACTAAGAAGTTCTTCATTTCTACAATAAATACTTGTGTAGATTGGTATGCCAGAATATGCTTATTTTTCCGAAGATACAAAATAAATTGTTGAGTGGGGGGGGGGGGGGGGGAGAAATAAAAGTACATAAAAAAATTAAAACCATTTGTTCTAAAATAATTTTACGAATCACATTTCAAACAAAATATTTCTTTTTTATACTATGTAATAATTTAAACCAATGAAAATTCACCATTAATTTAATATCGGTTTATAAACTTCGGCATAAGAACAACATTATATCCATATATGAACTTAACTAATATCTGATATATCAAAAATCTCAAATAAAAAGATTAATTATAGCGTTTTGGTATGATATCAGATCAGCATATATATTTTTGCTAAAAAAGTTTTAGATGTGATAATTATAATATTTAAATATTAATTAATTTTATTACATTCTTTGTCTCATATTTTTAGCTGCAAAATAGTATGAGGTTATTAAGTTATATCCGTAAAATGAGTACTAGAGTTTCATTAAATCTCCTTACTCAAATAAAATATTAACATCTGAGATTGTAACTCATTTAATAAAGCAAGTTATTTACGAAACAGTATATAATTTATTGTTTTATAACTTATAAAATCAACACGAAAATGTTTTCTATTTTTCTTTTCACGTAAGTGGGAATAAACAGTCCCCTGTTAACCCCTGTTTTGAGTCAAGAGATTTTTTCACACCAACTGAAGAAGGATTTCTTCGAAAAAGATTAGTTTCGGCGATGAGAGGGGTCGATAGAAGGGGTTAGTTTCGGCGATGGGGAATAGCAATCCATCACCGGATAAAATGAATTTGGCATGTTTGACCAGACGCATTCACAATAGACTATTCATTACTAGAGGGGGGAAAGCATTTTCACAGTATTCCTGCTAAACTTTTAAACCTTGCGAACCCTTGACCATTTACAAAGATAAATATACATCCCAGTAAAGCCTTTTAGAATGCAAAAAATTCGACGTGTCATGACCGCGAATGGGTTAAACTCATAAAAGGGTTAAAATCTTACATGTTTCGGCTTTAAACCCAAAGCAGGGCTACACTACATACCGGGCTTGCTCATTCATTATGATGACGTCACAAAAGGTGGCTGACTAGGAGGAAAGACATACAGCGATTGGCACAAAACGATGGGCGCGTTGCTTTGGACCAATCGCTGGTCGCGGTCAGCCACCATTTGTGACGTTTTGAGAGTGAATGAGCAAGCCCGGTATCTAGTGTTGCCTTGCCCAAAGCCATCCTCGGGGATGGAAACAAGAATATTTTACGCCGTGTATTACGTAGATCGTGGTCCGAGGCTAACGAAAAAGAAAGGCTACCGCGGTGCTTTACGCATATATTTTTTTACAGACCGCGGAAGTCACGTGATGCTCGAATGCACCGATGGAGGTGTACGAAAAGAGCATCACGTCACTCTAGCGGTCGGTAAAAAAAAGATAAGTGGAATGCACCGCGGTAGCCTGTCTTTTTCGTTAGCCTCGATCGTGGTCAGTGTGACGTTTTAAACATTATGAATTGGCCGTGTATTTGGTTGGTCGCGGAAGAACACAGCGTTGAATTAAACAATGTGCACGTCCAGTTGACCTAACCGCGACCTATGTTATACACGGCCGATGCATGACGTTTAAAACGTCACATGGAGTGGATCATTTTTGCACAGTGATTGGTGCAAAACGGTGGGCGTACCGCTTATCACCAATCACCATGTAAAAATAATCCACTCCATATGACGTTTTAAACGTCACGCACCGGCCGTGTATAACGTATTTCGCGACCCAAAGTCACGATCTCACTGGTCACTTGCAGCTCGATTCTGGGAATGTACGAAACGACATTAAAATAAGATCTGATCTTATCATTGCCGGATTCGAGACAAAAAGTGTTTGCTGACGTCGCAATCCACAGATTTTCGTTTCGTACCTACCTAGAATCGAGTAGCAAGTAACCGGTTAAAGAAGTCACTTTGGTTACCTTCACTTGGCGCGGCCAATCTGCCTATGTTAAATGAAACCTATGTGGCAAAATAAATTATAATTTCAGTTTGTGGCAGTTGTATCGCTTTTATTTATTTCATGAGTTTTACTTTATAGCTTTTAGAAGTTTTATATTTATGTGCTGTCTATTCATTTTAAAGAATTATAATTCTTCTTTAGATTATCTAATCTCCTTGGATGTGTAGAAAAATTAGAAAAATGCAAACTGCTGGTCCAAGTTCCGAAGAGGAGCATCCTCTGCACCTACCAATAAGACACATTATGAGATTTGTTATTAGATGTCACAAGAACTTTCTACAAGGATTAACGGTAACTGAATATAGTCAAGAAGAATTTCCTTTACCAAATGAATTAAAAGAATTAATTAAAAACAGTGTAATTCAATTGGAAGATAGATACTTCCTGAGTGTGTATTTATCGATTTTAGAAAAACCTAATCCTAGCGATAAATTCATTGAAGCCTTAACGAATTCGTTCGCAAGAGTATCGAGCAACATGACTGATGTAAATTTTGTGGAATGGACGGTAATGTGTTGTCTAGTTTCTGCTGCGTTACACATTAAAGGTTTTAAAGCAGCCCCAAGAATTGCCATGAACACTGTAAAAGAAGTATGCATTTTGAACGAAAGGCAAAATGCATTCAGAATTTTTGGCTACAATGTGTGAAAATATGTGCTATGGTATTCCGCATGTTAAATGCATTTTAATATTTAGTTTAAGACTTATTTGATGTACAACCTTTTCATGTAGTTTCGTTCTTTTAGCTTTATTGCACGACAACGATTTTACAGAAGCTACAGCCATAGAAACAATACGAGAAATGTATTTTGTGGACTACTTGCATAGCTTCAAAAATTTCGGCATGTGATTATATGTGAACGTGTAAAATGATATGTAAATTTATTTGGTGTATTAAATGCATTTTAATGTTTTGTTTCATAACTAAACGCACTTTTCAAAATTTATTTTCTGCAACTACTTTAGTTTTTGGTGTACTGTCTCCTTTTTTTGTGTACTACAGTATAGCGATTTTGGGGGGGCTTCAGCTAACGCTGCAAAAAGTATGATGTGTGCACGAATATTCTTTCTGTTGTGCTACAAATAGCAGTTTTAGAAAAGCTAGGGTTATTTCCGAAGAAAGTATAAAAGTTGTGTTGTATGCGCGAAATATATAAAGCATTCAGAAAGTTTCTTTCGCGATACGTACAAATATGTGAAAATATACAGTAAAAGAATGATAAATACATATGTTAAATGCATTTCGCTGTTTAGTTTCAAACATGAACTGAATGGACTTTTTCTGTGTTCTTATCCAAATGGTTTTAACCTGCTGATGTAGTATCCTGTTGTGATACTGTATTAGCCTAAATATTGTTGAGCTTTACGCAGCGGTTATAGAGAAGCTTCAAACATTGCCGTAGAAATTATAGATGGAATGTATTGTCGACAAGATGTATTTATTTTTGCTGTGTGATAGATAAGGGGGGGGGGATATATGTAAAAAATTTCATATATTAATATGCATTTTAATATAGTTTCATAGTTGTTACTTGCAATAAAACATTTTATTTCGTTTTTATGACGTTTCATAAAATTAACTTATTTAAAAATCTGATTGAACTGAAAAGAAATGAAATGTTTTAAAATACTGGTTCGTTTTATATAATATCTAAGCAGTCTCTTTAAAAGTCATGGGTACATATGCATTGATTTTTCCTTACCCTCTACCCCCCCCCACCGCGCCCCCCCCCAAAAAAAAAAATCTCCAAAATTTTTTGTTTTAGTAGATTGGTTTAGTATGTATTTTTATTAAATAAATTTGATTTTTTTTATACATATGATATAGGTTTATTCAGTAAATGTTTAAGATCATTGAATTATCAATTTCTTTTCCCTCTAAAGTGCCTATAGCATAGTAAACCTTACATATGCTAGTACGTAAAAAATAAAATTATATAAACTACTATAGTGTTAGGAGCGCATCAAGTCGTAAGAAAAATCTGATATACAATAAGATTTGTTAAATAAACATACATTTCTGATCTGATATAACCCAATTTTCAAACACAAATCAAATAGTAAGTATAATTTCTAAAAGCGATCAACACAACTTGAGGTAAAGTTTTTCTTAAGGTTGTTCTCAAATGATCTGCTGGACAACGCGAAACTTTACAACACAATATCCGACTCATTTTTAAACGCTAAAACATAAAAATGGCAGGACTAACTATTGAAGCGATTTGGAATCGAAATTAATTTTCCATTTTTTGATAAATGTATCGAGTTATAAATGGTTCGTGTTGCGTGTCAACGCGTTTTTCTCTTTTCTAAAGCTGATACATCGGCAATTCGGTTCAAAACTGAGAATTTGACGGTGTTTTCTGAAAGATTTTCTGCCTTTACCAAAAAATGAAAACGTGTTTCGATTACAAAGTTTCTGAATAACACCACCTGCCCATATCATGAATTTCTCAACAAAAATTAATTAAAGTCTAAAAGTTGCCCCTTTTGGGTTTGAGAACAGCCTTAACACTTTCCAAAATAGATCATAAGTGTTTATGAGCTCTGTTTGTCTGGCCGTTCTTTAACACATGTAAATGTATTCAGATTGATATTTAATTTTTAGGTGCGTTCGTAATTATATAAATACGTGGCACCTATTGTCATCGTCTGGTCCGTCCCTCTGTCTGTCCGTCCGGCCGCATATAACAACGCAAAAACTACCCAACCGAATGGTTTGAAATTTAAGATATATTATCTTTGCAGAATTTTGTCGAGACATTTCAAATTGTATGAAAATCTAATCAAAACTTCAGACGATATTTGTAAAAAGATTTATTAAGAAATTTGAATTTTTTTTTTAAAATCGGTGCTTTTTTGTTATAGGAGCTTCCGATGTTTAATCGACAAGCGACCAAGATACTTATTTTATTGCAGAAATTAATCTGCAGACGACATAATTCATTTCTCAGAATTAAAAATCGTCAAGATCTGAATATTTATATAACTAGCTATAGTACGAATGCACCTCATTTGTCACGTTTGAAGTACAATTTCCATCTTGTTTATGTTAATGAGGCTTAAAGAATGTTCAATATGAAAAATGAATTTATAGCTCGTTTACAAGGGAGCACAAAATTCCGTTACATTATAGTCTAGGGAAAAAATCGTTTGATTTGCATTTTATTTAAATTGCTTATTTACATATATCATTTTATTATAAGAAAAAAAATGAAATTTCTGAATATGCTGTTAGTGTTGGATATGTATCATAATCTATGCCTTATGTTCATTTCTTGTTTCTATCTCAAGGGAGGGGAGAGGTGGACAAAAATAATTGCTTATCAATCAATCTCCTTTATACTGTGTTTGCGGTACAAAGCTTCCAATCGAACATAATATTTTGTAAAATATTTTGATTTATTTTGAAAAAACATGTATTCAGTTGGAAGATCTGTACATCATACCCCTTCAAAATCCCGAATCACCAGAATTCACGAACTTGTAATTTTTCAAATAACTAAACATATTACGTCTGAATCGGAGTTCTAATATCAACAAGTTGGAAATTGTACATTAAACGTGACAAATGAGGTGCGTTCGTTTCGTGCTATAACTAGTTTTACAATATAAAAAAATCATTGTTATTATTTTAGTGAAGTTATATCATCTGCTATGAGTGAAATGGGGATGCCTTTTTAAGGGTTTCGTTCATCTCACGAAACCCTATTACTCCCGCTCCGTTGTCTGTCCGTCACAGAGCCATTCTCAGAAACTACAGGGTCATTCATAATTCCCTCCGGGGTTTCGAAACGTTATAGTAAAAAAACGAAGACGAATATGAAAAAAAGAAACATATGAAATTATTCCGAAACTATTCAAGTTTTACTTACATACCGTGTGACCAAGGGTTCACACATAGAACACCTGTAATGTATGTAAGTAAAACTTGAATAGTTTCGGAATAATTTCATATGTTTCTTTTTTTCATATTGATTTTTTTACATTACAGATGTTCTATGTGTGAACCCTTGGTCACACGGCATACATCCATGCGATAGTCCAGTTCCTGCCATACTCCGTTTCTTTATATCTGAATCACTGGTGTCAGTTCAACGGGCCTTTCGTAATAAATATCGAAAACAGGGAACAACTGACAAAACAATTCATGTGTGGTACCGGAAATTTAAAGAAACTGAGTATGGCAGGAACTGGACTATCGCATGGATGTATGCCGTGTGACCAAGGGTTCACACATAGAACACCTGTAATGTATGTAAGTAAAACTTGAATAGTTTCGGAATAATTTCATGTTTCTTTTTTTCATATTCGTCTTCGTTTATTTTACTATAACGTTTCGAAACCCCGGAGGGAATTATGAATGACCCTGTATGTAACTTAGAGTTGAAACTTTGCGTATATATAGCTGAATACCAGCTATGAAGCTCAAAATATTAAAAGTAGAAAAAAATCCTATTTTAATAAATAGAGATAAAAAACCAAAATTCTAACAGCATTTTCCTATTAAATTTAAACATGTTTCGTTATAGCAGTTGCCAAAATTTAAAAATCCACAATGAATTATTTCTACAGTAATTAATTTTCTATTGAACGATTTCCACGTGAAAAAGGAAAATGAAATAAAAAGGTTCACCAATTGAAAAAAAAAAAGATAAATATGAAATAAAATTGATTGACGTCATAGGTTAATAAAACGGAAAATTTCTAAGATTTCTCAATAATACAAGGAGTGTGTGTATGTACACAAAGCAGATTAATTACACGTCATTAGAGAATTAAAAAGAAAATCTGACGTCATATTGGAAGTTTAACGAATTTTTCAAATGTTTGAGAATAATACAAAGCGAGTATCAATATGAGTAATAGAGAATAGTAAATATGAGTTTGAGAAACATATTGAATCGTGATAAAAATCAGATTATGGAAATGTTCGCATATTTTAACATTTGTGTACAACATTTTTAATTTTGAAATAATTTTTTTAAATATCGCATTTAGTCTGCATGGCAGATATTATTATGACAGAATATAATAGCGGGCTGGTTTAGATATTCGAAAAAATAGACTGGTAAATTTTTACTTTATAAAAAAACATGACTTTTTTTTTTGTTGTTGCTAAGTGAAATTTATTTGGATTTAGTAAAGAAAGGATAAATTGTTTTGAAAGGAATATTAAACGAAACCCTTTGAGCGATCTTCCATCACATTTACCCACTTGTTCTTTCGTATTACGTACTATGTCATGTTTACAGATGCGAATTTTTTTTTTTAGAATGCACACAGCGCTGTAAAATTCACCATGGAGATCTTGCTTTGCGAATGATTACCTCCATGGTTTAATATTTCTATGACTCATAATAAGTGAATCTTTTATTTATTTTATTGGATTGCTAATCAAATTTCCACAGAAGTTATCTCAGAATCTATACATTTTTTAAATGTAACTCATCTCAAGCTAACAATTTTTTTGAACGATCTTTCTAAAAATAACTTTTATGCAATTTTATTCGAAAAAATTATTTTGAATAAAAATAGCCGCTTGGCATATGGAAAAAGATGTGGTTAACCCGTATTTGTTTTCCTCAGTCACATGACTTGCGCTTTTACTATATAGATTACTTTTGATAGGATTTAATGGAATAAAAAAAAAACTAATATATTTTTAAGTTTTGATTTGATTTTTCATAAAATTTTAAATGACTCGACAAAATTCTGCAACGATTATATATATTAAATTTCAAACCATTTGGTTGGGTAGTTTTTTGCACTGTTATATGCGAACAGACAGACCAAACGATGACTATGTGCTACTTATTTATATAATTACGAAAGCACCTAAAAAGACATTTAAAATCGGACATTTTATAAAACTAAAAAACGTATTAATATCGCATAATAAAATAACAGTATGCATTTCAAACTATATACAAGCTATCAGTTCAAATGTCAATCGAAAATCACACATAATTTTGAAGGTAAACATGTGTAAACTTCGGTTTTTGATTGACATGTATACTGATGAATCGCTTATATACACTGCAAAAAATATTGTTGATTTTACAGTATAATACTAGCACCCCAACTGCCAGTATTATACCGTAAAATTAACAGTAATAAACAGTACAATAAGCAGTAATACACTACCGTGCATGCGCGGTAGTGTATTACTGCTTATTTTACTGTTTATAACTGTTAATTTTACGGTATAATACTGGCAGATGGGTTGCCAGTATTATACTGTAAAATCAACATTTTTTTTTGCAGTGTATAGATCTTGAAATGTCTACAGGAATTGATTTTATGATATATTAATGAATGTATTGTTTCTTGTTTTGTTAAATGTTTGATTTTAAATATATTTTTATAATCTTAAGTTTTTATTTAATCGTATTCTTTAAAATAAATCACAACTCATCTATATTCTTATTTTAATTATCGTTTCTAACCTAAGGCTTTAACAATCATAATGTTTAAATATTCTTCAGAGTAAATTCGGAATTAAATAAAATCTTTTTGTTATCCTAATTTTTTTTTAAGTTTTTACAAATTTCATGATTGTAATATACGTATGTAGTATTTCTTCATTAACGATATTTTAAATTTGAAATATTTCAGGTTAGTGCAACAGTTCTCTTGCAGAAATACCATTTTTATCATGGAAGCCAACTTGATAGGTTATCATACTACAATATAATAAATTATAACACCTTGTAATAATATATTTCTATTAAATGCTAAAAGGTGTAAATTAAAAACAAAATATACACACACTAAAATAACTTTTATTGTATTAGAAACATGTCAAACAACCTAATAAAAGTTATTTTACTGTGTATTTATTATGTTGTTAATTTACACCTTTTAGCATTTAAAAGAAATATGCGTATATGTAATAAAATTATTCTATAACAATGTTATCTGCACAATATTTGCTAGTGATATAGGAGCGTGTTTAATCTTTTCAGAGACTAAGTAATTCTGTTTCTGAAATGATTGTATGACACCAGAATTTGCGAGCAAATTGTTTTTTTTTTTTTTTAAATCTTCTCTTCGTGTACATTACAAAAGCATAATTTCATTAAAAAATTCTGGATATTATTGTATTTGGTGCACTGTAAAAAAAATTCTTGATTTTACAGTATAATACTAGCATTCCAGCTGCCAGTATTATACCGTAAAATCAACCTTTTTAAATTTTTTTTGCAGTGTGTATATTATATATAGTGTATGTATAATATACACCGCTCTTCAAAGTGCATAAACCTAAGAGAGGAGATATGCATAGATTTTTGGCCTAAGGTTAGGGTAAAAATTGGTTTTCTTCCTTTTCGTAATAGTTTTAATATAATTTAGGAAAGACATTTAGTGGCTTTTTGTTATTTGTTTGAAGATTGTTTAAATCTATATATAAAGCAAAAAACATGCGCGTGAGGAACGCTGACATAACATTGACCGTGGTGGCAACACCTGTCGCATAAATTTCGCTTTTACTGCAATTTTTTTAACTTCTAAACATGGTACAATTTAAATTTTTACAACGTCAAATAGGAATGAGAGGTTCTTTCCAATGCAATTTGTTTGAAAACTGTATCTTAATTTACTGATTTTTTGTAGTTTATAAAATATTTTTTAAGCATGACTTTTTACCTACCCATCATACGTAGTATAGGGTAAGTCTTGTAATCGTTTTGAAAATCGAAAAACAATTTTTGACGGATTTACACGTTTCAGACAATAAAGATTCCGAAAAACATTTTTAGAAAAAAAAAATTGGCGTCCGTCTGTCTGTGTGTGTCTGTAAACGCTCTATCTCCCGAACAAATTGAGATAGAGACTTAGAAATTTGGTATGTACTTAGTATGTAATAATGGTAAGAAGCCTATTTCATTTCAATAACCTCGATTAACCGGAACTACTTTTTTCGGACTCTCGAAATATTCGTTCTGATGAAAGGTATATAAAAATTTTCGAAATTGGTTATTTTAAGAAATGAATATAAAAGACAATAAAAAAACATAAATTTTGCATACAGCATGAAGTCGATCGGATAATGAGTTGCCGAGATATTTGGAATCCTATTTACCACACTCTTCGATTTTTCATGACCCTGTATTTCATCCAAATTTCACTTCAAAGATATATTTTAATTGGAAATTTGATGCTTAATCAGATGCAATAAACCGCTAGTTAATAGGATTATTATTTTTGGAGTTGTAAGGATATTTCTTTCAAGCAGTTCAGTAATCGAGCCTTTAAAGTTTGTGACGTCATCAAGCCACGATTTTATTTGAATTGCAATGCATTTTATAAGTAGTTTACACATTTTTATTTTAATATTTTACATTATGCATATCCATGATGGGTAAGTATTACGGTGGTCCCCAACGACTAGTTTTATATATAGAAGGATTAGTTTAGTATGTGTTTTTATTACATAAATTTAATTTTTTTATACATATGATATAGGCTTATTTAGAAAATTTTTAAGGTAATTGAATCATGAATTTTTCTTTTCCCTCTGAAGTGCCCATAACATCGTAAATCTTATATGCTAGTACGTAAAAACTGAAACAAAAAAAAATATAAAAACTACCATAGTGTTTGGAGCGCATCAAGTCGTAAGAAAAATCTGATATACAATAAAATTTGCTAAATAAACATATTTCTGATCTGATATAACCCAATTTACACAATTTTCAAACACAAATCAAATAGTAAGTATAATTCTGAAAGCGACCAACACAACTTGAGGTCAATTTTTTTTTAAGGTGGTTCTCAAATGATCTGCTGAAGAACGCGAAACTTTACAACACAATTTCTGACTCATTTTTAAACGCAAAAACATAAAAATAGCAGGACGGACTATTGAAGCGATGAAATGAATTTTCCATATTTTGATAAATGTATCAAGTTATAAGCGGTTCGTGTTACGTGACAACGCGTTTCTCTTTTCTGAAGCAGGAGCATCGGGAATTTGGTTAAAACGAAGATTTTGATAGTGTTTTCTGAAAGATTTTCTGCCTTTACATGAAAACGTTTCGATTACAGTCTAATTTTTTTTTTGGAGGGGGGGGGGGGCGCAGCATGTCCTTAAAGGGACTTAGTGCCATAAAATTCCATTCAACCAACCAACCGTCCTTCAAAGTGCATGAACCTAAAAAAGGAGATGGGAAGATATGCATAGATTTTTGACCTAAGGTTAAAGTAAAAATTTGTTTCCTTTTCATAATAGTTTTAATATAATTTAGGAACGACATTTAATGGCTTTTCGTTATTTGTTTGAAGATTGTTTAAATCTACATTATAAAGCAAAAAACATGTGCGTGAATAACGCTGACGTCACATTAACGGTGGCGGCAACACCTAACACACAAATTTTGTTTTTACTGCAATTTTTTAAACTTCTAAACATGGTACAATTTAATTTTTTGCAACGACAAATAGGATAAAAATGGTTCTTTAAAATGAAATTTGTTTGAAAACTGTATCTCACTTTACTGATTTTTTGTGGTTTATAAAATAATTTTCAAGCATGACTTTTTTTTCTCTATTGCGTGGAATATTAACCCATTTCACACTTAAAATAATATAAATATATCAGCGGTTTTTTTCCTGCTAATATGCCATAACGAAATTGAAACTTCTTCAATCTATACAACTATTATAAAGAAGTAACGTTTGTTTGTATAGGGCAATTTCTGGAACTACCAAGCATATTTCAAAAGTAGTGGTGGCACATTGATGGTGACACTCCTTGATCCAGCATGGACTATATTTCATGTCGGTGTTACTACACCCAGTCGGATGCAGGAGAAAAGAAAATGTTCTAAAATTGCGATTTTCCTGATACTGAAATGAATAGAAACTTGAAATTTGGCATGGTAGTTACTTATAAGATGTAAATGCTCTCTAAGAACAATTTCTAAAATCGATATTTAAAAGGGTGAAATGCGCGAAAAGCGTTCTGAAAAACCAAAATTAGGATTTCTATAGAAATGTTAAGGATAAAACTTGATATTTGACATGGCGGCTACTTTTAAGACGTCAATACACACACTGAACAGTTTAAAAAAAATTCGAAATTTAAAAAGGTGCAGCCGAAAAAAAGTTCTAAATTACGATGTTTAAGAGAGAAATGTCGACAAAAACCAATTAAGTTTTTTGCAGAAGATTCTGATAACACATGCAAACAAACTTCTCCAATATTTAAAGTTTCTGAAGCAGATGGCTTGAATTTGCTTAAATGTTAGTGAAGATGCTTCATTTTCTTTGACAGGCGCTAAAGTTTTCATTTTCAAATGTTAAAACAGAGATGCTAAGTGGGAAGACGAAAACTTATGTTAAGTAATCCACGAAAATATTTGTTTTCATGAGATCATGTCTGCTTTAGGAGGTCAGAATACTGTGCATTTGTACTTATTACTTTGTGCCCTTCGACCTGCCTGTACTGTTGAATCCAGACTTTGGGTAAACGGCTGCATAGCTGCGGCGTCACAGGAATAAAATATATATATGTGGAAATACTGCTAAGCTGGAATAAAAGTTAGATGTGGGAGAGATAGTTTCATTACAAAATTGTCCAAAGCACAATTTTATTTTGCAGTTGATTTGGTAACCAGGTTCGTGTTACAGGCAATAATCACTGAAGAGGAGGCGTACCAATTAGGTTAATACTGAAACAGTCGAGATAAGAGTGATACAAATTGTTTCAAACATAATTTGCACTTTTTATTTTGGCGTGCGGTTTTTGTTATCTGTCGCCAACATATACAATGAATTTGGCGATATTCATGCAAAGGAACAAAGTATTTTGGAGAGTTAAGGGAGTAAATTTGAAAATTACAGACCGGCGCAGCATTCGTGGGAAGAGAGGGTTGTACAAATTTTTGTAATTACTGAGATGCTGACCGGGCCTGTATGTATAAAATGGAATTCATGAACGTTAGAATTTAGACAATACTAAGTGCTAAATTTAGATGTTGGATGCATATGAGAACTGAAAATTCGTTAGGAAAATGACGGCGTAGGAGGAAGTACAAAGAAAGCAGTTACTTTATCTTTCTTTTATTATTTATGTTCGCAAATGCCGGCTGGTGTTTAAAGGAAGAGAAAAAAATGCAGTATGGGTGTGAATACATATTTCTTTTAATTCTGCAGGCTGAGAAATGAAACTGACATGACAAGAAAAATGCGTAATATAAATTAAGTGAAACCGCACTGAATAAAACGGATATTAAAAATTAATAAGCAAAAATGGAGAAGGGTAGAATAAAGTTATTTTACTGTTAATAAAAAAAAATAGGAAAAGTTAAATAAATTAAATAATTTTGAAACAACAAAGGGGGAGATTTAATTTTAAAGAATAAGAGGATATGTAATGAGGAACGTCCTTACACTGCCCTCTTTAGGATTAAGTTGACTCTTGTCGGTTGCAAGTTCAAAAACTTCCTTCAACTGTCAGTAGAGAAAAAAAAAACAGTATGGACAAAAGTTTTCTATATTTTCGAATTTTCTCAAAACGTTTCACATTCAAGGACTTTGCTACTGTATAGCATTCATTTTAAAACTGGAAAAAAGGAAGTTCTTTTGCATTTGCCAATTTGGCATTGTTCAAACTATATACTATTTTATAACATTTTCCAATTTTTTTGAAAGGTACTTGAAATTTAGGTAGTTAAGTGCTTGAATTTTCTCCTGGGAAAAGAGTATGAAGCCTGTTATTATGACACAAATTTCTAATTTATTTTTATGCTACTTATTATTAAGTTATTTTATGTTAATTTTATAAAAATCTATCTAAAGCTTTTGAAATATATTATTTTTAAATTAATACTAATAGTTAATATTTTTTAGAGGTTTAATTACTATATCAAAGCAGATTGGTCCTGGAATTTCTTCCGATTTAGTCATGGAAAGTCAGGAAAATTGCCAGACATGTTTTGCTAGGAACCTCGCTTTCAGAAATCAGATTTTTTCTCGATGCAAAACCAATTCTCAATGCAATTTTAATCTTAAAAAATAAGACAGTGCAAATTTAATTTT
Source organism: Maratus michaelseni (assembly GCA_963931845.1). NCBI lineage: Eukaryota > Metazoa > Arthropoda > Arachnida > Araneae > Salticidae > Maratus > Maratus michaelseni. The sequence continues at coordinate 119,053,406 of OZ007597.1, read as the reverse complement.
TAATTTTGATTAATTAGTTTGAAGATTTAAGGAACATATACCACTGTAACGCAAATAAGACTGCACACAAAAAGAACTTTTCATTAAACAAATGATATTTACAATGTATTGCATAATTTTAAATTAATATAAACAGCATGACATGTTTCCATAAAAATATCTAAAACAATAGTAAAGGTCTTAATTTTTTTTCGTACCTTAAATTTTTAAAAGTAGGAAATAATGATTGTGTCCTGGGCCGCACATAAAAGGTCGCCGGGCCATATGTGGCCCGCGGGCCGCAGGTTGTGTAGGACTGGTTTAGAAGCTTTGATATCTAGAAGCTTGGAATTTGGCATGGTGGTTACTTATAAGGTGTAAATGTGTTAATAAGAATGGTTTATAAAAAAAATTAAATTTCAAATTAAAAAAAAACTGTGAATCAAAACCTTCAAAATACATTCTAAATTGACATTTATTTGGAATTAATTTTAGCTCTTCTCATTAATTTAAGACTCATGTTCGCTAATACAGTATAGGAATGAAAATTACTCAATGTGGTGAATTAATAATTTCTTAATTATCCGTAGCAAAATAATTTCCTCTGATAAAAATTGGCACAGAATACCACTTGGCATATTTTAACAACTACGCGAGCAAAGCCGCGTGTTTTGCTCGTAAATAAATAAATAAATGAAACGAAACAAAACATAAGTTTAACATATATGTAATCTAACTAAGAGCTTAACCCTCTCATGCATTGAAACCTCATATGAGGTTATCAGATAAAAAATTTAATAAAAAAAGACTGTAATTGCATAGTAGCTTCATATGAGATCAAAATCAGCTTGTAAAAAGAATCAAGTGATGGCAGCACATGTCTTTCATGTTTCTTGTATAGTTTTTATCTTCCATTGTTGTCAAAAGTCAAGCTTGCTAAAACAACAAATTTAGAAAGCACTTCCCACCACCCAGATGAGCACAACAAGTAAGTGAAAATATTTTTTTATATTTCTTACATCATTTTGATTACAAAAAGAAGAAAGATGAGATTTAATTTTTTTTTTTTTTTTGGTGAATGGAGGCTGTTTTAGTTTGAAACCTCAAATGTGGCTTCCATGCAGTTATACCATTTATAGCTGTCTCTGCATGAAAACCTCATTTGAGGCTGTTAATTATATCATGCGAATTTTAGAAACATAAAACCAAGAAAAAGGCAATGCTAATGAATTTTATATTTCGATATAGTTTTTTTTTATATATATATACGCGTATGTTTGTGTATGTTATAATTAACAAGACAATTTACATATATACATATGTGCGATATTGGAAATTATATATATATATATATATATATATATTGGAAAGTAAATATATGAAAGTAATAAATAAATTAAATAAAAAGTAATTTTCTTGGTTTGGAAACAATTAAAAATTAAATTATAATAGGATTATGAGAATGGACTTCACTTTTTTTTATTGTATGAAAAGTATGGGTGTAATAGTTTATATTAACGTTTTGTATGAATTGCTATTATATTATTATTTCTTGCCTTTTGTGGGCTTTATAATGGGCAAGAAATGTGGCAGATCCAGAAAGAGATATTTGTCACAAAGAAATAGAAGAATTTGTGGCTCTTCCTTCTGATGCTGAAGATATGTTTGATGACGATGATGACTACTTCAATCTGGATTACATACTAGCTGACAAAAATAAACATGATAATGAAGCAATGAGTGATGAAGAGGGAGAGAATATTAGACCTTCTACGTCAACTATTAGTAAGAATGATATCGATAATAACATTCATCTTACTTCTAGGACACCGGCTATAAAAACCAGTATGATCAGAGAAACACGTTGGTTCGCTAACAAAGATAATGATTCCTCTAAAGAATTCCCAATTTTTTATCCTAAAGTAATCAGAATTTTCTGGAGATACTCCTTTAGATTATCTTTATAGGTTTTTCCCAGAATGTTACTTAGAAGACATATGTTATCAAATCAACATCTATGCTACGCAACAGGGCAAAGAAAATTTAAAAATTACTGTTACAGAATTGAAATTTCTTTTAGGAATGTATTTTGTAATCATCTATATACGTTAGCCAGACTTTGTCAATTATTGGTCTACAAGTGGTGGCTTACGACTAAGCTAGCATTAGAGCTGATTCTATGTTTATAAATAGGTTTGAATTAATAAAACGTTATCTTCACTTTTTGGACAACCTGAACATTCCTGCAGATAATGCAGATCGTTTGATAAGATTAAGACCGTTTTTAGATATCCTTCATAAGCCATTTCATGAACCTAGAAAGCCATAAGAATTCCAATCGATTGATAAGATGAGGTGCCTTTCAAAGGTAGGTCTTCTCTAAAGCAATATATAAAATCAAAATATTGGTTCATGCTGGAGTTTCTGGCTATGTTTATTGTTTAGAAATATTTCAGGGAGCAAATTGTGGAAGAATCTTGGAGTCAAAAGAATATGGCGCAGCTGGTGATGTAGTTTTGCGTTTGTGCCATGATATAGCTGGAAAAAAAATCATAAACTATATTGTGACAATTTATTTACTTAAATTCCACTTATTGAGGAATTAAAAAAAATGAAAAAATTATTTTGTTCGAACTATTCTAGCTAACAGAATGAAGAGCACCGAGAAAAAGCTAAAATATGCTAAATCTCTCATAAACGATGGAAGGGGATCAGTTTCTGTAACAATTTCTGAGCACAATATAACAGTGACTCGATGGATTGATAAAGCTATTATACAAGTGATGTCATCTTTTGCTGGAGTTCAACCAATAGACAAAGCGAAACGTTTCTGACATGCAGCTAAGTCCATTGTAGAAATAGATACACCACACTTAGTGCAAATGTATAACCATCATATGGATGGTGTGGATTGAATGGATTCACTTGTGGCACTTTATCGTCATTTCCAAATAAATAAACGTTGGTATATGCGTACTTTCTTTCACTTTTTGAATGTTGCTTTTGTCAATGCCTGGAGTTTTTAGAGAAAAGAAGGAAGGGCTGCTAATGACTTATTAGAGTTCAAAAGTTGTATAGCAACAAGCCTAATATATACGGGAACCTCATTATTGATGTTGAATAAAAAGGGTCCACCAAACGCAAGCGGTTCCCTTGCTTTTAAGTGTCCAGCAAAGGACAGAAAATTGTCTTTAGTTACAAAAGAACTAAGATATGACAATGGCAAACATTATCCAAAAATGTCTGATGTTAAATTTGGCCTGTCGTACAAGAATGAAATCTGTTCGAGTAAAACGAGATATATTTGGAGTCGCATTCAATTACATTTATGTACAGAATGTTCCGAACATTTTCATCAAAATTGAATTTTTTCCCAGAAGGAAAATGGGTATATTGTAATAAATGTAACCTTACAACACTATTGTAAGAAATGTAACATTACTGCATACAAGCCTCATATGAGGTTACTCATAAACTTCCTTAAGAATTGAAAAAAATTAAAAATCAAATTTCTTGTGATTATTCTCATCTATTTCAAGATAATTTGCCAACGTTTTTTTTTGACAACTGCAAAGTAATTCATGCATGAGAGGGTTAAAAACTAAAATAATCATAATAACAAATGTTGCCAGAAATAGTGAGACCTTTGGCAATTTCTTTGGCTACTAACCGTTGACATGCTGCTAATACTGAAGTATTGTTTTAATGAATTTCAAAGCTTTATTTGAATACGTTATTGGTATTTTTCTTTTAAAAATGTTTTCTGTTGGTGTTACTGGGAAATTTAAAAAGTAGAGATGGGCATAACGATTAATTTGATTGTTCGAATAAATCATTCGGGCATTCGCAGAAGAATATCTGTTAAACTTCATTTTTTTTTAATTCAGTTACTACCAAAAAGTTTCATTTAAAGTTTCTGATTTGAATTGGATTAGATGCCAGATAAAAATGAAAAATATGTTTCGTTACGAAATAAACAGTTATAAGTCATCGTCAATATACAGGGACGAGATAGCCACAAGGAAATTTATAACAGAGATTTACAACCAGAACCTCCACAAAGTGTATACAATGGAACTGGCAGGAATCGAACCCGCCGTCCTGACTCCTACGCTCTCAAGTGATTAGAGTAAGGGTGTCATAACCACTCGGCCACGAAGACCCCCTTATATAGGGACATCCTAGTAAGGCTTCTCAGAAGTAGAAAAGTAGTGTTGTGTTGGCATCGGACACTTCACCAGATACTGTTGTTATAGGATTCTTACTGTATATATTCTTACTGTTGCTATAGGACCCAATCACTTTCTACAACATCGAAAAATTATGGTAGGTATCCAGGTATATATTTTTTGCTATTCACAAAACCAGTTTCACCAATACGAAGACTGTATGTTGCGAAAATGTCGAAAAGGGAGGAACTTTTCCAAAAAGTCAGTCAACTGATTTAAAAATTCCGTTTAAAATGTAGCGAAAAGTCTATCTAGATCCCTACCAGGGCTACACTAGATACCGAGGCTAACGAAAAAGAAAGGCTACCGCGGTGCTTTACGCGTATCTTTTTTTACAGACCGCGAGAGTCACGTGATGCTCAAATACACCAATGCAGGTGTACGAAAAGAGTATCACGTCACTCTAGCGGTCTGTAAAAAAAGATAAATGGAATGCACCGCGGTAGCCTGTCTTTTCCGTTAGCCTCGCTAGATACCGGGTTTGCTCATTCATTATCATTACGTCACAAATTGTGACTGGCCGCGATGAAAGACGTAATGCGATTGGCTCAAAACAATGGGTGCGTCGCTTTGTACCAATCGATGGTCGCGGTCAGCCACTATTTGTGACGTCATGAGAATGAATGAGCCAGCCTGGTATCTAGTGTTGCCTTATCCCTACCTAAGCAACGCACATGAATAAGGTGACAGAGGGATTAATCTTGCCACTGGTGGAACGAAATGACATTGAAAATTCACGTCATTTTGATGCATTTATAGTCTCGAGGCTAAGGAAAAAGACAGGCTGTGTCTCTTCCCAGACCGCTTCAGCTGTATGATGCTGGAATGCACGTGCACGAAAAGAGCATCACGTGATTCTAGAGGCGTAACTCTGTAGTGTGAAGGTCTTTCTTTTTCGTTAACCTCGCCTTTACCCAGTGAGGTAAGTTATCGAACATTAGCTTATCATAATGGCAGGCTCGCCAAGCTGCTTAACGTTTAGTTTCCGTCCAAAAGCGTCTTAAGTTATTAGATTTTATTGCCCATCTGTCGCCACTCTCTTATATAGGCACGCCGGATGTGTCAGTCTCGTCCTATATTATAATTTAAACCAGGGCTACACTAGATACCGGGCTGGCTCATTCATTATCATGACGTCACAAATGGTGGCTGGCCGCGACCAGCGATTGGTACAAAGCAACGCGTCCATCGTTTTGTGCCAATCGCGGTATGCCTTTCGTTTTGTCGTTTCGCTTTGTACCAATCGCTGGTCGCGGCTAGAGCTCCTACAATTTAGGCTGAATCATATCGCCATTTAATAACCCAGCGGACTAACACCAAGCTAAAACCGGTTAGCTTACCGTACTAGTGGACGGCGAGTGACAGTAACAGGGACGGCAAACACCTGCTCAGGCGGTTTCCTAATGCTGAGCTAGGTTGCAATATGGCGGTTGTTTTGGGAAACAGAATGGATATGCGTCAGCTCCCCTTATAGGAGCCTTTGTCGCGGCCAGCCACCATTTGTAATGTCATGATAATGAATGAGCCATAACGGTATCTAGTGCAGTTCTGTTTGAACTATATTATCAACCAGACAAATTTTACTGCATGTACTTCGTTATTCTATTATATATAACTGCTTAAATTAATAAACCATATGTGCCTTTAATTGTCCTCAACAGATGGAGCAAGTTCCAGTTGCGTTTTTTGCTATTTTTCATATTAGATTGACCAATCAAATATTGCGAAATTTTTATAATGAGTGAAAATTCACCAAAATGCAGGCTCGCAAATGCAGTTAATACAAGTTCATCGATCTGCATTTCGAACAAAGCGAAAAATTTATCTGGATTCCTCCAAATCTTTTTAATAATTTTAACTTTTACAATAGTTTACAAGAGCTATCATACTGACAGGTGGCCAGACACAGCGGTTAGCATTTATCTGATTGGCTCTTCAAATTCATATATCCTGACCATACTGACTTTTAATGTCTTTTTTCCCCAAGCATTTTTGTCGATCGGAACGGTAGTTCGCAGTCTGATTGGTTATTACTCACTCAGTTTCCAGCAAGTTACCCTACCAATTTTAGAGACTTTACACTGACTTGGGAGAAATACGTTAGAAACAAAATAAAGAAAAATACGAGTTTCACGACATAATGAGTCATCTTCAGAAAATTATTTCATGCATTTTCTAAAATTATAAATACTAATTTAATAATATTTATCTTAAGTAATTTTTTCATTAATTTTTTGAAAAGTGTATTATTTTTAACTAAGTGTACTTAAAATATGTAGTTTTTATTTATGTCGAATTATTATCAAATGTGAGTTTGGAGACGAATGAAAAAACTGTATTTTTATATTAATTTGATAATTTAATATGATTCTGAATAATTTAAAAATACATACTTAAATAAAAAATTTGTAAAGGTCGCGATCACTAACGCATATATGAGCGCTGCGCCTCCATGAAAACCTAAAAAACATAACCGATGCAGCAATGTCTAAAGAGTACGAAACTCGTTAAAGCCTCTGTCACTAACACATGTATGAGCGCTACACGCCCATGAAAGCCACAAAACAAAATCACTGAATGAAGTAACATCGTCGTGTAATAATTTCAAAAATCCCGAAATTCGTTAAAGCCACTATCACTGACACGCGTGTGTAGGCGTTTCTGCCCTTAAGAATAAAACATAAGTGGATTCGGTTAAATCGCTGTATAGGAAATTCGTTAAAACCGCAATCACTAAATTAAAAAAATTCACATTATATAAATTGTTAATATTGTTTCACATTATATTTTATAACTTAATTAAATATCGAAAAATAGAAACTTTCCATTTATTTATTAAAATCATTTTCTATAATTTATTTAAGTATTGAAAAATACAAATTTTCCATTTTTCATTGGAATTATTTTTGCAATCTAATTAAATATTGAAAAATTAAAAAAATTCAATTTTTTCAAACTTTTCACTTTTTGGATTCGAACTCAACCTCTCGGATTTTGAGGCAAATGGCGTACCAAGAGGATTCAATGCATTCTCAGTGAAGCAGCTTAAAATAAAATTTGAACAAAGACACCAAAAGTATTTTTCGGCACGTGTAACTATCGCCAAGATACGCTGTAACACTGCCAAGAGCAACAACCAATCAGATTGCGAGATAAGTTTTCGATAGATGAACATGTTTGAAAAAAAAAGGACATTCAAAGTCGGTATGGAGCGTGTTCAGCTTAGACGACCACATCGACCATGGCAGGGCTACACTAGATACCGGACTTGCTCATTCATTATCATCACGTCACAAATGGTGGCTGGCCGCTACCAGCGATTGGTACAAAGCGAAACGACAAAATGAAAGACATACAGCGATTGGCACAAACGACGGGCTCGTCGCTTTGCACCAATCGCTGGTCGCGGCCAGCCACCTTTTGTGACGTCATGATAATGAGTGAGCAAGCCCGGTATCTAGTGTAGCATTGACCATGGTCGAAGGAGAAAATATACATGTAGTTGGTCTCATTGGAAGCATGGAAATAAGCCATAATTGAATTATTTTAATTATATTCTGTTTCTGCGAATTATAATAGGTGAAGCCAGTGACTATACGCCCTTATCCTTCCAAAAAAGTGACTTTTGAAATAGGAATAGCAAAATAGTGATCACACAACACCCCAAACACTCATGAAAAGCATCACGTGATCTGATTTAGCCCGATGAGCAAACGCAGACTTCGCTCTCTTGACCCAAAAAATTTTGTGGGTGATTCGATCACGTGATTGGGCTTTTTGTTTGGAAGGTTGATTGAACACCTTTATCAGTTCGATCGGAAATCTACCAATTTTCAACTTTCTAAACTGATTTTTTAAACCTTCGTATTTCTTAACGAAACAGTATAAAAAATATAACAATACCGGAGTACGAGTAATATATCAGTTTTAGTGACATATAAGTTGATGACAGGCCAGATGTTCGATCACCCATTTGTGTTAGCTTTGGCCCAACCACTGAGCTCTAATATAATTCTATGTAACTCAGTGGGTCTGTTGTAGCATAATTTATAGTCTTTATACGGGCATCATATTATGCTTAGCTCGTTGTACTAAATTTATCTAATTCACAATTTTAAGTAAATTTGCTTTTCCAATTTGGCAACACTCTAAAGTTTTAGTTTTTGTTTGGAACTTTAAAAAGTTTGTTCTATGCAAATAAATTATCTGAAAAGTTAAAACTGATTTAGAGATGTCAGTCGTTTTTATTTGGAAATACACATATTAAAATAATTAAGGATCGTATATAAAAGTCGTCTCCCAACAGGTCTAACACAGAAAGCCTTAGAATAATTAGGCACAAGCTCTCAAAAATAAAAATTAAATTAAAAATATTACATACACTTACGATGTCTTGTCGCACTAAACAAATGAACCTGGATCATAAGCCTCTCCTTTTATTTTAGATTTTTCCTTTTCAATTTTTATTAATATATAAAAATGTTTCATCAGTTGCTTATATTTTCATTAAAATGGAATAATGATGATATAACAAAACTGTGATATCAACATGTTATGAGATTCATTTGTATTAGTAAATTAAAATATTTGTTAAAATTTGATAAAAAGAGTTTCTAATATTTTTATTAAAACATTCCGATCACAAATTGTTTGAAACTTAAATATTCAAGGTACTTTTCGGTTAGCCGGGTGCCAGTGATATATGTATATATATATTTAACGTTATACGTATAATTTTATTTTTATAGTATATTACACATTGAATTTTATATTGTAAAATATGCTTTGCATTTTAGTTTTAGTACTAATAAACCTATAAGGAACTCCATAAAAAACACACACCCATCGTATACGCACAGATATTTTCGCACAATTCTTATTTGCTAAAAAAATATTAACGAATTGGAATGAAATTTTAAATATTATAAAGCGTTGTAAAAGAAAATTTTAATCGGAGATTGCTCATTTATCGTATTTAATTGAGCATTTTATAATAACAATAGAAATAAATCTGTAATTGTTATTAATATCAAAATTTACTTTTATTAAAAATATTCCATTTATCATAAAAAAATATAAAGCAATCAATAAACATTTTAAATTAAAAAAAATAATAAAAATAATCTGAAATACAATATTTAAATAAGTATTTTATTTTAATAATAAATATTAATCTGGAATTGTTATTAATGTCAAAATTTACCATTTAGCATGAAAAATATATAGCAACTGTCAAAACATTTTTAAATAAAAAAGCAGAAAAAAAACTTGAAGAAAGCGTGGGATTTGAACTCAAGCTAACTAGATAGAAAGTCAATATTCTAACCATTCATCCACCAAGCACACAACCGAAATGCAACAAAATATTTATGTAAGTAGGCAAATGCGTGATCTGAACATTTGGTTCTCAAGTTCACTGTAACTGTATGTTTAAAAACCTACTCCATTTTCCAGTCTCCTTCGATCATGGTCGAAGTGGTCGTCAAAGATGAACAGGCTCATGGTTAGGATATGTGAATCTAAAAGGCCAATCAGAATAATGCTAACATGTTTAGCCGCTTGTATTATGCTAACATAAGCTCTGAGACAGTGTAAAAGACCAAGACTATGGATTGAATACTTTTGCTTAACTAATTGTTTTCCTTCCAATTTCAGTATTAAAATTGTATGTACTCTTTTTCATGTCATGGCGGCCAACCGAAATGAACAAGTCGGTGAGTTTGTTAATGGTATTTGCAAATACATAAACCATGTATTTGAAACAGGCAATGTACCAGTATTTTTTGAAGAAGAGTATAATCCAAGTGAGTCTTTAAGAATACTCTTTAAACGTTGCATCAATCATCATAAAAATTATTTAAAATCGCACTCTTATGATTACGGTTTTCATGAAGATCGGATCAATATTCTGCAAACCAACTTCAAATCAAAACTTAAACGAGCAGCCCAGTTAATGGCACCGTTAGATTTTCTGAATAATTGTGCCACACACATTATAGCTGGAAGTTACTTAAAGCAAAATGGATTTGCAGAAGCTCCAGATATTACTTGTAATGCTATATATGAAGCTTTTGTGGAGAGTGAGCAACATCATTACCTGAGACCATGGTTTTATGTTCAGAAACTCAAACCTCCAATTGTTTGCACTATTTCTAATGCCATGACAATCACAAAACTTGAACGTGATCGAGTCAATAAGTTTTCTAGAGGTATTTGCAAATATATAAACTGCAAATATGAAACTGACACTGCACCAGTATATTTAGTAAAAGAGTATGTCCTACCTGAATCTTTAACAATTTTCTTTAACCGTTGCATCAATCATCATAAAAACTATATAGAATCACTCTCGTTTGATTATGTATATCAAGACTAGCTTACCCGCCCAGTGTTGCCCGTGCCAACAACCTTAAATGTACCTGAAATCAGTGTTGAATATTTTTTTTATTTTTAAACAAATCTAATGTTGAGAGCCCCACTACCTTAGACAGCAAACACTGGGCGTGCCATACACACTCCCATATATTATCGTAAGTCGAGTCGAAAGAGCCATACCCCTTCATAATCCAGCCCATAGAACCAGAGATAGAAAGGCATCCCTGGTGGTGAAAATCGAAAAGCTCTATCTATGTAGAGTCGAATGAGCCATACCCCGTCGTGATCCAGCCTATAGAACCAGATATAGGAAAGCACCCCTTGTGGTGAACATCCGAACTAAAATCAGTCAGCTCTATCGATGTCAAGTGGAAAGAGCCATACCCCATTGTGATCCAGCCCATAGAAACTGAGATAGTAAAGCACCCCTTGGTGGTGAAATTCAGAACTAAAATAGGTAAGCTCTATTGATGTTGTGTCGAATGAGCCAAACCGTGTCGTGATGTGACCCATATAACCCGAGTTAGCTGCAAAATCCTTTAGTTACACCTTCCACCGCCAGGGGGCACAATATGTTCTATACGAACATAACTGAATTCATTAAGGTTATCGATGTCGAGTCGAATGAGGCATACCCCGTCATGATCCAGCCCATAGAACCAAAGATACGAAAGCGCCCCCTGTGGTGAAAATCCGAACTAAAATCAGTAAGCTCTATTGATGTCGGGTGGAAAGAGCCATACTGTAATGACTTAACGAACTCCAGTGATCCAAGGTGATGATTAACATCCAGCACTTTTTATTAGGCATCATTGATACACAAGTTAAAATAAGATGAACAATTATAAAACATTACACTCTGCCATCAAAACCCCAGCGTACACAACCATCATATACTGTTCACGCGCACACATCATTTTCCGCTCACTATCGTCTGTTCAACTCTCTCTGCATCTCTCTTAGCTTAGCTCGGTTCACTTCTTTTTGACCTGCCAACTAACATCTCTTGCAGTCTCTTTGCATATCGAAAACTGTCCTTTCGATTCGATTACACGGCTTACACGACCGTCAACCTCCGAAGCTAGGCGACAAAACCATGGACAAAAACTGGACATTTCTAGGCCAGCAACTCACGAGTCAGGCTAGGCCATAGATTTCTTCGGTCGTTACACTGCTCTCATTAGCTGGCTGCTTCGTTGCCCAGGCTATTTCATGGGAGGTGCTTGAAATAGCCTCGAACCCAAAATTCCATATACACGTTTTAATTTTTTTTAGAAATCTAAATTAAAATTTAAAAATCCGGCCCCGAGGTATACTATCCGGTGACAACATCTACACATGACAAAAATTTCTGAATCCTAGGTGTTATAACTACGGAGAAATCCGCGGGCAGGCAGGCAGACAGACACTTACTCTTTTATAGAGATAGAGATGATCGGATCAATATTCTGCTAGGTGACTACATCTCGAGTCTTAGAGAAGCAGCCCTAATGTCGGAACCGTTAGATTTTCTGACTATATGTGCCGCATACATTATAATTGGAAGTTGCTTAAAACAACGTCGATTACTAGAAGCTCCAGACATCGCTTGTGTTGCTATATATCAGGCTTTAATTGACAGTGATCAGCATAAATACCTGAGACCATGGTTTTACGATGTTGAAAAAACGAAAACCGCAACTGAATGGATATTCTACTAACGGAAATTATTCCGAAAAGAGTAGGATTTCGTTAAAGTGCTTTTTATTGTGTTTTTTAAATAATTTTTATTTTGCATTTTTGTAAATTCTGCGTTATTATCTCAAAAATGTAAATGGTTTATAACTGCGTTCAGCTTAGTATTTTCTATTTAAGTTATTTTAAATAAATAATTTTTACTTCACAATTGAATCCATTTGGACACTACACTGTTAACTAGTATTTTAAAAACACAAATTGCACAAATTGTGCTTATTAGTTGCTAAAATCAGTGTAAAAATTGTTTTAAACTCATAAAAGAGCTAAAATCCTACATGTTTCGGCTTTAAACTTAAAGCCATCATCGGGGAAGAGGAACAACACAAACGACTACTGATCTTTTACTTTTCGACACGAGAAAATCGAAATCGGCAGTATGGAAAAATTTAAATAAAATAAGCGGGCTCTCTCTGTTGCCAAAGAGCGAAAAACAAAACAAGGAATTAACAAGGGGTTAAAAATGTATCCCATAAACTAGGTATGTTGAAAGAAAAGTTATCATTACAAATACAATCTTTTCTAATTTTAATTTCCAATGATTCCCTAATGGCGGCTTTAAATGGGTTATTGAACCTATGGATAATTCTTGCTTTATCGAAATTAATTACAGTATCATTATTTTTAGCGCAAAATCGGGAGAGTGTAGTGGATAACTTTCCAAATTTTATGTCGTTTTTATGCTCTTTTAACCTTTCCAAACACTTTCTTTTAGTCATACCAATGTAAAAAATTATACTATTATTGTTTAAGCTAATGGGGATTTCATAAACACCTGCGAATTGATCAGGGGGGATAGGATCTAATTTACATGAAACTAAGTCAACCAATTTTCTGGGAGGGACAGCAATAAGATGGATATTGTATTTACGGAGGGCCCTTTTAATCCTTTCAAATATAATAGGTATATATTGGAATTTACGATAGTTTGGTTTATTATTGCTAGGGACAGGATGCTGAATTAAATGGCCATTGAATTTTTCTATAATTATCTGTACGTGATGAGCGGGGAAACCATGGTCAATGGCGATATCACCATGACCATAGATATATGACCATGACATATGACCATGGCCATTGAATTATAGAAAAATTCAATGGCCATTTAATTCAGCATCCTGTCCCTAGCAATAATAAACCAAACTATCGTAAATTCCAATATATTCCTATTATATTTGAAAGGATTAAAAGGGCCCTCCGTAAATACAATATCCATCTTATTGCTGTCCCTCCCAGAAAATTGGTTGACTTAGTTTCATGTAAATTAGATCCTATCCCCCCTGATCAATTCGCAGGTGTTTATGAAGTCCCCATTAGCTTAAATAATAATAGTATAATTTTTTACATTGGTATGACTAAAAGAAAGTTTTTGGAAAGGTTAAAAGAGCATAAAAACGAGATAAAATTTGGAAAGTTATCCACTGCACTCTCCCGGTTTTGCGCTAAAAAAATGATACTGTAATTAATTTCGATAAAGCAAGAATTATCCATAGGTTCAATAATCCATTTAAAGCCGCCATTAGGGAATCATTGGAAATTAAAATTAGAAAAGATTGTATTTGTAATGATAACTTTTCTTTCAACATACCTAGTTTATGGGATACATTTTTAACCCCTTGTTAATTCCTTGTTTTGTTTTTCGCTCTTTGGCAACAGAGAGCGCCCGCTTATTTTATTTAAATTTTTCCATACTGTTGATTTCAATTTTCTCGTGTCGAAAAGTAAAAGATCAGTAGTCGTTTGTGTTGTTCCTCTTCCCCGATGATGGCTTTAAGTTTAAAACCGAAACATGTAGGATTTTAGCTCTTTTATGAGTTTAAAACAATTTTTACACTGATTTTAGCAACTAATAAGCACAATTTGTGCAATTTGTGTTTTTAAAATAATTTTTACTTTTCAGATTTTTTGTTTCCCGTTTAATGATGGTGACATCAAGCACTTGAAAAGTCTCATCAGATTAAAACAAATAGCCTATGCTGTAAGCAGCTGTCACCTTATAAATTTATAACGTTGATTTGTAGAAGTTTCCCACATTACCTTTGATGCAATATATAAAGTTTTTTTTTTTTTTTTTTTTTTTTTTTTTTTTACAGCAACAGACATAAAAAGCTTTTTCAGCAACATTACGTTGTGCGGTTAGTGAATTAATTTAACTGTGCAAAACTCTTATTTTTTTAATAAATATTTTACTCATGTTTGATAGATTACAATTTATATTTAAATTTTTTTTTCGAATAATGAGATTAATATTGGATATGTATTGGAGACTATGTAAAAAATTTTAACAGAAATATATAAACAATAAATAAACAATATATAAACAATATATAAACAATAATACTTTAAACTTTTAATATTCAAATCCAAAATTGAATCCCATTCCGCGAAAAAAAAAAATTTGGGGCTACTTAAAAAAAAAAAAACACCCGAAATGCAGTTTGTTTTCCAGCTATTATTCCGAAATATACATCTGCATAATTCTTAACTCTATTAATATCTGTAAGTTAGAATGTTTAGGCTAAATGTTACGATAAGTTTACTTTGTTTTGTTAGTCCTATTTTTTTTTTTAGTTTTAGTGATAAAAGGGAAAAGAACCATTCATTTCTACTTTATTACTAATTTCCCCCCGAAACATAAATTGTAGAAATATGAAATTTACGTCATGTATCTCATAGATACAGCAAAAGCAATAACTGAAGCTTTTTAGGGTAGAAATAGGGTGTTAAACTAGTTAAGCGAATGATTTCCGATTTGGCGTCCGAGGGTAAAATTTACCGAAAAATCTTATGATGTTAAAACTAAATGTTTGTGTAGAAAACTTCAAAGTTTGCTAAAATCTATTGAGCTTATATTTTTAAGTACCATTACTACAGTAATTCCTCAACATTCGCGGGTTTGATTATTCGCGAATAAGAAAATGCGGAAAAACGTAACATTCGCGAGAATCTGACTTGATTATTCGCGATTTTTTTTTTTTTTTTGAATTAATAGTTTTTAAAGATTATTTCCTCTGTTTTCTATTTACAAATCTATTTTCAGTTGTCAACTGAAAAAGGAGCGTGTATTGTAGGAAAGCAAAATGACAGAAGAATACTCATTGCAATGGAGATATTAGAAGTTGTAGGTAATGTCATCTTCAATCTATTATTTTGAAATGTGCAGTTTCTCGTAGAGATAGAGCTGAAACTGCTCTTAGATGGAAAATAAATGAAAGCATTTCTGAAACATTGAGCTGTATTTAAATATCGTATTTTAATATTTATCTCATAATGACCCACTAATACAGTATCATCCTTTTAGGAATAGAGTCTAAATTACTTTATACAAAAACGTATGCCCATCATACATAGTATAGGGTAAGTCTTGTAATCGTCGTTTTGAAAATCGAAAATTTTTTTAAACGGATTTACACGTTTCAGACACTGGAGATTCCGAAAAACATATTTTTGGAAAAACAAATTTGCCGTCCGTCTGTGTGTGTGTCTGTGTGTGTGTCTGTAAACGCTCTATCTCCCGAAAAAATTGAGCTAGAGACTTTCAATTTGGTATGTAGTTAGTATGTAATAATGGGAAGAAGCCTATTTCATTTCAATAACCTCGATTAACCGGAACAATTTTTCGAAATATTCGTTCTGATAAAAGGTATATAAAAATTTTCGAAATTGTTTTTTTTAAGAAATGAATATAAAAGACAATAAAAAAACATAAATTTTGCATAAAGCATGAAGTCCATCGGATAATTAGTTGCCGAGATATTTGGAATCCTATTTGCCACACTCTTAGATTTTTCATGACCCTGTATTTTATCCAAATTTGACTTTAAAGATATATTTTAATTGGAAATTTGACGCTTAATCAGATGCAATAAACCGCTAGTTAATAGGATTATTATTTTTGGAGTTATAAGGAAAAACCTCTTTCACGCAATTCAGTAATCGAGCCTTTAAAGTTTGTGACGTCATCAAGCCACGATTTTATTTGAATTGCAATGCATTTTATAAGTAGTTTACACATTTTTATTTTAATATTTTACATTATGCATATCCATGGTGGGTAAGTATTACGGTGGCCCCCAACGACTAGTTTCTCCATGCAGTTAATCTGGTTTATCTTCAATAAATATATTTCATATTTACTGATATGTGTCTACATTACCCTTCTACATATATGTTATGCATAACGTATTGTTCATAAATATATCCTTTTGTTCTTTTAAATGTTGTGCCACTCGAATTAAAATTTTATAGAACGTTACTCCCTTTTTCAGTTCAAAGAGATAGACTCAACAATCGGTGATTTGACATTCGTGATGTTTTCCTGGAACGTAACCCTCGCGAATGTTAAGGGATTACTGTACTTTAAAGTACAATTTAAAAAAATCTTCTTTTAAAATTAATTTAACGAGTTGGCTGTAACACAATTTAGGATGAGTTTCAGATACTTTATCATGTACGAAAAGCATATGCTGCAAAGAGCAAAAATATTTTATTTTCCAACTGTTCAGCTTGATTGGTGTTGAAAAACATTGAGTGTAAAGTTTATATTTTTACGTAAGGCATATATTTCCATATTTTTTTAATTCTATAAAATACTAAAACTGTTTTAAAGAATTATTTGGGTATAATAGAAATTTAAAAATCCACAGAACATCTATAAATACTGATATAGTTTAGTAGTTTTAATGGACGAAATCTATTTAGATTTTACCTAATGATTGCCCAAAACTTCTAACATACCTTCAAAAATTCAGAAAAAATATTTTGGGAGATCAAATTTTCATTAATTTATAATTTCAGCTTTAAAGGTTTAAATACATACTAGATGGAACCCATTAAAACTTGAAGGAAAAAATTAGTATAACAATATCAGTAAATAAGCTTCTTTATTACATAAGAAGGGGTGCGTAAGAAACAGTCTTTGAAATATTTTATTTTAAGTTTTCTCCGGTCAAATACAGTACTATTCCGATGCAAACTCCAAACAAACAATCCGTAAACAACTGTGTAATGCAAATCAGTTTTACATTACCGTCATATTCCCCACGTCAAGAAAGAAAATTTCATAGACCTATGAAGTATCATACAAATAGTACTATATTCCTACGTTAATCTCATATTCAGTAAATAAAAGAACATAATAAATAAAGCACACGTCTCCCCCCCCCCCCCTCCTCTGTGATAATGCAACCGAATGAGCTCCTATGTGCAT
Organism: Maratus michaelseni; assembly: GCA_963931845.1. NCBI lineage: Eukaryota > Metazoa > Arthropoda > Arachnida > Araneae > Salticidae > Maratus > Maratus michaelseni. The sequence continues at coordinate 119,035,880 of OZ007597.1, read as the reverse complement.
TGCATCTGCTCAAAAGTACCTTCGATATTCGACGTTAAAAACAGTTTTAAAATGTTTAAAATAAAAGTTGTAAAATGTCCTCTTTAATCATTGTTCGTTTCAAATCCATATCTTATAAAACGCATCCATTGTTTTAAGATAATCAATTTTTATGTAAATATGAAGATTTTTTTTTTTCAATAATAAATCAATCTGCAGATGAGGGAGATTTTTAATGTTTTCAAGTGTAACTTATTTGTATAGTTTCTTCTGTTCCTTTACATAATGACGATGATTATTCCTTTTCCATCACAGTCGGGGATCTTTTCCCTCTTATACAGTTAAATATCCAATGGATGTTTAAAAAATAGTAAAATACAGTTCCCGGTATATTCTGATGCAACATATACATCAACGAATTCAACATATCAATTTTGTTAAACATAAACTGAAAATAATTTTTTGGCAGATTTTAGTTTAGCGCCAAAATACTCTTTCTTATGGATAATCTGATCTTATGATTTATCAGGTTTTAGGTAGATTTCGTTAGAAATACTACCTATTACATTCTCACCTAAGTTGGAATTTTTGAAAAATTTTTGCAGATCTACACCGATCATGACTCTCAGAACCCAAAACCACCCCCAGTTCGAAACTTTATCTATCTATCTACCTATCTATGTCACTTTTTTATGGACACGATAACTGGAAAAATTCTGCATAAATCTCTTCCAAACTTGTACATAAAATCAGGGGGCATAAAATCTCGGTCATGTTCGTTAATAGGCAAAATCGAACCAAAGGGGGGGGGGGGGGGGAGGGCTTTTTATGAAAACAGAAAAAAACCATTATTTCTTAATTATTATACGTATCGAATCCGTTTAAAGTTATTATTACTTCTAGGAAAAGTGCCGAAAATTTATGTATGACAGATTTTTTATATCATTAAAAATGGCCCCAAGGGGGGGAAAAAGAGAGCTTTTAGAAGAAAAAAATATCAGTTTCGTCAATTCACAAGATATCAAATCCGCTTAGATTTATTATTAATCCTCTTAATATTATCTAAAACTTTTATACTGACAGGTTTTTTATAGGACCAACCCTTATAGCAAACAAAAATTTTAAAACAAAAAAATCCCTGCCGGCTCCGCTTGCAAACAAGTTGGGTTTGGAAGTGGGTGGTTCCCATCTGCCGTATCATGGCAAAAAGGTCATTTCTTCCGCAATTCACAACAAACAGGCGCCCCACGATCTGCATCTGCGAAATCTACCTGTGCCTGTAGGCCGAGCCGTCAGGGATTTTTTTTTCACTATTCATGATGGTTTGGGAAATCTGTTTTCAATTGTGGCAACTTTCCCATGGGCTATTTTACAATATTGAAGCAACCTGATGGTCATTGTTGAGATAGAATTGAAAAATAGATTTCATGCTTGAAAATTATTTATAAGTCATTAAATTGAGAGGCAGTTTTTGAATAAATTTCAATCGAAAGCTATTTTTTTTCTAATTGATGTAAGAGTTAAAATTGTAAAATTTAGTAAAATGTAGTAAAAAATTTAAATTTGTAGTATTTAGAAGTGATGTAAGCGCGATGAAAGCTAAAGCGAAAGCGTTGTTTGTTGTCACAACAATTACACATTTCTAAAAATTGCCACTGTGTTTTCGCTGGCGTCCAAAAGTAGACTACCATTTTTTGACATCGAAGGAGAAATTCACAGTGAAAGAAATAGGACTTTGCCGCTAATAAGGAACTGTTAAATGAACTTATAATAAACCTACCAAAATAAGTCCTTTAAAATATTTGCCTTACATTGTTTATTCTAGCTAAAAATACAATCATTATTTCAATTTTTTTTCCTACCACAACGCTATTTTTAGAAATTTTAACTTTCCTGAAATCCTTTACTTTTGCGAATTTTTTTATTAAAAAATGAAATCTTTTATTTAAAAAAAAAAAAAAAGTAATTGGTAACATGTAATCAAGGTATGCAATCAAGATGAAGCAATCAATAAAGGCTCCAATTCTAATCTTTATAATTAAGAATGGTAAAATCAGTTAAAATTACGTCATGTTGCCACAATCATATAAATTTTTCTCTTTAGTTTTATCAATGTTAAAATGCATTTCAAGCTAAGCATAACGTCATTTTCACCGGCGCAAACTTTTCAAACGTACTTTATATACGTTACTTTTATGGTTAAACACCATGTATACAAATAAAATTATATTTTGTATTTAATTGTAATGAAAAAATGGCATCAACAAAGTTACAATGCAAAATAATAAAATAAACCTAATGGACATATTATTCCCGTGATTTCACAATAAATATGAATTTTTATTCGCTTATAAAAATAAAGTGCACTGGATAACTATTTTTACCGAAATTTAACTTGCAAATTAAAAAGTTCGGCCTAAAAACCACGTGCCTTTTAATATTTATTATTTCTCTTTTATCACCGCAACCACAGAGTTTCTCGTTACTCTGTGCCTCGTAACAGTAGAAGTTATCTGATTGCCGACTTTGTGACATCATATGCAGAAGTAAAAGTTTAATTTAAAATTACGTCTAATTAATTAAATTTTCGAACAAACGAATGTACGATAACAAATATGAGTCCAAATATCTTTCATTTAAAAAAAGAATGATGTAATTTGATGCAGTAGTTTGTTCTAACAGACTGTCGAAAGAAAACGCTTAGCGTTTTAAATATATAGATAGATATCATAAAAGTATTATTTTTCCAATTTGACAACCCACGTATTCAAAATTTTTTAATTTATTCAATCAGCAAGAGATGTGTCCTAAAACTTCCCATACAATCTTGGCCCAATAGAACTCCCTATAGAAAATTATTAAATATTGGCAAAGAAATTCACTCTACCACATAATTATTGCATAACCCATCCCCTTCAAAGACTGTAAATAATTTGTGTAATGTGATAGTATATTTTCCCTCAACAGGAATGCTATTGGCATCCGCCACTATTTTCAAACAGTCGTTATGGTAGATTTCTGCTAATCTTGGAGGTGGATTATTTATTTTTGTTTGGAAATAGAAAACAGTTTTGTTATATCACGTATGTACAGTCTAACACGAGATAAATACGTAACTCTACCAAAACTAATTAGAAAACACAATGCTCGCTTCAAAAGAAATATCGATGAATGTAACGGAAGTAAGAGATAGATGATGAGAATTTAACGAGCATATTCAGTTAGATTTTTCCCTCTTTTCGAATAATTATAAGTGCATGTTTACAAAATTGTCGCTCTTTTCGAAAATTTTCAAAAGTACGAGCTCGTGATAGATTAATCCACAGAGTACTATATATTAAAGTACTCTGTGGCTCAATCTCGTTCCGAAAATAGCGAAAAATGTATCTGCATATGCTTGTAAATTTGTATGAGGCATCTGGTTACCGTTTAAATTGAATAGTTGTAGTAGGATGCCTCTATATGAGAGTGGCGCCATACGCAAAGGGCGCGTGCTCCGGCTGTGTTTTAACAATTTCTCGACCAAGCTATAGCAAAACTTCAATACAGACTTGGGGATACTCGTCTGGATGAATTCGATTATACGAGTGAGACAATTTAAGAAGGATGAAAAGTTTGGAGATACGCTTGCCAAAAGGTTTGACTATTCGCTTTTGTCCAAAATCGTCTCAACCAATCAAATTTTTTTTATCGCGTATGTCGCTACTCTCATATTGAGGCATCCTGGTAGTAGCAGGGCAACACCATAGATTAACATACAAGATAGGACACTCTCATAGAGCGTAATTGTAACGCGATGACGATCGCAGCGCCTGTAGTGACAGTGGGGAAGAAACTTCTCAAACACGGAATATTTCTGCTTTTGAACGCCTATCTTTCTATGATCTTTCATTTTCAAATATGACATGTTTACGTTTTCAACTTCGTAGAAAAAGCGAAAAATGACAGCTTTGAAATCCGATTTGTATGCAGACAAGATTTTGCCTGACATATTTTAACTTGTTTAAAAATACAAAAAAGTTTTGAAAAGAAATGTTGTTTCAAGAATAATAAAAGAGAGATTAAAAATGAAGTTGTTTAAAGAAACGTAAACCATGCCCCAGTGCTCAGTTTGGAGAGAATCGTCTGATCGTCTGTGTCGAAGAGAAATATATAGATATTAAAAATATAGAGCATCAACAGATTTCATATGCATAGGTAAATTTCGGAAGCTTCTTAGTTGTCCCCCCTTATCACTAGTGACGCTACCATTGCTGTCGTTACAGATTTTGCCGGTACTGTCCTATCTTGTATGTTAATCTATGCACTATATACCGGGCTTGCTCATTCATTATCACGACGTCACAAATGGTGGCTGATCACGACGAAAGACATACAGCGAATGGCACAAAACGATGGGCGCGTCTCTGTGTACCAATCGCTGGTCGCGGCCAGCCACTATTTGTGACGTCATGAGAATGAATGAGCAAGCCCGGTATCTAATTTGGCCCTGATACTTTGACAGAATCGAGCTGCAAGTAACCTGTGCGATCAGCCGATTTGATTACTTTCATTGGATGCACTTGTTATTTGTGGGTTACGCCACGACGTATTATGAACACAGACTAGTGTTAAACAATTTGTCTATCCCAAAAGAAAGTTATATGACAAAAGAAATTAATAAGTTAAATCGGTGGCAATTGTAGCACTTTTATTTATTCCATAGGTTTTACTTTATAGTGGGTTTATATTTCTCTATAGTTTACTTATTTAAAAAAAATTATAAATCTTCTTTTTTTTAATTTCCTTGGATATAGCTGAAACATGCAAACTGACGGTCCAAGTTTCCCAGTGGAGGATCCTCTTTTGCAAAGAATAAGAATCATTATGGAATTCGTCAAAAGATTTCATGGTGATTTTCAGCAAGGGTTAACATTATATGAATACGGTCAAGAATTTCCTCTACCAAATTCATTAAGAGATTTAATTAAGTACTGTGTAATTCAGTTTGAAGGTTCATACCTCTTACAGGTGTATTTATTGATTTTAACAGAACCAAATCCTACTGATAAATTGATCGATGCCTTTATGAATTCGTTCTCAGGACTACCAGACAACATTACTGATGTAAATTTCATTGAATGGTCGGTAATGTGTTGTCTCGTTTCTGTTGTGCTAAACGATAACGGTTTTAGTGCAGCTCCAATAATTGCCGTGGAAACTATACGAGGATTGTGCGTTTTGAACGGAAGGCAAAATGCATTCAGAATGTTTGGCACCTGGGGGTGAAAATATGTAAAGGTATTCTGTGTGTTAAATGAATTTTAACATTTCAGCTTATGACTTTAAATGGACTACTTTTATCTGCAATCTTTCAACCATCTAGTGTATTTCCGTGTTTTAGCTGTGCTGCACAACAGCAGTGGTTTTAAAGAATCTTCAGCGAAAGCCGTAGAAACTATGCGAGAAATGTATTCTGTGAACTATTTGTTTATGTGCTCAGACATTCGGTATGTGATATATATGAATGTGTAAAATAATATCTAAAGTTATCCGGTGTAATATTACATGTATTTTAATGTTTTGGTTCATAACTAAATGTACTTTCCAAAATTTATTTTCTGCAACTGCTTTACCATAAGATGTGTTGTCTTCTTTCTTGTGTGCTACATGATAGTGATACATTTAGCGAAGCTTCAACTATTGCTATGAAATTATACGAAGAAGATGTTTGCACAAAAATAATTTCTGCTGTGCTAGAGATAGCAGATTTTAGAGAAGCTCTGATTATTTCCGAAGAAAGTATAAGAGTATAAAGATGTATAAGATGTGTTGTGTGCGCGAAATATATAAAGCCTTCAGAAAGTTTCTTTCGTGATACGTATAAATATGTGAAACGATTCACTAAAAGTATATTTCATATGTTAGATGCATTTCTCTTTTTTAGTTTCACGGACTTTTTATAGTTTTTATCTAAAACTGTTTTTACTTTCTGATGTGTTGTGATGTTGTATTGTCTTAATTTTGTTGTGCTTACGCATCGGTTTCAGAGAAGCTCCAAACATTGCCACAAAAACTGTTAATGGAATGTGTTGTCGGCAATATGTATTTAATTTTCTTTTCTGTGTGATTGATGATAATGCGTGAAAATACATGTAAAATATTTCCATATGTTAATATGCATTTGAATGCTTCATTTTCATAATTTTTACCGGAAATAAAATATTTTATTTTGAATTTGTTTTTATAATATAGTTACGTAAGTCTGGTTAAACTGTAATGAAATGAAATATTTTGAAATTTTGGTTCATTTATATAATATCTAAGTCGTCTCTTTAAAAGTTGTGACAGATTCATTGAGGTTGATTTATTCCCCTTCATTTCGGAAGGATTAGATTTTTATTCTATTTTCTAAAAAAAAAATTAGGGTTACTTAGTAGAATCATTTAGCAATGTTTAAGATGTATTTTTAATTATATCAATTTGATTTTTTATATATGACATAGGTTTATTTAGCAATTTTTTTTAAGATCGTTAATTTGATTTGCGTTTTCCTATACAGCGTCCGTAGCATTGTAAATCTTACATATGTTAACTTCTAAAAAGAGTAAAATATGTGTAAAAATCTTAGGCGTGGCTTCATATCGAAACAAAAATCTAATATAATTGAAATACAATAACATTTGCTAAATAAAGCTGTCTTTCTGATTTCATATAGCCCATGTTAAACAATTTTCAAACAAAAATTAAACCGTAAATATTTTAAAAGGAATCAAAACACCTTTAGGGTCTATTTGTTTTCTTAACACTTTCTAACATACTTGAAAATTGGTTATGAATTCAGTTTGTCTGGCCGTCTAACACTGTGGAAAGAAATGGCCAAATTTCATAACATAGGCAAAAATTTAAAAAAACTATTGACTCAAAAAACTAAATTAACGTGTTCTATATATTCCAGAGAAATCGATGAATGAGATAAAAATACATTTACCTTCAATAAACTTGTCCATTTTATGGAACTTTGCATAATTTTGAGGTTTTGCCAAATTGTTTAATTGGGACAGGTAGTTGATATTCCCCCATTAGTTTTTTGTCGTTATGTTATTGAAATACAATGCAGTTCTAGAAACTGTTTTTGCACCCTTTTACTTACTCATCACACGTAGTATAGGGTAAGTCTTGTAATCGTTTTGAAAATAGAAAATTTTTTTTGACGGATTTACACATTTCAGACACTGGAGATTCCGAAAAACATATTTTTAGAAAAAAAAATTGTGCCGTCCGTCTGTGTGTCTGTAAACGCTCTGTCTCCCTAAAAAATTGAGATAGAGACTTGATATTTGGTTTGTACTTAGTATGTAATAATGGGAAGAAGCCTATTAAATTTCAATAACCTCGATTAACCGGAACTATTTTTTTCGGACTCTCGAAATATTCGTTCTGATAAAAGGTATATAAAAATTTTCGAAATTGGTTATTTTAAGAAATGAATAAAAGACAATAAAAAAAACAAATTTTGCATAAAGCATGAAGTCGATAGGATAATGAGTTGCCGAGATATTTGGAATGCTATTTTCCATACTCTTCGATTTTTCATGACCCTGTATTTAATCCAAATTTCACTTTAAAGATATATTTTAATTGGAAATTTGACGCTTAATCAGATGCAATAAACTGCTAGTTAATAGGATTATTATTTTTGGAGTTTTAAGGTGGTTTCTTTCAAGCAATTCAGTAATCTAGCCTTTAAAGCGAGGCTAACGAAAAAGAAAGGCTACCGCGGTGCTTTACGCATATCTTTTTTTACAGACCGCCGGGGTCACATGATGCTCAAATGCACCAATGAAGGTGTACGAAAAGAGCATCACGTCACTCTGGCGGTCTGTAAAAAACGATCAGTGGAATGCACCGCGGTAGCCTGTCTTTTTCGTTAGCCTCGCTTTAAAGTTTGTGACGTCATCAAGCCTCGATTTTATTTGAATTGCAATGCATTTTATAAGTAGTTTACACATTTTTTATTTTAATATTTTACATTGTGCATATCCATGATGGGTAAGTATTACGGTGGCCCCCAACGACTAGTTTTTTAATACAAAAATACATGTTTTTAAATGTAATTTTTACAAAGACGGCGATTCAGAAGCAAGTTCCAAAAAACGGGAATAGTTTTTTTTCCCTTAGGTATTGGATGAAGCAAATTCATAATCGCCCCATCCGCCGTGATCCGCCCGGATTCGGTAGCCCCCCCCCCTTCTTTTTTTCGTGTTAAAAAGTTAAAATTCTTTGTTTCCGTTTTTGGATGTGTAATGTGAGTGATTTGTTAAAATATTGTTTGTTACACGCACAGTAGAAATATGATAATCTGATTATCTGAAGTTCTATAAGTCAAATTCAAATCATTCCTATTATTAACAATTGATTAAAATGTATTCTTTGATACAATTTCTACAAACAAATATTTTCTTTTTTTTTAGTATTCTTTCTTTAAAAAAATATTTTATTGTAAAACGTCTATTTTGATTAAAAGTCTAAAATTCCAGTGCTTTGTTTTCCCTATTTTTTTGGACCTTCAAGTGTTATAATTTGATTTTTCATTTCAGTGATACAGTGAATAGTTTTTAGATCTCTTACTTCCTGTTATATATTCAGCCGAAACAAATAAAGCAAATGCACATTTTTAAAAATTAAATATATCCGAAAGTTATCGATAAAATAATGTACTCTGAGTTTTGCATAAAGTTCCTGTTCTGCAGCATGTGATTCTTTGAGCAAATTTTTGACGGATCTCTCAAACTTTTCACTCTCCACCATTTTTTTTTTTTTTTTTTTTTTTTGCGCGATATTTATTAGGAATTATTCAACGTTAAAAACTCTTATTTCAAACCTTTATTTCTAGCCTTTGTTGATCATTTATTATAGCTTAACCATTTTAAACACTTTTTCCAACATAGTTGAAAAGTGTATATGAATTCGGTTTGTCTGCCTGTCCGTGCTCCAACTTGTGTAAATATAGTGGGATTGCTATGAAATTGATATTTTATTGAAGTTTACATTGGCATGTTTGGTATTGAAAATGAAGTGTGTAGTATTTATGGTTTTTTTACAGGACGTATGGTTTACAAAATTCCGTTACATTATGTCTTGAGGAGAAAAGCCGTTGGCGGCGTATTTTAATGTTACACTATTTTAAACATATTCAAATTAATACATATCGCTGAAATGCACTACAAAGCGCCTACTGTAGAATATGGTGTGCATAGATTGCATCGTTCATTTACAGGGGCAATTAAAACAATTTTAGTTACAGTATTGTCTATGAATAATAATTGTGGCTAGCTCGTTTTAAGTTGTGGTACATGTTTTTAAATGTAACTATTTTTTTTGCATATTAATTGGTATATATATGTTATAGCTCATACACAGGGCTGCTCAAAAGATTTCACCTACATTTATCTGTTTATTGACGGAAATTTCTGAAGGGGAAGTTTCTATTGTGCGATGAATTTCCTAACTGGGGTATATTTTAGTGCACGTATAGTATACATACAAATTTATATGTCATATACAGGGTTGTACAAAAGAATTCGTATATTTTGTTCAACTATTGGTAGTAATAGCTGCAATTGGGTTTTCAAATGTATTATGCATTTCTTAAATTGTTTACTTAAACTGAGACGTTTTGTTAGAGTATTCTGTATGTGTTGGACAGTGTTTTCATAATCTATGGTTTGCACATGATTTTGTATTTTTTTTAGAAGTTTTTTTCTCAGATATTAAGTGTATTTTTAAACAGAAAATTTAATTTATTCGTTCGTATGAGTTAGACATCTTTAACATGTTAGAACTTGATTTTGTAGCCAAATTTTGAAAATACCAGGTTTATGCATAAATTCTTTATTTTCTTCCGTTTGTCATAGGGTTGGGTTGGGTTGATTATTGACGGCCAATTATCTACACTTGGGATATAGGCCCGGGGGGAGTGCCCTTCGTGGGGGTCTTTCTAAGGGAACCTAACCCGTATTTACGCAGGGATAAATCCACGGCTCGAAGAAAACCACGAAAACTCGGAACGATTAGGCCGACGGGCGCGATTAGGATCGAACCCAGCACCTCCCGTCTACCAGCTTCGAGAGCAGAACCTCTCAGTCACAGATAGGGCGCCGTTTGTCATAGAAATACATAAATAACACCTAGTAATAACATATTTCTTTTAATTGTTAAAAGGTGTAAAATAAAAACTTTAAAACAGCAAAATAAAGTGGTAATAGACTGTTTACATGTTTCAACTCTATCCAACCCATTATCAAAACAAATAAGAATATTCCATAGCTGCACAATCTATGATGCAATGATTCAAGGAGTCGAAACATGTAAAGTCTATCAAAATCTTTTTTCACTGTTTTTAAAGTTTTTTTAACACCATTTCAGCAATTAAAAGTAATATATTGTCATAGAAATTTCCCAATTTTTATTTCAGATTCGCATTCCATACTTTTAAAAACGTAAAGTTACCAAGTCATTTTGACGTCTCTTTACCATCTCTACATCCATGTCCACGAAAACACACCTGTCATCCAACCTTTTCGTCCAAAATAAGGATAAATTACCAAATTTTATAATAAAAAATCATAGTTATATCGGTATCTTATACATCAAACTGACCGCGAGAATTTGCTCTATCCGATGGTGCAAACCACAATAAAGAAAACTGCCCAGTTAAACTGAGGGCATTGAGCTCACAGGCTATTCACACTAACTGTATATTATGCTATTTTTTCAAAGAATAATGCCACTCGAAAAATAAAGAAATCGACAATATATTAAGGGAGGGGGGATAAGCACCCGTTTCCACCCTTTATACTTAACCAGTAAACCCCCAAAATCTAATCAAGCAAGCGCCTTACCACAATGAATTTATACACAAGATTCGAAAAAAATCTGATAATTTTGCTTGAAAAACCCATTTATCTAAATTAAGGGAGGTGAGCCCCCCCCCCCCGTTCCCCCTTTATACTTATCCAATGAACACCCAAAACTAATTAGGGAAGTGCCTTATCACAATGAGCCTATATACAAAGTTTAAAGAAAATCGGATAATTCTGCATGAAAAATCCATTTATCTAAATTAAGGGGGGTAGACCCAGTTTCCCCCCTTTATACTTATCCAATGAACCCCCAAAACTAATCCCGGAAGTGCCTTATCACAATGAGCCTATATACAAAATTTGAAGAAAATCTGATAATTCTGCATGAAAAACCTATTTATCTAAATTAAGGGGGTTAGCCCCCCGTTTCCCTCCTTTATACTTAACTAATGAACTCCCAAAAATAATCAGGGAAGCACTTATCACAATGAACCTATATACGAAATTTGGAGAAAATCAGATAATTCTGCATGAAAAACCCATTTATCTAAATTAAGGGGAAGTAGCCCCCCGTTTCCCCCCTTTATAATTAACTAATAAACTCCCAAAAATAATCAGGGAAGCACCTTATCACAATGAACCTATATACGAAATTTGAAGAAGAACGGATACTCCTGCATGAAAAACCCATTTATCTAAATTAAGGGGGAGTTAGCCCCCCTTTCCCCCCTTTATACTTAACCAATGATTTCCCAAAACTAATCAGGGAAGCGCCTCATTAGAATGAACCTGTAAACAAAATTTGAAGCAAAACGGATAATTCTATCACGAGTTATCGCGTTACGTACATACATACATACATACGTACATACAGAACGGGCGGGCACATTAGTTCTCAGGCTTTGATAGCCTGTGAGCTAAAAAATCCATCCGGTAGTTTTTGAAATTACCCCGGACATATATTTTTGCGGCTTCTTGATTTATAATATATTATATATGATATGATAAATGTTTTGAAACAAAAGAAAAACTTAACTTCGGAAGGGTAATGATATAAAGAAAAATATTCCGTCTAAATAATCTTAGATGGGAAATCTTTAATTGCATTAAAAACTACTAATTGGGAAACAAAAGTTTGACACGGAAAATAAAAAGTAAATTTTTCATTCACATTCTTGTTTTGCAGATGTTTAGTTACCTTCCAAATGATGACCAAAGGATAGTTTAAAAGGGTAATATTTCATTTGTTTTTGTACTCTTTTGTATAATATACTTTTTTAATCTTTTATTTTGTCATGCTGTAAATAAATAGAAACTATCTTGTTTTTCTTTTATATAAATCGTGCAATGTCTAAATATTAATGACAAAATTGTTTTTCGGAAGTACTTTGAAACTTTATTTACCCAACGAGACTTTTCATTTAACTGTGTTATTTTTATTCATCTTGTTTTTATGTCAAAGTTTTTAATCAATTTTAAATTTTAATTTAATGTTCTTATTCTAACCTTTTTTTTTTCTTTGGCGCAGCATGCCCTAAAGGGACTTTGTGTCATAAAACCACAACCAACCAACCCAATGATACTTTATTTTTAAAGTTAAAAAGACTAATTATTGAAATTTGAGGACATATATTATAATTATCTCTTTCAAAATATATAAGAAACAGAGAACCTTACATTGTGAAACACGTTTTCAAGAGCAATATTCCACTACATATGGAAAATATATATATCTCTCAAATTTAAATAATTATGCGTGTCTATATTATAACAAAAAACGTGTCTGTGAGTAACGATGATGTCACATCGATGGTAGCATATATTTACGTAATTCATTTTTCATTTTTCGCAAATTTAATTACTTCTAAACATTTCATCATTTTAACTTTTACATAGTTAATTAGTTGGAGGGGAGGAAAATGTACTTTCAAATGCAATTTGTTTGAAAACTGTATCTCAATTTACGGAATTTTCATGTTTTTTAAAATAACTTACAATTATGATTTTAAAATAAATCTATCTCTATGGCAACCTGATTACAAAAGATTAACTCATTATATATATATATATATATATATATATATATATATATATATATATAGAATAATATTTAAAAAATATCTTTAGTAGAATGTTTTACATTTTTTACAAAGCACCGATAAATTAGAATTTAATTAGTAACTTTTAATGATTAATATTTCATAATATATGAGTAGTTATCACAAAAAGCTTTCAAAATACATTAAAATAAAAACAGTAACATAGGTTTTAATAATCTGCTTATATGTTTCGGCTCTACCGAAGCCATTATCAAAACAAATAAGAGTACCAGTGTTATATAGTTGCACGATCTATAATGTATTGATTTGAAAAGCCATCGAAAGTTAAATGATGTTGAATCGTTACATATTGTATTTTTACGTGTTACAGTCACTGATTTCTCTTATAATGGATGGATAGTATAGATTGAAAAGAAAAATTATCTTACTTTTATTAAAAATTATATGTTTTCTTATTGATATATAATCTTACAAAGGCTGTGTTTTTTCTATTATATTGGGTTGTTAAAATTCGTGCGGTTGGAAAAATCAATTCGTACCGGTATATTCTGTCCGTTAATTATTATGTATTAGATATCGGAATTAATATCTAATAATTAAATGATAGAATTTTCCGGTATGAATTGATTGTCTCAACTGGCACGAGTTTTCCGGACAACCCAATACTTTATATCATCTACATGCTCCATTTTTCTATAACAAAATTTTCTGATACTCATGCCAGTGTAGTAATTATTCAATCCGTCGGTTTTAATAAATAGTATTTCATATACTCCTGAATAGTTTTCAAAATGAATTAGGTAAATATTAGTACAAATGATATCCTTTAATAATCAATTGATTTGATATATACTTCCAATACGTTTTCAAAAGTGTAGAAAAACATTTTTAGGTGGACAATTTATTTTCTCATAATTTTCAACATAATAGGACAAACTAGCTATTTTATATTTCTATTAACCGACGGCCAGTTTCATGGTAGATTTTTATTTTTAGCTTTAGGAAAAAAACTTTCAGTTGCACAAAAGAAAACAAATGAAATATTTAACAACGAAAATTACAATCTTGTTTTACAGATGTTTAGTTAGCATGATCTATCTTGCAAAAGATGAGCGGAATTTTAAAAACTTTGACATTTGAGTATCTCTGACTCTAACAATATTTCAAAGCACACTAACACGGTGCCTAATAATTTGATTCAGAAGGTCTTGCACTAAAAATAATTTTTTTACATGAAGCTCCCCTATTAAAACTATAGATGAAAATGTTTACATGTCCCTTGAATATTAAAAAAGGATTCAAAGCAGCTGCTGAAGTTCTCACATTTTCCATCACGCTATGTAATGCGCGAAGACAATTCTGCTACGGAAAAGGCAGTTAATTGCCTCTGACGCGGCATTTACATATTATAGTATGTATGAAGTTGGATAAATGATAGATACTTTTTCCAGGATACGTGAAAAGAATAGTTTGAAAAACTTTTTAATTTTCTTTTATACTCTTTTATATAAATTTTCGTTTAACAGTTTCTTTCATATTCGTCTGAAATAATCATTTATTTCATATTTCGTTCCACATAAAATACAGGATCAGGATACATAAGCCGTGTTTTTGGCCCATGAAATGAGACTAAAAGTCGATTTTGTTACACTGACTTAATTATTTCACTTTTTAATATTAGAATGTTTATCCTGTACGATTTCAACAATAGTTTTTGCATTTTGTTCGGATTTATATACCTTACACAAGCTCAAAGTTCCTATTATTCGTAGTTTTTGATGAAAAATACGCAATTTCTCCTAATTTTACCTCAATTATTTATATGAGCGGAATCGTGCAACACTTTCTTCTTTACATATATTACCATTTGGATTATTATTTGGATTATTATTTGGATTTCCATTTAATGTCTACGTGTCAGTAAACGTGATGAAATATCCCCTCCCCTTTGAATTTTTTTTCCAAAGGACTAAAAATGCATGTAGAATGCTAATAAATAAGTAAAATAGTGTAATAAAATTTATGTTTTTGGCTAGATAAAAATAATATGGATGAAAATAAAAATATAAAACACAATCCTCAATGAAAACTACTGAGTATTTCAGTTTCTGAAGAATGGAATGACAGATTTTCCGCTTCAATCTGAGAATTCCTCATACATAGTACATAGTAGAGTACAAATAATATTTTGATGCTATCAAAGTGAATATGATGATCGCAAAGGCAATTTTAAGGGGAACTTTTTCTCGGAAACTACTTGTAAACTGTAAAATAATTGAAAGTTTAATATAAAAACAGTCGTTTCAAACTCCATGAAAATACCATTTAGCTGATTAGTACTTATAATAGTATTGGATGACATCTATAACAAGTGGGTAAGTGTGATCGAAGATCGCACAAAGGGTTTCTTTTAATGCTTTAATATTTCTTTCAAAACACTTTATCCTTTCTCTAGTAAATCCAAATAAATTTCATTTTCAAAAAAAAAAAAAATCATGTTTTTTATAATGTAAAAATTTACCGGTCTATTTTTCTTGTTTTTTCGAGAATTTGAACCGGTCCGATGGCGGCCGAATTAAACATGTTGTATAGAGACCTTCAAAATGTTAAAATATGCCAATCGTATATATTATTTCTCCTGTGAACATCCCTTTTTCTATAAAAATACGAAACGCAGAACGACGAATGTGATGCCATATGAAAGGATTTTGAACAGGCTTCTGACATAGTACACTTACATTTTCCTAAAACATGTTTTTTGATTAAAATTTGCTGATAATTAAAAATTAAATCGGTATTGTTTTCCTAAAAGAAATGAAAGGTTTTCCTCAAATTACTGTTGCCATAAAAATAAAATACCGCATTATAGGATGCTCAACAATGATTATAAAAATTACCGCATGGGTTTAGTTTATATTTTTTATGATTAAAAAGCGAAATTGAAATTGAAATGTTTAGATTTATATTTCTATGTCCCATGTTTTTCCCGAAGCGGATGACGTCATAATGGTAATTTCAACGTCATCCTCTAATGCAGTTAATATACGAATGTTAATTTTTTTTTTCTTGCGCGTGTCTTTTGCAATCTTGGATCAGAATTTACACTAACTTTGATGGAATAAATTAGATGATATTCTGGCTTGACTAAAGACTAAATGTTTGCAGATATTTTTATCCTTACGTTTTCTTTAGAAGTTTAAACCTGCATGTGATAAATATTAGATATTGATAAAAAATATTGGATTGCGGTGCGAAATACTCGCACGGACCTACTGGTATTTCCATAATAGAGTTTTTATCATGATTCAATCGCGACATACGTTATACACGGGCGGCGAGGCTAACGAAAAAGAAAGGCTACCGCGGTGCTTTACGTCTATCTTTTTTTACAGACCGCGGGAGTCACGTGATGCTCGAATGCACCAATGCAGATGTACGAAAAGAGCATCACGTCATTCTAGCGGTCTGTAAAAAAAGGTAAGTGGAATGCACCGCGGTAGCCTGTCTTTTTCGTTAGCCTCGCACGGCCGGTGCATGACGTTTAAAACGTCACATGGAGTGGATCATTTTAACACGGCGATTGGTGCAAAGTGGCGCGCCTACCGTTTTGTACCAATCAACGTGTAAAAATGATCCACTCCGTGTGACGTTTCAAACGTCATGAACCGGCCGTGTATAACGTAAGTCGCGATTCAATACGTTCCTCAAACTCATATGACGTTATAATTACTTGCTGACGTCATATCTACTTGCTTTCTCTATTACCAAGGCTACACTAGATACCGGGTTTGCTCATTCATTATCATGACGTCACAAAAGGTGGCTGGCCGCGACCAGCGATTGGTGCAAAGCGACGAGCCCGTCGTTTTGTGCCAATCGCTATATGTCTTTCGTTTTGTCGTTTCGCTTTGTACCAATCGCTGGTAGCGGCCAGCCACCATTTGTGACGTCATGATAATGAATGAGCAAGCCCGGTATCTAGTGTAGCCCTGCTATTACTCATATTGATACTCTCTTTGTATTATTGTCAAACATTTGAAAACTTCCCGAGGCTAACGATAAAGACAGGCTACCGCGGTGCTTTACGCATATCTTTTTTTACAGACCGCCGGAGTCACGTGATGCTCGAATCCATCAATGCAGGTGTACGAAAAGAATATCACGTCACTCTAGCGGTCTGGGAAAAGAGATAAGGGGAACGCACCGCGGTAGCCTGTCTTTTTCGTTAGCTTCGAAAACTTCCAATATGACGTCAGATTAATTTTCTTTTTAATTATCTGATGACTTCATATTAACCTGCTTCGAGGCTAACGAAAAAGAAAGGCTACCGCGGTACTTTACGCGTATCTTTTTTTACAGACCGCGGGAGTCACGTGATGCTCGAATGCACCAATGCAGGTGTACGGAAAGAGCATCACGTCACTCTAGCGGTCTGTAAAAAAAGATAAGCGGAATGAACCGCGGTAGCCTGTCTTTTTCGTTAGCCTCGAACCTGCTTTCTGTACTTACACATATTCATACTCCTTGTATTATTGAGAAATGTTTGAAAATTTCCGTTTTATTACCATTATGACGTCATATTAATATTTTTTTTCAATTGGTGAAACTTTCCCAAAAAACCAAGTTTATTTCCAAAAAAGCCGGTTTATTCGCAGGTTTAAACCTGGTTTTTTCAACTCTACATTCAACTACCAGTATACGCGGTCTTGTTAAATTTCGAGATCGGAAAAATGAATTTTGTCCACCTGGATCAGCGGTTTCCAACCTCGGGTACAGGGATGGTCTGCAGGGGGTACGTAAAAATAATATTGGTGATGGCGGAAATCACATAAAAGTTTATACTTTTTGCATTACACAAGTTTATCTCATGTTTAAATCCAATATGTTGCACTTAAAATGAGGGGAAACGCCCACTAGACATAATTCATTGATAATTCAATGTCACGAGCTCCGCCCACCGATAATCATATTGCATGAGTACTTATATATTTACCCCATCTTCACGAAAACTTCCAATAATCATTATACAATATTACATTCCCACCACATTTATGTTATTGTTCCGTTTTTAACATGTTAAATTCTTCTTCTATTTTTTAATTGTTCTTTCTCATGTAGTTAATACTACATGTAAATATTGAGCCGTTGGGAAAAGTTAAAAGACACTTTACTCACAAACAGTCTGGGCGTAAAGTTGATCGCAACTCGGAAGCCCCTTAACCGACATCAACTGTTCGAATAGGCGGGATTATGTCCCTAACTTATTAATGGGAAAACTTCCTTCTTTTGAATGAGTATATTATTAATTTTAAAGAAAAGCATATTTTCGTTATATGAGTGAGGGGAGAGTGTTGAGGCGTGTTTCAGATAAAAGGGGCTACTCCTAAAGGAATTGTCCATTCAAGGGGTACGTGAAGGAAAAAAGGTTGGGAAGCGCTGACCTAGATCAAAATTTCTACTGTGCGCTACTTTGTTGCGGAGGACATGGGTGGAAATTGAGTATCGCCTTGATGTACTTCGCGCAAATAATGGTGCGCATATAGAGGTTCATTGATGGCTGTAAAAAAAAAAAATAATAATTGCATCTTAAAATAATTTCCAAGTTTGTATCTGTTCAGTATTTTATTTAATAAACGCATGTATTTGGAAAGAGATTTTATGGACACCACGGACTTTTAAAACCTTAAAGAAACATTGTCAATAGAAATAGAAAATCTACCTCTTAAATATACGCATTCCTGTTTTGTTTTTTTAAATACTGTGAAGATTAAACTTTGTTATTTTCCATAAATGTTCAGAACTGCTATAAAAAGATGTTATGCATCAACAAGAACGTTTATTTAATACATTTTTGTTTAATAATAGAACAGAAATCTGTTAAATTACTCCAAAAAACATTCTATGAATGTAATTCCTTTAGACCTTTCATTAAAAATTTTGAAAAAAAAAAAAAATAAGGTACATCTCTATTATCCCGTCGACCACTTTTCCTAACAAAAAACTATCGCCAAACTCTAACGCCAAGTAAATGGCAGAACGCTGCCATTTGAGTATCAAAATAAATAAAATATAAGAATTTAAGGACACAATTGTTATGAAATAACTAATAAATCAGTAAAACATAATGAAAAATACACGCAAATGTCGATTTAAAAACCATTTGATGACATAACAAACACGTATAATGCTTCTGACATCAAGTAAATGGGACTGCATTTTGGGCGTTTAATCTTACAGTTTGACAATAGTTTTTTGTTATGAAAAGTGCTCGACGGGATTATAGAGAAGTACCAAAAATAATAAAATATCAACGATTGGTAAATAGAATATCTGTAAAGTTGAATATACAAATTTGTACTACTCTTTAAGAGAAATTATTGTTAAACACGTCCGTTTTCCATAAATATTCAAAAACTCTCCAATGTCAAAATCACCAGATCATAACATCCATTAGCTCCACGAAAAAGACAGGCCTTAGCGGTGTGTTACACGTCTTTTTTCTTTCAGACACGAGTCAATATGGAAATAAACAACCCAGTAAAAGTAAAAAATAAAAGATAACGTGCGTAATTTATAAAAAAATATATGAAAAATTAAATGATAGCATTTCAAATAATAACTTCAATTATAGAATATTCATTTGTTTTTGAAAATGGCTTGGAGTGAGCCGAAACAGATCACCTAATAAAAGTTATTTTACTGTGTATTATGTTGTTAATTTACACCTTTTAGTATTTAAAATAAATATATAATTACAAGGTGCCATAATTTATTATATTGTGCATATAACATTTAATTGTGCCAATTAAATGTATAAAAGTGGGCGACAGTTTTTAAAAGGGTGTTTTACAAAATTAAATATTTTCACGTTTAAACATATTTATACTAAAACATTTAAAACCATAAACAATGCACCATGATTTGATATATTTTTGATCGGGTTTTGAATATATGTGGAAGACTAATACAATTAACCTTGATAGTAATTATATTCGTTAAAAGCACTAAGAAAATCGTATAAAATTAAAGATAGATTTTTAATTTATAGGGAAGAACAGGAAAATGGAGAGGTAGAATCTTTTAAATGTCCATAGATCAAGCCTATTTTTTAAAAAATATCAAAATTCCAGTATAAACCAGTTATTGTACGGTTCACGAGCTTTTACAATTTTTAGTCGATTCACATGAGATTTGCAGTAAATCTTTGTCGAATTATCCAAAGAAATTTGTGTATCAATTTTAAAGCCGAAACTCCTAATTTATAACACGTTGTTTGCGCGCGAACATTTGAAAATGTGAATGAAATTTATTTGTCCAAAAGTAACTATAAATTGAAACCTGCTCACAACCAATTCGAATACTATATGCCAGTGTTGCCAGTTAGTGGAAAGAATCTCCCTAAAAATTCTGAAATACTCCCCAAATCAGTGGGTTTTTTCCGAAAAAGTCCCCAACTCAGTTTCATCTCAAAAATGTAAATTTTAAATTTACCACTATAAAAAACTAACTAAAGTAAGTCAAAAATTTTCCCTAAATCAAGCCTTTTTGAAATAATTCCCCGTTTACAAAAAGAGAGAAAAAGAAAAGAAAGAAATTAACTTGCGAACTGACATTTTTATTGAGATAGATCACTTTCTTTAAAAAATAACACAATTACGAAAAAATAGATATTAGAATAAGATAAATAATAAATTAGAACTTAAAACACGTGTTAACCGTAAACGACGAGCAAAAGGAAAATGACGGATAATTGATAAATTTCTAATTCTGAATCGAAATCGACGAATTGAGATCCAGTATTGCCAGATGACTAAAATTATACTTTAACCTGAAAATGTGAAAAAAAAGTAAGATTTCCCCACTAATACTTGTACTAATTTTTTTTTCTCTAGATTCAAAATTCTTCCAAATGGAACAAAATCCCTAAATTGGCAACACTTCACGTACGCTTGGATTATGCCGTACGTTTTCTTTACAAAATTTCCGGTATGAGCACTAATTTTTACTACCAAACTATATAATAAAAAGTGTCCAGTTAAACTGATGGTATTGAGCTCACAGGCTTTTCACACTAATTGCATATTATACTCTTATTTCAAAGAATAATGTCCCTTAAAATATAAAGAAATCGACAATAAATTAAGGGGGAAATAGCCCCCGTTCCGACTTAACCAATGAACCCCAAAACTAATCGGGGAAGCGACTTATCACAATGAACCAATATACAAAATTTGAAGCAAACTGGATAATTCCGCATGGAAAACCAATTTAACTAAATTAAGTGGGGATTAGTCCCCCTCGTTCCCCCCATTATGTTTAACCAAAGAACCTCAAAAATTAATAAGGGAAGCATCTTATTACAATGGACCTATATACAAAATTTGGAGCAAATCTGATATTTCTGCATGAAAAACCTATTAATCTAAATTAAGGGGGGATTATCCCCCATTCCCCCCTTTATACTTAACCTATGAACCCCAAAAACTAATCAGGGAAGCGCCTTATCACAATGAACCTATAAACAAAATTTTAAGCAAAACGGGTAATTCTATCAAGAGTTATCGCGTTACGTACATACGTACATACATACAGTACTGGGTGGCACATTAGATCTCAGGCTTTGATAGCCTGCGAGCTAAAAAGTATTTTTTTAATTTTCCGCATACAATGTGTAAAATGTTCACAAAATGCATTTTTCTAGCTCCATTAAAAATAACGTTATATTCAAATAACAATGTCTATAATTAGCCATACCATTTAACTTAAAGTACTCGTGATTAAAATATAAATAGGACTTCGGTTCAGCGCCCGTGAACAATATTCCTTTGAATGTCCCTGTAAATGTATGATGAATGCTATGCTCACTATATTCTATACTAAACGTATTTTAGTGCGCATAAGAAATATATACCCCTTTCAATATGTTTGAGAGTCTAACATTATTAAAATACCCCGCAAAGGATTTTTCACCATAGACCGTAGTGTAACGGTATTTTGTGTGTCCCTGTAAATGAACTATAAACGCTACACACTTCATTTTCAATATCGAACAATCGACAGTAAACATGAATAACATATCAATTGCAGTGCAATCTCAGTATATTTACGCGAGTTAGAGCATGGATTAATATTGACACAATTATTCAAATTGGTAAAGAAATCATGAGATGTACTCTTCCCAACTGAACAAAAAAGTCCGGGCCTAGATTCGAACCCGGGATCCCTTGGCTGAAGCTGCCAATGTTCTACCAACTGAGCAATCCCGAACGAATATGGCTGAACTAATTCACCCAGTTAGTCTTAATGATCATAGCATATTTTCCGATATCTAATCTGTTGTGCTGATTCAGATATCAGACCAGATGCTTTGATCATTAAGGTTAACTGGGTGAATTAGTTCCGCCATATTCGTCCGGAATTGCTCAGTTGGTAGAGCATTGGCAGCTGCAACCATGGGATCCAGGATTCGAATCTTGACCCGGACTTTTTCGTTCAGTTGGGAAGATTACATCTCGTATAATATCTATAGTTAAAGTTGAAATACAAGTTAACCCTTACCTATGCAGTGTTAAATTCAGGGGGTGACATTCCCACCTCTCACCCCCAGAAAGATTTGAGATTTTATTCTTTTAATGGTTAAAAAGTGCAATTCTCCCACCTCTCGGAACTCAACAATTTCCCCCCCCCTCCCCTGTAGCCACAGAAATCCCTCCCGGAGAAAAATGTGAATTCAACACTGCTTACCTGCTCCTAATGGTCCGACAACCCAGAGAACCCAGAGAAACAAACCCAGAGAAACAGTATCTATGCTGCAATTTTTATAACAACAGCTAAGGGTTAAACTGAAAATTGAAAAGCAAAAGTGGCCTGTGAGAACGCTAACAGCAGTAAACGGTTAAAATACCGATTTTTAGTTTCTTTTCTTCTAGAAAAAGGAATGTCTGGTGAAGTAGCAAAGTATCTTCCAGCCAAGATTTTTTTTTTGAAAGGGTAATAATTTAATATTATTAATTAATAACATTAGTATTTTTTTTTAAATCAAAGACGTCGCTTTAACGATAAATGTACTCTTGTTAAGTGAGTATATATATATAATTTGTATTTTGATTTCCAAATCGAATACAGAATTTTATGTTATGCATAAAAAAACTTAAGTCGCCAGTGTGAGTTTCAGAAAAGATTTTTTTAAAGGGTTAACCCTTAACTGCTGCGACATAAATTGTCTCATAGATACTGTGTGAGCTGTCTCCGAAATAGCTTGATAGAAGGATAAATAAAAAGGCTCGAGTAACTCATAGGATACTGTTTCTGTACCAAACTGAATATATAGGAGTATTATAATTAAAATTCACATATTCAGAAGTCTCTAGCGATAGTACTAGAGTAGTCCTAAACAAAACAGCATTTCACTAGAATTTATAGCTAAACTGAACATTATAAGTTAAACTAAAAATTTGAAAAAAAAAAACAGCTAACACCAGTTAAGGGTTAAATTTTTTTTAAACCGAAGACGTCGTTTCAAAGTTAAATGTTGCTTGTTTAATGTTGCTTGTATTTAATTTCCTATTTAGATTAAAAATGGCGGATGCAGAATGTTTAACATTGAAAAAAGAAGGGGGGGGGGTTAAAATTGCGAGAGTGACGTTCGGAAATTAATATTTTTGAAAGGATTAATATATTTTTTAAACCAAAGAAATCTTTTTAAAGATAAATGTACACGGATTAAATGTGTATTTTTTGTTTATTCGTATTTTGATCGGAAGCGCTGATGCAGGTTTTTTTTTTTTTAACTTTGCTGAAAACTTTGAAAACTCGAAACTGCTCTCGGGACTTTTTTTTAAACGGATTACCATTAATATTTTCCCTAACAAATTGCGACGATTTAAAGACAAAAACAAGCTGTTTAAGTGAGTATTTTTAGTTTTTCCGTATTTGGATTAGTTCGGCAGATGAGTTTCGTAAAACGGGAGGAAAAACACGAAAATCGAAGTTTCTAATATAATTTGTTTGCGACTTCACGTCAGTATTTTTTTGAACAGACTGCACAGTTTGAAAGCTGAAAGTACGGAGATGTGGTTTGGTATCTTTTGTTTTCCCGTATATCGAATAGTTAAGCCAATGGGGCTTCGAAAGTTGAGAAAAAAGGCCGTTAACGACCATTGAAACTTTACCGCTAGCGATCTTCCCTAACGTGCGCGATTTGGAGAAAAACGTTCGTTTGATTAGTGTTTGTTGTAGTTTTTAATTTATATCTCTGCTAATTATTAAAAAATTAAAAATTATCCCCAAGTGCATTTGGACCTGCCTTGTACTATCTTCATCCAAATTTTCAGACATACGTGCTGTTTACTTTCCTAGCCATTGTACACACAGAGATCGCACATTCTAAAGACTATTCGAATAGTTCCTAAAACATTTAGTCTTCGAAATTTGTCTATTTCATTATCAGTTTTTAGAATGAAAGTAAGTTCATTAAAATTTCTAAAGTTCGCAAAATTCTAACTTTTTTTTTCTCCTTGTGGAAAATAAATGTAACTAAACAGCTTTTTGTCTTATTAGCCAAACTTTTGACTATAATATAGCGATTAAAATATATATGGTAGATATATCAAATTCTTTTCTTTTATTAGTATAGATAAAAGAAATTTTATTTAACAGTGATGTGCAATAAATGAAAGAAAATACATACTTAGCGATGCATAAAATGCATTTGAAGGAAATATACATGATTCAAAAATTGTTAAGGAACTTGTAAAGTTAACTACTAGTCAGGAAAATGAAACATTGCAAACTTTATAAACTGGTGAATTACTAAAAATTTACATACAGTGTAAAAACTAACATTCATATAAAATTACTAGAGTAACAATCTATAATACAATGAGTTAAAAAAAATTAAAAGCATTAATCAAGTTACTCTAAAACGCGATTGAATAGTTTCTGCGATTGATTACTTTTTTTCCAAATAAAATTACTTTAAAAGGTATTTTGAATTCTTTTGAAAAATCCCATGACTCATTGTTTTTATTTCATTTTTAGGTTAACTTGTGATCAGCAATTTATAAAGGCTTCGAATAGTTCCTAAAACATTTAGTCTTCGAAATTTGTTGATTATTTAACTATCAGTTTTTAAAACGAAAGTGAGCTCTTTTATTAAAATATCTGAAGTTCGAAAAATACTAAATTTTTCTTTATCCTTGTAGAAAATTAATTTGTAGCTAAATATCATTGTCTTTTACTAATCAAACCTTTATGAC
This sequence comes from Maratus michaelseni, assembly GCA_963931845.1. NCBI lineage: Eukaryota > Metazoa > Arthropoda > Arachnida > Araneae > Salticidae > Maratus > Maratus michaelseni. The sequence continues at coordinate 119,010,740 of OZ007597.1, read as the reverse complement.
AAAAAAAAAAATAGGGATTAAAATATGTATCGTAGATAACTATAAATTTATATTTTTATCACTTATATCATGTAGAAAATATTGAAAATGTTTTAGTAAATCATTTTTTCGGAGCTGTTTAATAATAATAAAAAAAATTAATAAAAATACATTACACACTAAAAACACCAAAAAAAAGAATTTACACATTAAAGTGTCGGATGTTCATCAAAAAGGGTTAAATAGTACTTAACATACGCTTTAATGTATTTTTGATGTATTTCATCACATATTCTTTCTAACATTTTATGTTCAAAAGTTCTAAATAATTATATATTTACCGATAAATACGACAAAGAAACAGTATCAAGAATACACGATTCAAAAATAAAACATTCCTTAATATTTTTCGTATCTATATATTATTAAAGCAAAAACATGTCCTTGTATAACGCTGACATCATACTGACGGAAGCAACACCTGACCAATTTATTTCGAGTTTACTTCAATTTTTTTTCTTCTAAACATCGCACAATTTTAATTTTTACACCGTCGAATAGGAAAACAAATGTTCTTTCCAATGAAATTTGTTTGAAAACTATCAATTTACCGATTTTTTATGGTTTTTAACAAAATTTTCAAGTATTTAAAATTTTTATCGCGTACAATCCGGTTACGAAAGATTAAAACAGCTTGCTCATAAAACAATATAAATAGTTCAGCATTTGTTTCTGGATAATATTTTCTACCGAAAATGAAACATCATCGGAACAGATGTGTTAGAGCGCTTTTCCATTTACCGACACGACACCGACAAATAGTATACGAAATGTCGTTATCAGACATAAATTGCAGGCAAATGCATTCATATACACTAAGACGACAAAATCGTTATCAAATCGGCGGGCGGAAAAGCGCGTAGTGTATATGAATGCATTTTACGTGCACCGATGTCAGATAACGACAATAGTGTACAATTTTTTCGGTGTCGTGTCGGCATGTGAAAAAGGGCTCTCGTAAAATTCATTCATATACACTACGCGCTTTTCCGCCCGCCGATTTGATAACGATTTTGTCGTCATAGTGTATATGAATGCATTCTGCCTGCAATTTATGTCTGATAACGACATTCGTATACTATTTGTCGGTGTCGTGTCGGCAAATGGAAAAGCGCTTACACTCACGCACCGATGTTTCGCGACTTTTTGGTAGGCGCGATTTTCAAGGCCGCGCCAAACCAATAACTTAATACAATAGCTAGCTTGCCATTAAAGGAAAAAAATCCGCTATATTTGGCGACTGTTTTCATTTATATAACAGATTAAAAAAAGAAAAACTGTGCATGGGTATGACATCATAGCCAAATTCTTTTTGGTATTAGTAAGAAACCTAAAAAAAATATGTTCAATATAAAAAATCTATTTGGGTTTACAATAAAACAAATATATATATATTCACCTATGTTCCGTAACTCAAAAGCCCGGATTGAACCCCCAAGTTTCAATTAAACAGCTTAATAATTACACTTAATACGTGAAAGAAAGTGTTAAATGAAGCAACAACAACAAAAAATTACTAAAGGAAATATGAATGAAAAATTGTTAATAAAAATGCAGAATTATTCACTAGTCTTTTAAAAGATTAAAATTGTAAACTTAACCATGGTAGATGAAAAAAAGCACAAACTTAAGACTGAGTAATAGCTAAAAGATTACATATGACACAAAAACTTTGGCATTCATATGAATGAAACAGCAATACGCTAGAGTAATAAATCCAGGATGAAATGAATATGATCAAATAACGTACAGATGAAACAAAACCCAAGATGGTCTTAAACATTTATATAGTTTCTGAAAATCTTCCAAAATCATTTGGTTTCTCGTAAAATGATTAATATGTCATATCCAATTTATGATGCATATCCATCATCGTCTTCCAATTCTACAGAATCGCTCTCTGGAGAATAATCAGAGAGTTCTAAAGATTCGTCGCATAAATCGAAAAGCAACTCATCTGCGGGACTATTCTGCAATCTTATTTCATCATCCGGATTTTCCAGATTAAATGATTTTAAAATGCCGGAATAATTTGATTTTTTTTCTGGAGTAGAATATTGATCTCCATATGTTGATTGAAAACTTCCAGAGTGCTGTGGTGATTGAGTAGGACTTGCCGTTAATTTTTGAACGAAAGTTTCAAAAAGTGCGTCATAGGCTTCATCGGAAGTTTCCAAAGGTATTAGTTTTCCGTCTACAGTTAAAACCTTGTTATTTTCTGAATAATTTTCAACTTTTTCAGCAGACCTGTCTTGCGAAGACACAGGTCTTTGATTCTCCATGCTTAAAGATTTTTCACTCGAAAAATGTTCCCAATTGAATGATATTTTGTCATCAAATGTTTCAATTGCGAAATAACTTGAATTTTCATCAAACTTTTCAATCGCGAAATGACCGGAATTTTCATCACTGAAACTTAATGTTCTCATCTGATTAGTAGCCTCTGCAATATTTATTTTCTCAGTTTCTTCGTCATCGATAAATGGTATACGATCCAATTCAGACTCCGATGTGCGAAAAGCGCTGCAATAGTCTCCGATTGGTTTAATGGTCATTGCACTTCCTGAAAACCAGTTATCTTCTAATGCTGCATCCAGAATTTTAGAGTTTTCGAAAAATGTTTTTAAGCAAGAGATTAATATTTTTGTACTGTCATCAAATCCCTGAGCCTCTTCAGCTTTCATGTTATTAATTGCATTCTGTGGAAAGCATATAAATGGCATGATCAAAGAAGTTTCTCGTTCAGCCACTGACGTATATTCTTGTCTTGAAGATCGTGCTAATTGTTCATTGTCATTTGAATACAATTCTTCTACCCCTTCGGATTTCATTGAGTTCAAGGCCATTTCTTCGTACTTTTTCTGAACTTCTCGCATGTCTTTTGGCATTTTTTCTAGTTCTTCTTCAGTTGTGAACACCCCTTCTAGGCCCTTAACATTTGCAAAATATCGCGGGGAAATTAAGTCATGGCCAACAGGTTCAGCTGTGCTGGCACCCTTTTCGAAATGATCAGGTGGTTTGCATTCTTTTTTATTTCCGAAGATTTTCCAATCACATTTTTCAGAACACTGGCTATCGTTGGGTCCTTCACCGTATTTTTCATAACTGTTATCCTCCGACTTTAATGGAATAAATGAAGAGGGGCAAAATAAATCGCATTTGGTTGGTGTTAGTTTGTAGGCTGAAGAATCAGTCTGTTTTGTCATACCAGAGCACGAAGGGGAAGATGAATCCTGACACACTGAAAAATTTCCTTCATTTTTTGTACGTATAGTGCTATCAGATTCTTGTGAATCACTTTCTTTTCCTGTAAAATTTTTTAAGCATGGCATTTTTGAAATCGATGGAAGAGATAAGTCCTGATATTTACTACAAGCTTCATTCAAATGACTATCTCCAACTTCATTTATGAGTTTAATATCCGATGACACTCTTGAACGCCCGATTCGGTCACGATTTCGGAGACTCTTTCTCCTCCATTTATCTTCTACAGAAACTTTTGGACACATATCCTTTTCTGGAAAATCAATTTTCTCGCATTCCTTTGTTGTTATAGAACTATTCTTTTGAAAATATAGTTTATTTTTGGGTCTTGCTCCATACTTTTCCCAATGGCCAGTGTCATTTGAATCATCGAATGATTTAGAAAATGAATCAGATTGCTTTGGAGATGCAGCAGATTTCGATGCGTTCGATACTTCAGGTTTAGAGAGAACACTATTACGATTGAAATCAGGATTTAAATCTGAAGAATTTCTAGAACTTTTCAATAGAGATTTATCATCATAGCTGTTGTAGCGTATAGTGATATGAAATTCTAATACACGTTTTTCTGGATTAGGAGATATAAGATTTAAAATATTTGAGTTATCTAGAGAATCAACACAAACACCATTTCTTTCAGTATGTAAATCTAAAACCAAGCTAGCACCACAAGAAGTTTCTTTGCATTTTTCCAACAGAATCAATTTAGCTAGTTCATGTAATTGATGCCATGTTTTAAGTGAAGTGTTAGCGTTAGGGAATCTGTCTTTCATCATGTAAACCGCATCATCAAGCGAAAGAAAACAATTAGTTTTATAAAATCGCCCGGCTAAACACGTGTGGTATACACAATGTTTGAGAAAATCTGAAATATTGTCCTTTTCGTCAAAGTACAGCTTCCATGACTCGATTAAATATTCATGCCACTGATCATGGTCGACAGAGTTTTTTAACTCTGGAAGATTATATAAGCTCAGGTTTACATAACATCTTATATTATCGTAGAAAAAATCAACTTGTCTTTCCACAATTTCATTGCAATCGGTAGAATCATGTTTCTCGAATTTATCCATCATGATATTGCTTATGTCAGATTGTAAGATTAACAAAACACTTTCTTAATAACAATTGAGATCTGCATATAATAACTTCAGTTTTTGTTACACATAAAATAACTATCAGCTTTTGTTACTCGGAATTATTTTAAAACACTGTATCTGTTCTGCGAACTTTCTGTATAATGAATGAATTTCTTTAATATGAAATTTAACAAATAAATAAATGATGCGGATAAAATCTAGTCATTTCTACAACTACATACACATGTTCAGTTTAACTAACAACATTAAATGATACATCGGTTTATTAAGGATTTCACTGAATGGCCTTGGCCACGTTGTAAAGTTATTCAAGTTATTATACCTAACATTAATTGGGAACATCCAGTGGAGATAACTAAAGTGTCCGATCTCACCCGTTACTTGCATCTCGATTGTGGGTAGGTACGAACCTGTTTAGTGCAAAGTCAGACATTTAACCAATTAGATAATCGTGCCATCAAGTAACCAGTGATATCAGTCACTTTGGTTAGCTCCACTGGACGCACCACAGCCTTACCGAAGTAACCAGTGAGATCGGTTAGTTACCAACGCGAACAGTGAAACTGACCAAAGTCTCCGTTAAGCGAGCAAACATACCGAAAATATTTCTGGATTAATTGGGTTACGTGATAAGTTACTTAGTCACGTAATGAAATTTTCAATAACAAAACCATAATATGACTATGACAATGTTAATAGAAATGGCGCTCTGGCTGGTAAATACCGCATAGTGGTACCGCATAGTACGTTATATACGGCCGGTGCATGATGTTTAAAACGTCACATGGAGTGGATCAATTTTACACAGCGATTGGTGCAAAACGGTGGGTGCGTCACTTTGAACCAATCACCGGGTAAAAATGATCCACTCCATGTGACATTTTAAACGTCATGCACCGGCCGTGTATAACGTAGGTCGCGGTCTGTCCGCGACTTACGTTATACACGGCTGGTTCATGACGTTTAAAACGTCACAAGGAGTGAATCATCTTTACAACAGCTATTGGTACAAATCATCGGGCCACTCGTTTTGTGCCAATCACCGTGTAAAGATAATCCACTCCTTGTGACGTTTTAAATGTCATGAACGAGGGCTAACGAAAAAGACAGGTTACCGCGGTGCATTCCACATATCTTTTTTTACAGACCGCTAGAGTGGCATGATGTCCTTTTCGTACACTTCCATTGGTGCATTCGAGCATCACGTGACTCCGGCGGTCTGTAAAAAAAAAAGATACGCGTAAAGCACCGCGGTAGCCTTTCTCTTTCGTTAGCCTCGGAGTGTATCATCTTTACACGGCCATTGGCACAAAACGATCGGCGTGCTTCTTTGTACCAATTGCCGTGTAATAATGATCCACGCCGTGTGGTGTTTTATACGTCATGAATCAGCCGTGGATTTCGTTGGTCGCGTTTGCCCAAAATAAAGCAAACTAACATTCCAGAATATGACGATACTCGCCTGGGTGAGTTTGATTATACGAGTGCGACAAATTAAGAAGCATTTTCTTGGCGATAATGACAGACTCGTCAGGATGCTTCGTGATTCGCTTTTGATCAGAATCGTCTCAACTAATCACATTTTATTTCCTTTATGTCGCCACTCTCATATCGAGGCACCCAACGGTAAGTTCTGAGTATTGAAGATACAGTGTGGCAACCAGCTATTCCAGTAAGGCTTCAAAAGTGCTAAAAATTGGAATTCCGTGATCGTTGAACGTTGCTGATTTGATTGCAGCGACATCTGATAGCTCTTCACGAACCGAAACGGTTTTTCAATTCAATCCTTATACATTGTAGACATTGTTCACGTTGTTTGAGCTACCAGTTGTAGTTGCAATCAACATTTATCGTTCAGCAACATTTGACATTTATGGAATTCAATTTTTAACCACTTTTGGTTAGTCAGTTTCCACACTATATACTACTAGACGCTATAACTGAACATGCTCTATAAAACAAAATTCAGAACCCGTCTTGCACACTATTTGTGGAGTTTCTGCGTATAGTCTTCAGAGATATCTAGTTCCTTGTGGTTATCCCGTCCTCATCTCGAATAAGACTTTATAAGCGGACATTTGAGTCAAGAAAATAAGTCTGATGTATGTTCTCAATCTGGCCTCTGAGGCCGAGTTAGCGGAGTGGTTATGACACCACTCCGCTAACCGCTTGAGAGCGTAGGGATAAGACGGACGGGTTCGACTTCCGTCTGCTATATTGCACGCACTTTGTGGAGCTCACAATTGTAACTATCTGGTGCTGTAAATTTCCTTGTGCTATCTCGTCTAAGAAAATTTATGTAATTGTCGAAGTCATGTATGTGTTTCTGTGAATAAATTATATATCGATCATTCGAAACAACAGCCTTTGTAGCTATAGGTCTCAAAGCATCACTCCTTTAAATGTTCAAATATATGACCTCAATAAACAAATAACGAGGCTAACGAAAAAGACGGGCTACCGTGGTGCATTCAACTTATCTTTTTTTACAGACCGCTAGAGTGATGTGATACTGTTTTCGTAGACCTGCACTGTTGCATTCGAGCATCACGTGACACCGGCGGTCTGTAAAAAAAGATACGCGTAAAGCACCGCGGTAGCCTTTCTTTTTCGTTAGCCTCGACAAATAAACAAAATAAGGTAATTTTCGCAATAATATAGGTGTCTAAATGATTTATCTCTTTTCTCAAAATTGCGAAAATCTATTTGGATTACTGCCTATCTTTTGCAGTTTTGATGTACAGCAGCGTCAAAAATTCTCGATATTTTTAAGAATAAATGACATATGCACTGGACCAACACCACTTAGATAAGAAAGCCGTGACACGCGTCACGAAAACGTCATACCAAGCAGGCAAAACAAAGAAAAAATTCGAACAACTTGCATGTTTCGATTTCATTGGCTCATAGAATTAATAATTATAGTTTACGACTAATAGTTAATAATTCCACGAGCCATCGAAATAGAAACATGCGAGTTGTTCTAATTTTTTTCTTTGTTTTGCCTGCTTGGTATGACGTTTTCGTGACGAGTGTCAAGGCTTTCTTATCTAGGGGGTGTTGACTGGACACATACTCAGACTCTGTTCGGACAAAATCGCAAGCGATTAGAGTTGCAAAACACCGGTTTATTCCCAGGTTCATTCACAAAAATCCTGATTTATTCTCAAAAAACCAACTTTATTCTTAAAAAACCTTGTTTATTCCCAGGTTTAAACCAGGTTTTTTCTAGTCTTTGCAACTCTACAAGTGATGACGAAGTAGAATGTCTTTATGAATGAGAAAGTAGCGAGATAGGAGTAATAAAACTTGATTAGTCGACAGTGTTTTGGACGAAATCATGAACGATGATCTCGTTTGGAGTGCCATTATAGATGTAAGATAGTGGCGACATACGAGCGATAAAATGTGCTTGGACGAGAGGATTTTGTGCAAAAGCATTGCGAGCCTGTCATTTGATTTGATTTGGAGGAGGGTTGCTTAGAGACTTATAAGCTATAAGGCTGTTGTCTCGAATGATCCATATTTTTTTTCCAGAAACACACTCACAGGACTTCAACATATTACATAAATCTTCTTCTTGAAAAGGATAGGACAGATACAAGGAAATAAAAACGCCGAAGAACTACAGTGTGTAACTCCATAAAGATTGTGCAACGGAGTTGACGGGAGTCGAACCAGTCGCCTCTCTTACACTTTGAAGCGATTAGCGGAATGGTGTCTTAACCACTCGACCACGGAGGGCCCGCAAGCCTGTCATAACCGACAACCTAATGTTTGTTGACTTGTCTCATTTGTTGCCAGTATTTTAATGTTCCAAAACTTTCGATAAAAACTTTTATTATGAGGATGCCCCATGTGTGTATTTTATTTATGAAGACAGTCGAATGGCACCAATGTTGATTAAAGTGAATGTAGCTGTCACAGAAACTACTTTCTTGTGACAAACCACTCTTGCTAAAATTCGACAAAGAGTGCTTATTATCGCGACAAAAGAAATACACGGCTCCTCCATTGAACACTCTTTGTGGAGGTCCGGGCTTTAATTCTTCAGTGATGTTATTTCCTTGTATTTATCCCGTCCTCTCCTCGACGATGACTTATAAGTGGATATTTGTATCAAGCACACAAGTCACATGTATGTTTCTTGTTTTACTTTCATTCAGAACATACATCTGACTTGTGTGCTTGACATCAAATGCTCGCTTATAAGTCATCTTCAATATATAAGGACGAGATAGCCAGAAAGAAATTCAGAATGCCACAGAATTGCAACCGAAAACTCCACCAAGTCTGTGCAATGGAGCTGGCGGGAGTCGAACCTGTCGATCTGACTCCTACGCTCTCAAGCGATTAGAGGAATGGTGTCTTAACCATTCGTCCACGGAGGCCCCTCAGATGTATATTCTCAATAAAACAAACAAATGAAGCAAATACACGGCCAATTCATGCCAATGTTAGAGGTTAATGCAGACTATTTTCAAATTTCATTTTAACTTAAATGAAAATCGCATATTTGAATAGCGGATTTAAACGTAAATTTACGGATACTATGTTTTCGCTATGGAGGTCTTAAATATATGCACTAGCTTTGTAAATTTGTCGATACATCTATTAGAATTTAGAAATTAATTGTTTAAGTTAATGGAAAATTTTTTGCAACTGTTCGAGAAATATAAAACATTCTATTTTCCTATTTTTTACAAATTTTAAAATTCATTTCTCTTTCTTTCCTCTTTATTTTATTAGTTGCTTAATAACCCTATTTCAAAGAATATCAAAATAAGAAATGCATTTTTTTATCTAAAAAAAAAAAAAAAATACAAGAATAAGAAGTTTATAAGAATTTCAGAATATCATTGCATAAATCGTGTTTAATTTAACGCTTCTAATTTCTGAAATCTCCGAAGTATTTATATGCCTATAAATATGTATGTAACATAAAAAAAATAAATTGCGAATTGTAAGATGCTAAATAATATGAAAAGTGAGATTAAAAAATAATGACTTTTAGAACTGACGTTGAGGCTCCTTGATCTGCTGATTTACTAGCAGTAAAACATACTGGAGATAAAAACAATAGAACGAGATCTTTTTTTCCTCGTAAAATCGTAATTTTAGTTCCGGAATTATTAGGTATTATTTCTTTGCAGATGCAACAGAAAAAGTTCATAGCAAAGATAAAATAGCAAAATCTGTCTTACATTTTCTGAAAAAACTGCCCTCTGCTCAAATATAACTGCTGATTAATAGTCTTGGTGGATCACTTTTTCTGGTGTAGATGAGGGATCATATGAGTTGTAATCAGGGTGGTGCAAAATTTTAATTTGATTAACGATTGAAAATTAGCGATTAAATGTTTAATCGTTAATCTTGATTGACGATTGAATTTCGTTACAATCCTACTTATAGATTAATGATTAATTCAATTGCAATCCCTTTCTCCGATTAAATCAATTCTCTATCTAATTAATTAATCTAATTATTAATGATTAAAACCATCCTGTTTTGTTCCGGCTTTTCCTTTTTATTTTTATTTTTTCTCATGTTTCATCCAGTTTTATCCCCCTGGGTTTGTAGCTAGAGTCCTGTATCTGGGTGGGTACAATTTTACCTGACCCAACATGTGGATTGGCTTGGGAAGGGTTGACTTTAAATATTTTGTGTTTGGTTGTTACTATTTGAGGTCGATCTTGGTTTGACCGATTTTTCAAAAGAAAGTACTAAATATTTATGAAATGAAACAAACTAGGGTCGATGTGCCAGTAATGGACACCCTTAAAGAATTTCTTAAAAAATTATTTTTTAATTAATAGTTATAAATTGTTATATTCCACATTTTTTAATATTATATTAATCTACCAACAATATTTAACCATGCTCATAGTCATATTTCCCAATGTGAATCGAAATTTAACTTTAAATAACAGAAATAAATCAAAACACCCTAAATTCCAGTTATGGACACCCCACAAAAAGTAATAGATAATTGATATTATGATTGTATTTAAAACTAGAATTTAAAGAAAGCATATTAATGAAATAAAAAAAGCTGAATTTTTATTGGTTATTTTTTTATAAACCAAAAACGTTGAAAGTGGCCCATTATTGAAAGGTGGTCCATTACTGGCACATCTACCCTATATATTTTAATATAATTGAGTGTATATAGGCTCGTTTTTATGCAAAATATATATAATTGATATTAGAGGTTTAATTGCAGACTACTTTTCAATAATATTTTTTAAATATAGATTAATATTCTTTCACTTCGCGTTTGGGTTGTGTTCGGGTGTGATACTATGTGTTCAGGTCGACTTTAAGCAGAAATTTCGGGTTCGGGTACGATACAGTGTCGCCAGTGGGCTACTTTTTTTAGAATTGAGATTGTTTGACTGGTACCACTTTTTTAAAATGGTATAATTCGCCTGTGTTCGGTTTATTTAATGTCATTAAATAAGGCGAATTTGACTTTCTCTAAAAACTGGTGGCAATCAAGAAAACTGAATTAATAAAAGCAGCCGATGGTACGATATGGGCATAATGGAACAAGTGTGTGAGCAATGAATGAGCTCGAAACCACCGGGGTTATCTGATGAATTAAAAACCCTAGTCCTGATTGAGTCCGCTGATTGATGCGTTTAACTTAATTAAAATTACTTTTAAATTTTCCGGTGGAATCTTCTGTGATAATTCCGACAGTTTGAAGAAACAAAAGGGTGGGAAATGGGCATTTTCTTACATTTAGATTGTAATAAATATTTTTACCCTTTCAGGGGCAAAATACTTCTGTTTCTAAAATGTTGAAAGCATTGAATCACACCGGTATTTAACAACAAATTTATTTCGAAATAAGTAAAAGCTTTTCTTCACATATATTATATAAGTAAAATTTTATTCAAAAATTCCGGTGTTGGGTCTTTGGGAATTAAAATTAAGTGGGATATATTATATTCCACTGCCCTTCAAAGGGTTTTAAAAAATCATTGTTTAAGCTTTAATTTGGCAACAATTTCATCTCAAAACTTGATGGCGTAAAAGTACTGTCAAAATGACGAATTTGCGCCGCGTTCTTCCTTATCATATCAAGATCTCACGAAGCAGATTGAAATATTTACAATGTACTAGTTAGGAGAGATCGCACGCTGAAGTTTCACGCCGTAAGTCGCAAACGTGATAGTACAGTTAAAATAATGAATTGGCACTCCATTCTGTTAATATCGTTACCAAGATATCAGGAGACAGATTGAAAATTTCGTATTGTACAAGTTAAGATATATGATATGTTAAAGAATCTTGTCGTAAATTGGTAACATAATAGTTTTATCAAAATCGCCTATTAGTTCAAAATCACCCCGTTCTGCTCATATCGTACCAAAATACCGAGGCAGGCAAGTCAATTTTTCATCTACTAATAATAACTTTGTCTTATATCACAATTTCCTCTTGTAAGTCAAAGACGTAGTCATTTTTGTCGCCGCTTTATAGCAAATAAAGCTAGTTTCATACCATAATTTGAAAACGTGATAGTACAGTTAAAATAACGAACTGGCGCTCTATTCTACTAATATCGTACCAAGATCTCAGGAGGCAGATTGAAAAATACACTAACATGGCTTAAACATAAAAAAGCAGCGGTCTGTAAGACCGCTAACAGGAGTTGAGGGTTAAATACAAAAGAGTGGAACAAAATTATTCATTTTCTTATAAAACAAAGATCCCTTTTTAAGAAAATGGGTCAAAGTGCGTATTATTTCCAAAGTATGGAAGCAAATAAAGGATGTTCATTAATTACTAAAATTTGTAAAAGAACGTAAATCAAACGTGTATTTACTTAAAAAAATTAAAACATCTGAAATTAATTTGTTTTTGCGTATATTTTAAGGATTCGCTTTGGTTAAAGGGGGTAAAAATGGAGAGTAACCCTAATGATTTATTCCTGTAGTATGGTGTAAAGCCAAAATCGAACAGTTACATTTTGCTTATACAACATTCTTTCTTTTTCAGTTTGATGCAACTTCTTTATGATAAAATCATAGTGTAGTATGTTTATTTGCAGCAACAAATTTGCAGCAACAAATTAGTTATCTGATTCAGAATCATTCATTTATAATTCTTTGAAATGTTTAAAAATTGCCTACAAATATGTCGTGAGTATATTAACGATATCAATTGGTTTGTGAGCAAGTCTGAAAGATTCATTTTGATGAAAGTGAAAAAAATAAAGAGCAACGCTAATGATTTATTATAAATTTATGATGGGCAGCCAACATTGAACTGTTATATTTTGTTTATAACATTCTTTCTGCTACAGTTTGTCGCAACGCCTTTTGCAATATAAACATAATTCAATTTTATTTCAGTTATTTAGTTTACTGAAAATTTAATGATTTGAGAACTTTCTTCGCCTTTCCCTATAATAGCAAAACAAAATTATACCATTTTTATAAAAACGGACTCAACTGTTCCTTCTAATATAAATGATTTTATGTGACACTGTATAATTTTTAATAAGGAAAATCATGTAGTGAACCTTAATACCAGTCTCATAGCAATGAAAGCGAATTTCAAAAAGTTAATTGGCGGCCATATTTAATTTTCGTCTGTGTAATTAGATTAATGATTAAAGTAATCGAGATTGAATTAGTTCAAATTGAATTAATCATAAAAAAATTGTAAACATAATTACTTTTTTCAATTTCAATCATGATTACACTCATGATTAAATTTCGTATGATTGAACGTTTAGTTGACTAATAAATCAATTAAAGAAGTAATCGATTACTACAAACCCTGGTTGTAATTTTCGAACTGGACGAAAAATGTCCGGGCCAGGATTCGAATCTATATATATATTTGTCTTACGTGGCGCGAAAATAGGGCTGAATTTGTAACTTATGGTTTGGCAACAACTGTAGTTTCCAGAACTCAGACCAATGAACAGACTAGATTGTGTTAGATCAGCTCCGCCCCCGTCCAATATGGCGGTCAGTGTCAGAGCAATGAAAAAAACCATAGAATGAACTAGCAATTATTAAAAATAAAATAACATATACGTAATCCAAAGCGTCTGAGATGATTCCTCATTTTAATTATGAGCAATATCGTTAATGTCAAATAAATCCTCAACTCTTATTTAGAATTCATTTACGAATTTCACTCGCTCAAAAGACGGAGGAAAAAAAATCAACTGTCTAGATATCAGCTGCCGCCATCTGTTGCTGTATTGATGAAGTAAAAAATAATTCATTTTGTAAAAATCTATAAATCAATTAGAACAATAAAATGTCGAACGAAATTTAAACAATGACAAACAAACTATCTTCCTATCACGTAGTTTTTTTTTTCTAATGAATTTAAGTCGTGCTGTACAAAATATCTTTTTTTCATAATATTTAAATGCTCATATATATGCTCATTAGTAGCGCCAACTAAATGCATTTTTAGTTGTGTTTTCAACGAAGAATTACTTTTTTACATTAAAATAAATTGTCAATTTCATATGTTCAAATGTTTTATGGTAGAATTTATTCCGGCTAGAATTGCTGAAAAAAGGGGCGAGAGAGCGAAGCGAGCTGTGACCGCGTAGCGGTCTCAATGTGAATTGCTTCGCAATTCACGGGGGGTTGGCGAGCGTTAGCGAGTAGGGGGCTGAGCCCCCTAGTTTGGATCTATTGGCAGAAGCTGCCATGCACTATCAACTGGGTTGGCTTTTATGACGGCCGATTATCTACTTGAGGGATATAAGCCCTTGGAGGGAGTACCCTCCGTGGGGGGGGGGTCTTTTTAAGGCTCTACCAGCTGAGCCATTCCGGTCGAATCTGGAGGATCTAATTCATCCAGTTAATTTTATTGATCCTCTCATCTGGTCCGATATCTGAATCTGGTCAACAAAATAAATCGCAGGTAATTTGGAACTCCAGTAAACGCTGGATACGTGATTAAACTAGATTAATTTTAACACAATTATTCAAATTGGTAAAGAAATCATATGAGTTGTTTTCAAACTGGACGAAAAATGTCCGGGCCAGGATTTGAGTCAAGAGATCCCAGGTTCAAATCCTTGCCCGGACATTTTTCGTTCAGTTAGAAAATTGCAACTCATAATTTCTTTACCAATTTGAATAATTGTGTTAAAATAAATCTAGTGTAGAAGAGAGACTAACTTGACAAAGGTAAAATAATGACAGAATCTGTTCGGTGATTAGTGTTTAAAAAAAAAAAAAGATCCTCTAGTTAATTGCTTCCGAAACTATATTCATGATTTTTACTTTCTTCCATCTTTACAAGGAAAAAGTATAGGATTCATGAACAATTTCGACTTCCGGTTTTCGACGGATTTATACGTTTTAGAAGGTCCTGAACACAATTTGGCTGTTTTTGAAAAATGTCTTATGTCTGTATCCAACAAACATTTTGTGGGAGCTCTATCTCGAGAACTAATGCACGAAATTAAAAAAAAAAAAACTTTAGATTCAGTTTGACCTGAATAACAAGTTCGAAATTGTACGTTAAACATGACAAATGAGGTGCGTTCGTTTCATAATATAACTAGTTTTACAATGTAAAAAAAATCATCGCTATTATTTCAGTGAAATATATTATATCGTCTGTTATGAACGAAATGAGGATGCCTTGTTTTTCTTATTACGTAATGCCAAGTTTAGAGATGCGAATTTTTTTTTCGAAACCAGACAAGAGCTGTAACTTCACCATGGAGATCTTGCTTTGCGAATGATTACCTCCATATTTAATATTTCTATGACTCACGATGAATAAATATTTTGTTTATTTTCTTTAATGTTTTGAGATATTCGGCTGTTAACCTAATTTTCACTGAAGTTATCTTAGAATCTATACATTTTTTAGTGTTACACATCTTCCCAAGCAAACAATTTTTTTGATCGTTCTTTCTAAAAATGTAACTTTTAAGCAATTTTATTCGAAGAATTAATTTTTAATAAAAATGGCCGCTTGGCATATGGAAATTAGGTGTGGTTAGCCCGTATTTGTTTTCCTCAGTCACATGGCATGCGCTTTTATCATATAGATTACGAATGATAAGATTTAATAGAATAAGGAAAACTTTTATTAATATCTTTAAGTTTGGATTAGATTTTCATAAAATTTGAAATGACTCGACAAAATTATGCAACGATTATATACAGGGTGTTTCTAAATGAATATCGGGGTTTTAACGCTTTTTAGTATCCATTATAGAACACTTAAAATTATACTTAATACATAAAATGAAAGAGCAACTCAAACAGTTTTACCTACAAGCTTACAAGTGTTCAATGTGAACACCTTTCGTCACACGGCACACATCAAGTCGATAGCTCAGTTCTTCCCAAACGCCACTCTACGCTCACCCGATCTTGTGACACCTTGTGATTTCTACCTGTTGGGGTTCATAAAGGATCGATTGTATGTGCCTCCACTACCAGCTGACCTGCCTAACCTAAGAAACAGGATTGAGGCAGCTGTTGCAACAATTACCCCACAAACACTAATTAGCGTTTGGAAAGAACTAAGCTATCGACTTCATGTGTGCTGTGTGACGAAAGGTGTTCACATTGAATACTTGTAAGCTTGTAGGTAAAACTGTGAGTTGCTCTTTCATTTTATGTATTAATTATAATTTTAAGTTGTATGTAATAAATACTACCAAGCGTTAAAACCCCGATATTCATTTAGAAACACCCTGTATAATGAATTTCAAACCATTCAGTTGGGTAGTTTTTACGCTGTTACAGACGGACTAGACGACGTCTATAGGTGCTACGTATTTATATAATTACGAATGCACCTAAAAATTGATGCCGATTAGTTTTTGGTATAAATAACCCAACATGTGGCTCTGCTATACTGCATTTTTCAGGGTTTACACGATTGTAGCGATAGTCCTATCTCAAGAACTAATGCACGGAATGTCATCAAACTTCATAATCTGTTTCACCTTGACATAAGTTGGTGCTGATTACGTCGTCGTGTAAATCCTATAACAGGTAGCGCTACTATGCTGCCTTTTTTACGATTTTCACAATAGCTATATCTTAAAAACTAATGCGCGTAATTTAATCAAACTTCATATTCCGTTACACTTTCACATAAATAAATCCTTATTAGACTTAGGTCTATACTGCCCTACAGGTGTCTCTTATATTCTTTGGGTTCGGAATTTTGGTTGCAGACATCTAAGAGGGCGAGTGCCGATATTGGATGATTTTTTTGAAAAATGAGATGCTTATACCTCCTTTTTAAGTACACACAATTCAACGAACGTATACTTTCAGAATACTCATGATGCGCATAGATTGCCGTTTAATTTTGGCACTGTGATAGCGTATTTTGAAGTATTAACATGTATGAGATAGAAGAAATTTTGGGATTGGCACATCAGACTAGTTTTTAATATCTGGAGGAAATAATGTCCCCTTCTATATCAGCCATATCGATATTTAAAAACTGTACAGTTAATTTAACTTTATATTCCTATAAAATCGCTCGATTTAGTTATAAATCTGTTACATATTAGACCGGAGGCGGCAGCGCAGACAATCACCTCATCGAGTCCACGGCTTAAATTCCAGAATTAGTTAAAACTCGATTCGCATATTAAAACGCAATCGGTCTGCCAAGTCATATCTTGGTGGAAAACACCTTAAAACCCGATTATAGCGGTTGACTCGTAGATTTACCATTGTGTTTTCCTGCACCCAAAGGTTTGAAAACATGGACTGGGAGCAGGAACACAAAGGTAAACCTACGAGCCAACCGCTAAAATCGGGTTTTCGGGTGTTTTCCACCAAGATATGACCTGGCAGACCGATTGCGTTTTAATATGCGAATCAAGTTTTAACTAATTCTGGAATTTCAGCCGTGAACTCGATGAGGTGACTGTCTTTGCTGCCGCCTCCCGGTCTATATACAACAGGAACGAAACATCATGCAGCAGGCACAGATGAAACAATTTCCAACACTACGAGAATATTATAAATCATACAATGAAATGAGATATCTGAATAAGAAATTTAAAAAAACCTAACTGAATCCATTTTCAGCAATTTCAGTTCATATTCAAAAATGCGTGCAAATTCTTTCGTATATTGATCTATAGAATTTATATGTGCCAATTATTACACTAAAAATTAGATAAGTTTAAAAATGTATACCGTAGCGGAAAATGAATTAAAACAAATTATTAATTGCAAGAAAATTTGTGTTAATTGAAGCAACAACAGAAATCCTGAAGGAAATGTGAATCAAAATTTATTAATAAATGTGTAGAATTATTCACTAGTCTTATTTAAAAAGATTAAATTTGTAAACTTAATTGTAGATGAAAAAAACCCAAACTTAAGACTGAGAAATAGCTAAAAGATTTCAAACGACACAAAAACTTTGCAATTCATATGAATAAAACAGCAATACGCTAGAGTAATAAATCCAAGATGAAATGAATATGATCAAATAACGTACAGATGAAACACAAAACCTAAGATGGTTTTAAATATTTATATAGTTTCTTCAATTCTTCCAAAATCCTTATTCTTCCAAAGGTTTATCGTGAAATTATTAATATGTCATATTCAATTTATGATGCAGATCCATCATCGTCTTCCAATTCTACAGAATCGCTCTCTGGTGAATAATCAGAGAGTTCTAACGATTCGTCACATAAATCGAAAAGCAACTCATCTGCGGGACTATCCTTCAATCTTATTTCATCATCCGGATTTTCCGGATTAATTGCTTTTAAAATGTCAGAATAATTTGATTTTTCTGGAGTAGAAACTTGCTCTCCATATGTTGATTGGGAACTTCCAGAGTGCTGTGGCGATTGAGTAGGACTTGCCGTTAATTTTTGAACGAAAGTTTCAAAAAGTGCGTCAT
This sequence comes from Maratus michaelseni, assembly GCA_963931845.1. Classification (NCBI taxonomy): domain Eukaryota; kingdom Metazoa; phylum Arthropoda; class Arachnida; order Araneae; family Salticidae; genus Maratus; species Maratus michaelseni. The sequence continues at coordinate 118,992,441 of OZ007597.1, read as the reverse complement.
AGGTTTCATCGGTAGTTTCCAAAGGTATTGGTTTCCCGTCTACAGTTAAAACCTTGTTATTTGCGGAATAATTTTCAACTTTTTCATTAGAAATTTCTTGCGAAAACACAGGTTTTTCATTCTCCACGCTTGAAGATTGTTCGCCCGAAAAATGTTCCCAATTGAATGATATTTTGTCATCAAAAGTGTCAATCGCGAAATGACCGGAAGTTTCATCACCGATACTTAATGCTCTTAACTGATTAGTAGCCTCTGCAATATTTATTTTCCCAGTTTCTTCCGTATCGATAAATGGTATACGATCCAATTCAGACTCCGATGTGCGAAAATCGCTGCAATAGTCTCCGATTGGATTAATGGTCATAGTACTTCCTGAAGACCAGTTGTCTTCTAATGTTGCATCCAGAATTTTAGAATTTTCGAAAAATGTTTTTAAGCAAGAGATTAATATTTTTGTACTGTCATCAAATCCCTGAGCCTCTTCCGCTTTCATGGTATTATCACTTGTATCCTGTGGAAAGCATATAAATGGCATGATCAAAGATGTTTCTCGTTCAGCCACTGACGTATATTCTTGTCTTGAAGATCGTGCTAATTGTTCATTGTCATTTGAATACAATTCTTCTACCCCTTCGGATTTCATTAAGTTCAAGGCCATTTCTTCGTATTTTTCCTGAACTTCTCGCATGTCTTTTGGCATTTTTTCTAGTTCTTCTTCAGTTGTGAACACCCCTTCTAGACCCTCAACATTTTCAAAATATCGCGGGGAAATTAAGTCATGGCCAACAGGTTCATCGGTGCCAGCACCCTTTTCGAAATAATCAGGTGGTTTGCATTCTTTTTTATTTCCGATGATTTTCCAATCACATTTTTCAGAACACTGGCTATCGTTGGGTCTTGCACCGTATTTTTCATAACTGTTATCCTCCAACTTTAATGGAATAAATGAAGAGGGACAAAATGAATCGGATTTGGTTGATGTTAGTTTGTAGGCTGAAGAACGAGTCTGTTTTGTTATACCAGAGCACAAAGAAGACGAATCCTGGCACTCTGGAGAAGTTCGTTCATTTTCTGTACTTATTGTGCTATCAGATTCTTGTAAATGACTTTCTTTTTCAGTAAAAGTTTTTAAGCATGGCATTTTTAAAATCGATGGAAGAGGTAAGTCCTGATATTTACTACAAGCTTCATTCAAATGATTATCTCCAACTTCATTTATCAGTTTAATATCTGATGATACTCCTGAACGCCCGATTAGGTCACGATTTCGGAGACTATTTCTCCTCCATTCATCTTCTACAGAAACTTTTGGACACATATCCTTTTCTGGAAAATCAATTTTCTCGCATTCCTTGGTTGTTATAGAACTATTCTTTTGAAAATATAGTTTACTTTTGGGTCTTGCTCCATACTTTTCCCAATGGCCAGTGTCATTTGAATCGTCGAATGATGTAGAAAATGAATCAGGTTGCTTTGGAGATGCAACAGATTTCGATACTTCAACTTTATAGAGAATAAAATTACGATAAAAATCTAGGTTTAAATCTGAAGAATTTCTAGAACTTGACAATAAAGTTCTATCATCATAGCTGCTGTAGCGTATAGTGATATGAAATTCTAACACACGTTCTTTTTGATTAGGTAAATACATAAGATTTAAAATACTGAAGTTATTTTGAGAGTCAAAACAAACTGCATGTCTTTCAGTATGTAAATCTAAAAAAAAGCTAAAACCACAAGAAGTTTCTTTGCAATTTTCTAACAGAATCAATTTAGCTACTTTATGTAATTGATGCCATGTTTTAAGTGAAATGTCAGCGTTAGGGAATCTGTCTTTAATCAAGTAAACCGCATCATCAAGCGATAGAAAACAATTAGTTTTATAAAATCGCCCGGCTAAACACGTGTGGTATATACAATTTTTGAGAAAATCAAAAATATTTTCCGACTGGGCAAAGTACCGCTTCCACAACTCTCTTAAATATTTATTCCACTGCTCGTTGTCAAAAGAATTTTTTAATTCTGGAAGATTATATACGCTCAGGGTTATAGACTGTGTCAAATTATCGTAGAAAAAATCAACTTGTCTCTCCACAATTTCATTGCAAACGGTAGAATGATGTTTCTCGAATTTATCCATCATGATATTGCTTATGTCAGATTGTAAGATTAATAAAACACTTTCTTAATGACAATTGTCTTCTGCATACAATAACTTCATATTTTTTTACACATAAAATAACTATCAGTTTTTGTTACCAGGAATTTTAAAACACTATCTCTTCTACGAACTTCCTGTATAATGAATTAATTTCTTTAATATGAAGGTTAAGCAAATTTAACAAATAAAAGAATCAAACCGTATAAAATCTAGCCAATCGTACAACTGCATTCACATATTCAACTTAACTAACCACATTAATTGCTACATCGATTTATTAAGGATTTCACTGTAAGGCCTCGGCCACGTTCTAAAGTTATTCAAGTTATAATACCTAATATTCATTGGACACATCCAGTGGTGTTAACTAAAGTGATCGATGTCACCTGTTGCTTGCATCTCGATTGTGGAAAGTACGAATTTGTTTAGAGCAAATTCGGACATTCGGCCAATTAGATAATCGTGCCATCAAGTAACCGGTGAGATCCGTCGCTTTGGTTAGCTCCACTGGACTCTCCCCAGCCTTACCGAAGCATAGATTAACATGCAAGATAGGACAGTTGCAACAAAACCTGTAACGGCAGCAATAATAGCGTCACTAGCGGCAAGGGAGGAAAACTAACAAGCTTCCGAAATTTACCCATGTATATAAAATCTGTTTATGCTCTATGTTTTAAATATCTATTCTGTTCACTTCAAGGCAGACGATTTTCTTGAAATTGGCCGCTGGTGTGTTAAGTTTCATTTTAAAGGACTTCATTTTATTTTTTATTTTATTATTAGTAAAACAACAGTTCTTTTCAGAACTTTTTTAGTATGGCTAAAGATGTTAAATTATGTCATGTTTAATCATGTCTGCATACAAATTGGAATTTTAAAACTTTCGTTTTTTGCTTTTCCTTCAAAGTTGAAAATGTAAAAATGCATTAAAACGAAGAAAGGTTATTTCTGATAATCATGTCTGCATACAAATCGGAATTTTAAAACTTTCGCTTTTCCTACAAAGTTGAAAATGTAAACACGTAGCATTTAAAAAAAGAAAGATCATAATCAGATAGAGGTGCAAAAGGAGAAATATTCCACCTATGATACGTTTCTTCCCCCTTGTCACTATAGGCGCTGCGTTCATCATCGCGTTACCATTTCGCCCTATGATAGTGTCCTATCTTGTATATTTATCTATGGTGAATACGAGCATATATCTCCTAGACGCTATAAAGGAACATGCTCAATAAAACAAAATTCAGAATCTGTCCGATCTCATCATTTTTCGCCGTATGCGAGAATAGGATGCGATACAAAAGGGTATTTTTGCTGATGTCGGCATTTCGTTTCGTACCTTCCCAGAATTAAGCTGTAAATAACCGGTGAGAAGGTCACTTTGGTTAGTTCCACTGGTCGCGTTCACACAGAAACAATTAGCTTGAATTGCGATTTTTTCGTAAACAGGACAAGGATACAGTGAGATTTTCGTAATTCTGCAAAATTAAAACAGTAAGTAAAGTTCCTTTGTATATAAGAATGCGACATAAAAACAGGACGCAAGCTGATATTAAAGTTTTTGTGAAAATTATGGCCCTTCATATTCCATAACTAGTCGATATTTGATTGCACAAGTTTAAATAGACAACTGAAACAAGCCAACAAACGTCACCTTGGCCTTGATGACTGATTCGCCAAGATGCTTGGCGATTCGTTTTTGTACAAAATTGTTTCGACTGATCGCAATTTATTGACGTATGTCGCTGTTATATTGGAATCCTATCAATAAGAATACTGTAACTTGAGATCGTAGGAGCAGGCGGCGGGTTCGACCCCCGCTGACTCCGTTGCACAGTATTTGTGAAGTTTCTGCCTGTATTCTTCAGTGATATATAGTTCCTTGTGGTTATCCCGTCCTCATCTCGACGAAGACTTATAACAAGGCAACACTCGATACCGGGCTTGCTCATTCACTCTCATAACGTCACAAATAGTGGCTCACTGCTACCAGTGATTGGTACAAAGCGACGCATCCATCGTTTTGTGCCAATCGATCTCTGTATGTCTTTCGTCGCGGCCAGTTACCTTTTGTGACGTCATGATAATCAATGAGCATGCCCGGTATCTAGTGTCGCCCTGCTTATAAGCGGGCATTTGGGTCAAGAAAATAAGTATGATTTATGCTCTCAATAAACAAATAAACAAAATAAGGTAATTTGCGAAATTTTCGTTATAATACAGGTGTCTAAATGATTAATCTCTTTTCTCAAAATTTCAAAAATCTATTTGGATTACTACCTATCTTTTGCAGTTTTGATGTAAAGCAGCGTCTAAAATTCTCAATATTTTGAAGAATAATTGACATATGCAGTAGGCACATGCTCAGACTCTGATTTCCGACAAAATCGCAAGCGATGACCAAGTACAGTATCTTTATGAATGAGAAAGTAGCGAGATACGAGTAATAGAATTTGACTAGTCGACAGTATTTTGGACAAAGTCGTGAGCAATGAGTACCTGGACTGCCGTTATATATGTAAGATATTGACGACATACGAGCGATAAAATGTGCTTAGACGAGATGATTTTGTGCAAAACCTTTGCGAGCATGTCATTTGATTTGATTTGAAGGAGGATTTTTAGAGTCCTATAATCTATAAGGTTGTTGTCTCAAATGATCCATAATTTGTTTTTCGAGAAACACACATACAGGACTTTAACTGATTACATAAATCTTCTTCTTGAAGAGGACAGTATAAACACAAGGAAATAAGAATACCGAAGAAACACAGCATGGAATTCCACACATAGTGTGCAACAGAGTCGAACCCACCGCCTCTCCTACGCTTTGAAGCGATTAGAGGAATGGTATTTTAATCATTTGGTCTCGGAGTGCCCGCGAGCCTGTCATAACCGACAACCTAATGTTTGTTGACTTGTCTCATTTGTTGCCAGTATTTTTATGTTTCAAACTTTCGACAAAAACTTTTAATATGAGGATGCGCCATGTTCATATGTCACCACTCTTTTATTTCGAAACACACTCAAATGGTTGGTTGATTGGTTGTAAAAGGTTTAATGGCACAAGGTCCCATTGGGGACAAGCAACGCTCGAATGAAAACAACGTAGAATAAATTAAATGTAGCTGTCACAGAAACTACTATCTTCTGCCATACCACTCTTGCTAAAATGCTCCAAACATTGCTTATTATCGCGACCAAAGAAATACACGGTCCTCCAATGCACACTCTTTGTGGAGATCCAGGCTATAATTCTTCAGTGATTTATTTCCTTGTGTCTATCCTGTCCTCGTCTCAACGATGACTTATAAGCGGATATCAAGCCCACAAGTCAGATGTATGTTTTTTGTTTTATTTTTTATTGAGAACATACATCTGAAATGGGTGCTTGAAAGCAAGAGACCATTTATAAGTCATCATCAATATACAAGTACGAAAAAGCCACAAGAAAATTTACAACACCAGAGAATAACATTCGAAACTCCACAAAGTGTGTGCAATGGAACTGGTGGGATTCGAACCTGTAGACCAGACTCCTACGCTCTCAAGTGATTACAATAATGTAGTCTTAACGATGCGGCCCCGGAGGCCCTAATATGTATGTTCTTAATCAAACAATCAAATAAAACATACACACGGCCAATTCTTGGCTTTTAAAACGCCACACGGCGTGGATCATCTTTACACGGCGATTAGTAGAAAGCGGCATGCCCATCGTTTTGTGCCAATGACCGTGTAAAGATGATCCACTCCGAGGCTAACGAAAAAGAAAGGCTACCGCGGTGCTTTACTCGTACCTTTTATTACAGACCGCGGAAGTCACGTGATGCTCGGCTGAACCAATGCAGGTGTACGAATAGAGCATCATGTCACTCTAGCGCTCTGTAAAAAAAAGATAAGTGGAATGTACCGCGGTAGAATGTCTTTTTCGTTATCCTCGATCCACTCCGTGTGACGTTTTAAAAGTCATGAACTGGCCGTGTATAGCGTTGGTCACTTTATTATGGGCGTGTTCAATGCAACCTCATCGAGGCTACCGGCACGATCTGTTCGTTACGAATGTATACAGTTCTGCTAACCCATCAGGACAGCACTGGATACCGGGCTTGATCATTCTCACTACGTCACAAATAGGGGCTGTCCGCGACCAGCGATTGGTACAAAGCGGCACACTCCTCGTTTTGTGCCAATCGCTGTATGTCTTTGGTCGTGGCCAGCCACCATTTGTGACGTCATGATAATGAATGAGCAAGCCCTGTATCTAGTATTGGCCTGAACTATTTCGTAATAAATCTTTTTCCAGTGGAACTGATCGAAATCACCGGTAAGAAACCGAACATACCGAAAATATTTCTCGTTTAATATTTCTCGTCGAAAATATTTCTCGTTGGGTCTTTTGATCGGTTTCTTAGTCATATGATGAAAATCGAGGCTAACGAAAAAGAAAGGCTACCGCGGTGCTTTACCCGTATCGTTTTTTACAGACCGCGGGAGTCACGTGATGCTCGAATCCACCAATGCAGGTGTACGAAAAGAGCATCACGTCACACTAGCGGTCTGTAAAAAATGATAAGTGGAATGCACCGCGGTAGCCTGTCTTTTTCGTTAGCCTTGATGAAAATTAGAATAACAAAGCAATAATATCACTGCGACTACGGTAATACCGCGACCTACTTTATACACGGGCAGTTCATGACGTGTAAAATGTCACAAGGAGTGATCATTTTTACACGTCGATTAGCACAAAAGAACAGGCGCGATGGTTTGTACCAACAGTCGTTGTAAAGCATAAAATAACATTCAAGATAGGAGAGTTATAGCAAAATCTGTACAGGTAGCAATAATAGCGTCACTAGTGACAAGGGGGCGTCCGAAATTTACCCAGTATATGAAATCTATGCTGTATGTTTTATATATCTATTCTTTTCACTTCGAGCAGATAATTCTCTTCAAACTGACCACTGGTGTGTTAAGTTTCTTTTTAAAGGACTTCATTTTATTTTTTATTTTATTATTATTGAAACAACAGTTCTTTTCATAACTTATTTAGTATGGCTAAAGATGTTAAATTATGTCATGTAGAATCATGTCTGCATACGAATCGGAATTTTAAAACTTTCGCTTTTCCTAACAAGTTGAAAATATAAACACGTAGCATTTAAAGAAAGAAAGATCTTAATCAAATAGACGTGCAAAAAGAGAAATATTCCGCCTATGAGACGTTTCTTCCTCCTCGTCACTACAGGCGCTGCGTTCGTCACCGCGTTACCATTACGCCCTATGATAGTGTCCTATCTTGTATATCTAGTATCTATGTTGTAACGATGATCCACTCCTTGCGTGACCTACGTTATACACGGCCGGTGCATGATGTTTAAAACGTCACATGGAGTGGATCGAGGCTAACGAAAAAGACAGGCTACCACGGTACATTCCATTAATCTTTTTTTACAGACCGCTCAAGGCTAACGAAAAAGACAGGCTACCGCAATGCATTCCACTTAGCTTTTTTTACAGACCGTTAGAGTGACGTGATGCTCTTTCCGTACACCTGCATTGGTGGATTCGAGCATCACGTGATTCCCGTGGTCTGTAAAAAAAGAAGAGCGTGAAGCACCGTGGTAGCCTTTCTTTTTCGTTAGCCTCGGAGTGGATCATTTTTACCCGGAGATTGGTGAAAAACGGTGGGCGCGCCACTTTGTACCAATCACCATCTATAAATGATCCACTTCATTTGACGTTTTAAATGTCATGCACCGGCCGTGTATAACGTAGGTTAAGAAAAGCGAAAGTTTCCGAAAAATTCCGATTCGTGGAATTCCACTCCTCGTGAGGTTTTAAACGTCATGAACCGGCCGTGTATAACGTAGGTTGCAGTAATACAGACGGCGCTGCGTCACAGGCTGGTAAAAACTGTACAGTGGTTCTGTTGACTGGTAAAATACCAGTAACTTACACGAACATCAAATGACCGGCAAGATTGGACACTTCGGTATGCTGCATTGAAAACGCTCCAAGTATATAAATAAAAAACCGCAATGTTAATAACAGGTGTTTTTGCACAATTGCAAGCAAACCCTCTATTAAAAAACAGTCAATAGAAGGTGCGATGATTTTTATTTTGTTTCAAAATTAGGAATAGATGCTTTAGACTCACGCAGCGATGTTTGGTGACTTTTTGGTTGGCGTGATTTTCAAGCCCGTGCCAAACCAATAACTTAATACAATGGCTAGGTTGCCATAAAAGGAAAAAATCCCCTAAATTTGGCCGCTTTTTTCCTTTTATAACCGATATTTTAAAAAACTCTGCGTGAGTGTATGACATCATAGCCCAAAATTCGAGGCTAACGAAAGAGACAGGCTACCGCGGTGCATTCCACTTATCTTTTTTTACAGACCGCTAGAGTGACGTGATGCTCTTTCCGTACACCTGCATTGGTGGATTCGAGCATCACGTGACTCTCGCGGTCTGTAAAAAAAGATACGCGTAAAGCACCGCGGTAGCCTTTCTTTTACATTAGCCTCGCCAAAATTATAAAGATTTACAAGGCACAGTTGATATTTATTTTCATACAGTATTGGTGGACAACTGTGGCATTAAAGCATACGGAGTAATTTAATACTATACTACTATCAGGGTCGATGTAGGAGAGGGTGTAACTAGTGTTACGGGCTGTGAGAAATTAAAAAACATCTTCGCACTGGCCTATTCTGTAAAAGACACCTTTACCAGAACCTGTGAAATTATGCGCGAATGTATTTGCGACGTAATGAGAAGGAATGATCAATCCCGGTATCCAGTATTGACCTGGCAACACTAGATACCAGGCTTGCTCATTCATTATCATGACATCACAAATGGTGGCTGGCCGCGACGAAAGACATACAGCGATTGGCACAAACCGATGGGTGTGCCGCTTTGTACCAATCGTTGGTCACGGCCAGCCACCATTTGTGACGTCATGATAATGAATGAACCAGCTTGATATCTAGTGTAGCCCTGGTTTGACGCTAATAGAAAACTTGGCAAGTCTCATAGGCGGAATATTTCTCTTTTTGCACGTCTATTTGATTAAGATCTTTCTTTTTTTAAATGCTACGTGTTTATATTTTCAACTTGTTAGGAAAAGCGAAAGTTTTAAAATTCCGATTCGTGGAATTCCACTCCTTGTGAGGTTTTAAACGTCATGAACCGGCCGTGTATAACGTAGGTTGTAGTAATACAGACGGCGCTGCGTCACAGGCTGGTAAAAACTGTACAGTGGTTCTGTTGACTGGTAAAATACCAGTAACTTACACGAACATCAAATGACCGGCAAGATTGGACACTTCGGTATGCTGCATTGAAAACGCTCCAAGTATATAAATAAAAAACCGCAATGTTAATAACAGGTGTTTTTGCCCAATTGCAAGCAAACCCTCTATTAAAAAACAGTCAATAGAAGGTGCGATGATTTTTATTTTGTTTCAAAATTAGGAATAGATGCTTTAGACTCACGCAGCGATGTTTGGTGACTTTTTGGTTGGCGTGATTTTCAAGCCCGTGCCAAACCAATACCTTAATACAATGGCTAGGTTGCCATAAAAGGAAAAAATCCCCTAAATTTGGCGGCTTTTTTCCTTTTATAACCGATATTTTAAAAAACTGTGCGTGAGTGTATGACATCATAGCCCAAAATTATAAAGATTTACAAGGCACAGTTGATATTTATTTTCATACAGTATTGGTGGACAACTGTGGCATTAAAGCATACGGAGTAATTTAATACTATACTACTATCAGGGTCGATGTAGGAGAGGGTGTAACTAGTGTTACGGGCTGTGAGAAATTAAAAAACATCTTTGCACTGGCCTATTCTGTGAAAGACACCTTTACCAGAACCTGTGAAATTATGCGCGAATGTATTTGCGACGTAATGAGAAGGAATGATCAATCCCGGTATCCAGTATTGCCCTGGCAACACTAGATACCAGGCTTGCTCATTCATTATCATGACATCACAAATGGTGGCTGGCCGCGACGAAAGACATACAGCGATTGGCACAAACTGATGGGTGTGCCGCTTTGTACCAATCGTTGGTCACGGCCAGCCACCATTTGTGATGTCATGATAATGAATGAACCAGCTTGATATCTAGTGTAGCCCTGGTTTGACGCTAATAGAAAACTTGGCAAGTTGCTTGGTGATTCTTTTTCTTAACGAAATCTTATCGACCAATCGAATTTTTGGTCCGTATGACGCTATTATATTACAGAGGCATCCTATAAATCCTGGCGAGTTTATCCTTGGCGAGTTCGCCAGACTGGTTTGTTGCCTGACTTGTCTCACACCTCTAATCACACTCATGAAGGCGAGTATTTTTAAGTTCTGGAATGCGAGTTGCCATTATTTGGACAAAAACTGTGCATAGCTCTGTACGTCTTTCGCCACTCTTACGTATAAAGGCATTCTACTTCTTTAGTAGGTTTGCAGGAATAGCACCATCTAGGAGAAATTTTTGAAACTAAATTACTCATTAATTTTAAAGAACATTTTCGTCCAAACTGCACTCTCGTACACTAATTGCTTAATATTTTTATTGAATTTCAAAATGTGTCAAAAACCTTTGGGACACCCTATATATTCATGTAATTTGTCGTTGAAAGGAACGGAAAAGCAGATATTAAGAATTAAAATATTTCAACATTCTTTAAATACAGATCAAAAGTGTGTTGAATGTTGAAGCCGTTTGTCTCAGAAAACATTTAATTCCACGCTATAAAGCATTTTAGTAAAAAGTACTTAGCTTTGTCAAAAATTTAATTTTACAATTAAAATATATAATAACCTGAAAATTTAAAGTTAACTTGGGAAAAATATTAATGAGCAGTTATAAAATATTGATAAATTATATTTTCTTTAGATTAATATTTTGATTTTTCTTAGGTTTTTTTCCTCAAATATTCTATGAACAAGCTATAGAAGATGCCCTAATAGTCAAACATACTGGAGATAAAGATAAATTATGCAGATGCAAAAGTCACATTATTCACTTTTGTTAAGGTATTGAGTTATTCATATCACCGTGTTTGTCTTTTTAAAGCGAATCGGACTGCAATAGTGATTTGGACTATAAGGAACATATTAAGGCTGAAAACAAAAATCTGAAAATCTCGTTTTGATGCATAACTCACACTCTCCAATTCAACCAATCTGGGAAGGCTTGCAAAGGATTGTGGAATTACAGTAATATGCTAATAAATACTTTAATATAATACTTTAACTACACTAGTAATTATTTTACCATAGTGTAAATGCTTTATCATAGTGTATATGGGATCATTTGTGTAAACAAGTGGGTAAGTGTGATCAAAGATCGCTCAAAGGGTTTCGTTTAATATTCCTTTCAAAACACTTTATCCTTTCTTTAATAAATCCAAATAAATTTCATTTAGCAACAAAAAAAAAAGGCAATTTACCGGTCTATTTTTCTCGTTTTTTCGAATATCTAAACCAGCCCGCTATTATATTCTGTCATAATAATATTTGTCATGTGGACTAAATGCGATATTTAAAAAAAATAATTTCAAAATTAAACATGTTTTACACCTTCAAAATGTTAAAATATGCGAATATTTCCGTAATCGGCTTTTAATCATGATTCAATAAGTTCCTCAAACTCATATATTTACTACATTAAAGACGTGAGTATAAAACATCACAAATTTACTGAATGATGTATACAAACGTTTTGTATACACCATTCAGTAAATTTGTGATGTTTTATACTCACGTCTTTAATGTAGTAATGTTTCATGGTGTAATCGTCCAGCATTTATATCATATATTTACTATTCTCTATTACTCGTATTGATCCTCGCTTTGTATTATTCTGAAACATTTGAAAAATCCGTTAAACTTCCTATATGACGTCAGATTTTCTTTTTAATTCTCTAGTGATGTGATAATATTCTGCTTTGTGTACATACATATACTGATACTCCTTGTATTATTGAGAAATCTTAGACATTTTCCGTTTTATTACCACTATGACGTCAATCAATTTTATTTCATATTTATCTTTTTTTCAATTGGTGAAACTTTTTATTTCATTTTTATTTTTCACGTGGAAATCGTCTGATAGAAAAATAATTATTGTAGAAAGAATTTCATCGTGGATTTTTAATTTTTGGCATCTGCTATAATGAAAAATGTCTAAATTTAATAGGAAAAGACTGTTAGAATTTTGGTTTTTTATCTCTATTTATTAAAATAATACGAATTTTTCAAATTTTAATATTTTGAGCTCTTCATAGCTGGTATTCAGATTTATACACAAAGTTTCAACTCTGTAAGTTACATAGTTTTTGAGAATGGCTCTGTGACGGACAGACAACGGAGTGGGAGTAATGGGGTTTCGTGAGATGAACGAAACCCTAAAAAGAAGTTCCACTTTTTATTGACAGTGAAAACGTATAACCCTATCTAATAGTAAAATTTGTGCACAAAGTATTTTTAATAAATGTTTTTTGCGTTTTGATTTTTTTTTTAAATTATTACCCTCTAAAATAACATAATAAAAACTAATGTTCAGATATTTTTCTTTTTTTTTTGTTCTTTTAATTTCATAACTATTTTGGTTTATAACTAATATTACCACTAAATTTTGCTGCAAAACTCACATTTTACATATTTAAATTTAAATTCTATCTTTACCAAAATTATTACAAGTTTATGACTATGTGCAAGTTGTTGTTATAGCAACAAATGTATCACAAAAAGTCCTTTCGGCCTGTACCGGGAGGAAAAGGTAGCTTTCCTATATCTTCGTTTTAAAATTTTAGCTAATGTTACACGAAAACAGCAACTTAAAATGCAAATAAAACGTTTACAAAAGATTCGTTAATACTGAATTTGAATATGAAATTCGCCAAATTATTGAGCAATAGCCAAATTGGCTTCATTTATGAAGATTTATTTTGGTCGCCAAATTTGGCGATATTTCGCCAAATGTCGCCACGTTTGGCGAGAATTTGGCGCTAACGGATATGAATACAGTGGAACTCCAGATATACGTTACCTGAGTTGTACGTTTTCCTCACTTATACGTTTCAACTCAGCGGTCACGGCCGCTTGCCATTAAAAATTAGCTTAGTTATACGTTTTGCGTTATAAATTTCCCTCAGTTATACGTTACGTTTTTGCGTCCCCGGCCGAAATTTTGTCTCATTTATGCATTTTGTAATCAGAAATACTGAAGACGCGTCGGATGAATCTGATTTGAAAGATCTCACTCAAGCTTCGGAGGCTTTTGACGTACTAAAGCGGTTCGTCTGTAGTAAAAACAGTAACGATTAGGCGGCTGCATTATTAACAGAAATGTAAAGTTTGATATTCATTGTCGTCACTGCCGAAAAGAAACAATCGAATATTAGAAATGAATTCTACAAGATTCAGTAAACTACTGAAATGTCTTTTGATAAATGATTTGCATGTCAAGGCGATTCCAATCATTTCTTTTAAGTAATCTATATGTATTAAAAATATTTTTAATAACGATTTTATGATAAAATAACTTCATGTATACTTTTCTTATGTACCTTTTTTCTACTCTGTTCCATTTCCGAAACTTTATATCATGGGTGCAGTAATATTTAGGAAACTTCCGTTTTCGATATAAAAATTAACTGGAACTTCTCAGCGAAACAAAGTTTTTAGGATATATTTAAAAAAAAAAAAATCCGGTAGACCATTAATTGAGTTGTACGTTTTACTGAGTTATACGTTTTGTTGGCCGGTCCCGAGCAAAACGTATAACTGGAGTTCAACTGTATATAGTTTTATGCGTTTGATTGGGAAAATTATTACAACAATGAAAATTTTTGTAATGTGCTGTCTTGTTTCAAAATGTCAGCCACCCTAGAATTTCAAACTGCTCTATCTCAGCCGTTTTTTAAGATAGAGGTAAACCAAAAAATGCTCTGGAATCCTCGTTTCAAGGCCTAACACTGAATTAAAAAATAAATTTGAATTTTTAACTTTTTTGTATATTTATTTTAGTTTTAAATTTTTAATTGGCCGCCATCTTGAAACAAAATGGCGGACCAAGCTGTCCAACGAACTCGGTCGAGACATTGGTGAGCTTAATACACACAATTAGTTTCATCAAAATTGATTTATAAATACGAGCGTTATCGTATGACATAGGTCAGATATATATATATACATATATGGATACATATATATATATATATATACATATATGGATACATATATATATATATATATATATATATATATATATATATATATATATATATATATATATATATATATATCAACATTTGAACGGTGGGTGGTTTTGGGGTCTGGGGGTCATGATCGGTGAAAATATATCGAAATTTTTCGGAACTGCTTTCCTCCGAACGGCTGCAATAGGTAGCTTTATACTTTTAGGTAGCTTTCAATACAAAAAAGTATAAAGCTACCTATTGCAGCCGTTCGGAGGAAAGCAGTTCCGGAAAATTTCGATATATTTTCACCGATCATGACCCCCAGACCCCAAAACCACCCTCCGTCCAAATGTTGATTTATATATATAGATATATCCATATATATATATATATATATATCTGACCTATGTCATACGATAACGCCCGTATTTATGAATCGATTTTGATGAAACTAATTGTGTGTATTAAGGTCACTAATGTCTCGACCGAGTTCGTTGGCCAGCTTGGTCCGCCATCTTGTTTCAAGATGGCGGCCACTTAAAGATTTAAATTAACTTAAAATCTAAAATAACTATACAAAAAAGTTAAAAATTCAAATTTATTTTTTAATTACGTGTTAGGCCTTGATACAAGGATTCCAGAGCTTTTTTTGGTTTACCTCTATCTTAAAAAATGGCTGAGATAGAGCAGTTTGAAATTCTATGGCGGCTGACATTTTGAAACAAAACAGCACATTAACGCGATTACTCGCAAATTATTTTCTTTCATTGTTGTAATAATTTTCCCAATCATACGCATAAAACTATATATTCATATCCGTTAGCGCCAAAATTGGCGACATTGGCGACAAAATTGGCGAAATTTGGCGAAATATCGCGAAATTTGGCGATCAAAATAAGTCTTCATAAATGAAGCCAATTTGGCTATTGCTCAATAATTTGACGAATTTCTTATTCAAATTCAGTATTAACGAATCTTTTGTAAACGTTTCTTTGCATTTTAGCTTGCTGTTTTCGTGTAACATTAGCTAAAATTTTAAAACGTAGATATAGGAAAGCTACCTTTTCCTCCCTGTACAGGCCGGAAGGACTTTTTTGTATTGAAAGCTACCTAAATCAATTGTGCCAATATATCATGTTTATTAGTAATAATTAGTTTTTTGCATTTTTCTAAAAACTAGGTTAAGTAGAGAGTGTGAATTTTGCTCTCTACACCCTTCAGATAATAGAACGAGATTTTTTTCTTCCACGTAAAATCACGGTTTTAGTTCCGGAATTATTAGAGAGACTTCTTTATAGATGTAACAGAAAAAATTTCATAGCAAAATCTGCGAAATCTGTTTTACCTTTTCTGAAAAAACTGCTCTATGCTACACCTGACGAATAAAGCTGTTGAATAATTGTCCTGTCGGATCACTTTTTCAGGTGTAAAAAGAGAGACTAACTTCATAAAGGTAAAACTAGTCGAATGTGTCAATCCTTAAAACTTTCTTCCATCTCACACAGGTTTCACATACGCTAAAAAGAATCAACAACCAATCTATATCAAGGTCTAACTGAATCTATAGATTTATTAAATTCCGTGCATTAGTTCTTGACATATGACTATTGCTAAAATCGTGTAAATCCTGCAAAATGCAGGATAGCAGCGCCACCTGTTGGGAGATTTAGACCAAAACCTAATTAATAACTTATGACAACGTCTAATTGAATCTGAAGTTTGATGAAAATCCGTGCATTAGTTCTTGAGATATAGTTATCGTGATAATAATGATAAAAGTTGCATAGTAGCACCACCTGTTGGGCTATTTACACCAAGACGTAATCAAGATCTATTTATGTCAAGGTCTAACAGAAACTGAAGTTTGATGAACTTCCGTGCATTCGTTCTTGAGATATAGCTATCGTAAAAATAATGAAAAAAGTGGTATAGCAGAGTCACCTGTTGGGATATCTACACCAAAATGTAATCAGCGTCTATTTATGTCAAGGTCTAACTGAATCTGAAGTTTGATGAAAATAACTGCATTAGTGCTTGAGATAGAGCTATTGTGGAAATCGCAAAAAATGCAGCATAGCAGCGCCACCTGTCGGGCGATTTTCATCAAACCCTAATCAACACCAATTTATATTAGGGACTAACTGAATATAAAGTTTTATTAAATTTTGCGCATTAGTTCTTGAGATAGAGCGCCCACAAAATTTTTGTCACATACCGACAGACAGACAGACATTTTCTAAAAACAGTCAAATCGTGTTCAGGACCTTTTAAGACGTATAAATACGTCGAAAACCGGAAGTCGAAAATTTTCATGAATCCAATATTTTCTTCTCGTAAAGATAGAAGAAAATAATAATGACAGAATCTGTTCAGTGATTCGTGTTTAAAAAAAAAAAAAAAAAAAAAAACGTTAGTTAATTGCTCTCGAAACTATATTCGTTATTTTTACTTTCTTATATCTTTACAAGGAAAAAGTATAGGATTCATGAAAATTTTCAATCTTTTTTCGACGGATTTATGCGTTTTAGAAGGTCCTGAGCACAATTCGGCTGTTTTTGAAAATTGTGTCTGTCTGTGAGTATGTGAGTATAGTTTTGTGGGAGCTGTATCTCGAGAACAACTGCACAAAATTTTATAAAACTTTAGATTCATTTTAACCTTAATAAAAATTGGTGCTGATTAATTTTTGGTGTAAATCGCCCAACAGGTGGCTCTACTATACTGTATTTTTCAAGGTTTACACGATTCTAGCGATAGTCATATCTCAAGAACTAATGCACGGAATGTCATCAAACTTCATATTCTGTTTGATCTTGACATAAGATGGTGCTGATTAGGTCTTCGTGTAAATCACATAACAGGTGGCACTGCTGTGCTACATTTTTTACGATTTTGGCAATAGCTATATCTCAAAAACTAATGCACGGAATTTAATCAAACTTCATATTATGTTACGCTTTCACATAAATAGATCCTTATTAGGCTTGGGTGTATACTGCCCAACAGGTGTCGCTTTTATATTCTTTGGGTTCGGAATTTTGGTTGCAGACATCTAAAATGGTGAGTGCCGATATTGGATGATTTTTTTGAAAAATGCGATGCGTCACATAAATAGATACT
Organism: Maratus michaelseni; assembly: GCA_963931845.1. Taxonomy (NCBI): domain Eukaryota; kingdom Metazoa; phylum Arthropoda; class Arachnida; order Araneae; family Salticidae; genus Maratus; species Maratus michaelseni. The sequence continues at coordinate 118,974,943 of OZ007597.1, read as the reverse complement.
TATTAGGCTTGGGTATATACTGCCCAACAGGAGTCTGTTATTTTGAGTATATTTTATATCCTACGGGTTTCGGGCATGAGAAGACAATTGGGCTTGGTCACATGTTCGAGAAAAAGTGATTAGTGAATCATTTTGGTCATGGGTCATGATATTTGAACGCAAAGCTAATTTTTAACCGAGCTTAGCTGGGTCTTCACTTCTCGTACACCAAGTAATACGCTAAAAAATAGGTAAGTTTAGAAATGTATACCATAAGGGAAAATAAATTTCTAGCGATTATCGATCATAGTCTGTCCTGTAACCGAATTTTTTTTGTGTGTATCTGTAAATAAACGATAAATGCTATGCACTGCACACTCAATAGAAAACATGTAATGCAACCTTTTTAACATTTTACAACACATTTGAAAAGTGTTTGTGAACTCTGTTTGTCTGTCTGTACTCCAACTAGCATGAGAATGTGTTGCATGAGAATGTGTTTCTCGCATGGGAACTATAGACTAGTTTATAGGTTATCACTACTGATGCATATTAATCTTATTATGTTTGAAATATCATAACGCCAATAAAATGTTCCTTGTAGAACATAATCTAACGGAGTTCTGTTGTTTTCCCCGTAAACGAGCTATAAATGCTATGCATTTAATTTTCAATATCGAACATTCAATAGTAAATTTCAATAACGTAAACATTTACATGGTAATCCTAGTCTATTTACGAGATTTACAACACGGACAATCAAGCCGAAGGAGTATGCTCTTATTTCCATGCAATTGATATATCGTCGCCTCAGAGAAACAGTAAAACATCCAATAATCCCATCAAAAAACTTTCTGTAAAAAAAAAAAAGCGCCAAGTTCTCCTTAATGTTTCGGCCGTAAAAAGTACTGATATCTGATGTTCGCCCAAGTTAAAAGTCAAACATCCGAAATCTTTCATTCAAAATGGCTTCCTGCGACTTGGCCGTTAATGCATTCTAGGTTAAAAACATTAGAAGAATGTAATACTGAGAAAAATAAATTAGAATACATAATACACCCTGATTGATGTTAAACATGCCATATCTTTCATTTGAAATAAATAATTAATACGTCGATAAATCATTTCAAAATTAATGATTGGAAATTATGCATTTAAAAGTAATATCGGAATGCAAATAGGCAAATTCGTATGATGACATTGTAATTAAAAGCTTTGTGATACATACCATTGAGTTTCAAGAAACATTAGTTTTGATTAACCATCATTTAATTTTACCATGGTTTAATGACCATTTTGTACGGTCTATTGTCATTAACACGAATTCCAATGAATATTTTTTTCATCAAATTTCACATTGTGTTACATTATATGAGACGTTGAGAACCAGAGTGGACCATTCTCGACAGCTGTGATCTCGAAATTATGTTTTTAAAAATGTGTATTATATTTTAGTACTTTGCACAACAAAATGCGTAAAATGTAGTAGACATGTAGATCATTATACATTCTTTAGAATTTGAAAAACCTTCTAAAATGCATTAACGGCCAAGTCGCAGGAAGCCATTTTGAATGAAAGATTTCGGATGTTTGACTTTTAACTTGGGCGAACATCAGATATCAGTACTTTTTACGGCCGAAACATTAAGGAGAACTTGGCGCTTTTTTTTTTTTTTACAGAAAGTTTTTTGATGGGATATCACTGCTTTTTGTAGGTTTTATCAAATGTATAAAGGATATAAATATAATAAATGTATAAATGTCAAAGAATTTTAAAATTATTTTATTATGCTTTGCAAATCTATATTTTTATTTGTATTTTACATCAAAATACTAGCCGTCTCAGGAGAACAATATATTCTTTCTAATATGTATGCTAAGCACTTCATCATATTACTTTTATTCATAACTAGCCGAAGTACTTGGTGCTGTTCGAGATTTTAAGAATGTTTGTGTAGAAAAATCAATTTCAAAATTAAACATGTTGTATAGATAACTTCAAAATGTTAAAATATGCCAATATTTCTATAATCATGTTTTTATCATGATTCAATACGTTCCTCAAACTCGTATGACGTTGTACTCACCTGCTGACATCTTACCTACTTGCTTTCACTATTACTCATATTGATACTCTCTTTCTATAATTCCCAAACATTTGAAAAAGTCCGTTAAACTTCCAATGTGACGTTGTATTAATTTTCTTTTTTAATTATCGAATGACGTCATATTAACCTGCTTTCTGTATTTACACATACTCATACTCCTTGTATTATTGAGAAATGTTTGAAAATTTCCGTTATATTACCAATATGACGTCATATTAATCTTTTTTTTTTTCCATTGCTGAAACTTCTTATTTTTATTTTCATTTTTCACGTGGAAATCTTTCAATAGAAAATTAATTATTGTAGAAAGAATTTCATTGTGGATTTTTAATTGTTGGCAACTGCTATAACGAAAAATGTTCAAATTTAATAGGAAGAGGCGGGAAGAGTTCAATATCCTGTGTTGGTAGGTTTGGCGAGTTGTTTTTGGCGATAAATGCTTGATTTGGTTGTTGCGATATTCAGTCTTTGGAGTTTTAACTTAACAACTGGAATTGACCATATCTACGTGACATCACACCTCTTTTGGCAGCAGTTTGGATTTTTTTGCCAATCGCGCGAACCAGCACAGGATATGGAAGCTGATAGATTTTTGGTTTTTTATTATTTAAAAATTAACTCTGCATTATATTTCGATTCCGGATTACTTTAGTTGCCTCGGCCGTGTTTTAATACACCTACACGTAGCATTTCACAATTCTGGCTTTCAAACTGGTGATTTGTATAGAAGTGCAGACAGACAAACAGATTTTCATTTTCATGTATTAGATTTACTTGCTCATTGCTCAATCCTTCGCCAAATCGGAAGTTTCTGTTAGAGAAATTCTCTTTGCGATCATTGGCAGCATATCTTATATTTTGTGTTGTTATCCATTTCATCTTTACTGACAACTAGCTGTTAACCGTGACTTCGTGCACGCAACATTAAAAGAAGAATAAATACACTAATTAAGCAAACTATTTCACTTCCTATAAGTAAGAACGTTAATAATTAACTTACTATTTAGCACATTTCATAGGAGACAATACGGTATTTTTTGTTATAGGGACCTTGACATAACTCCGTCTTAAAAATGTGAAATTTTGTGCCAAATAATCATGAAAATGAAATTACAACCAATGCAAAAAAGAGGGCCAAATAAAATCGTGGAAATTGAAGACGAATTGAATAAAAACAAATGTCAATTTTACCTGATAAACAATTTTACTTTTAACGCCTTTGTGAAACGTTTTAACAGCACATCCTTCAAAAAAACATTAATTGGAAATAGTATATGCTCTTTCTTTAAATTCAAATCTGCCTCGTTGGTTTAATGTATAGCTGAAACAAATCTTGTTTTCAAAATGACAGTATGTTGACAGGCAATTTTTGTTCTCCAGAATAAATTGATTTATGAAGTTTGAATATGTGAAAATATGTTTTTATTTTTCGGATAATTTACTGAAATCCAGATTTTGTTTTCACCATCTATTCAAAATGAAAATAAATTCTGTTTTTCCGTTTTAATGAGAAAATGGTGTAAAAAATATACTGATCTGTTTTATTTCTCCTTTTTTATACACAAATATGGAGTAATTTACTTTCAGTTTTTAGAAAAACTTCGTTAAAATTATGAAAAAAAAAATCTTGGCATCTAATTTAATTTTTTAAATTCTGAGAGTTTATGTGACAATAGTCTAGGAATAGTTTCGAAATACGAACACACGGTCAGATTTTAATATAATAGATTCTTATGGTGTGATTTTTAGCAGAAAACTCTCATCTGTATATAACGGATACTCATGCTTAATAATCAGTATAGATTAAAAAAAAAAAACATTTAAATTTTTCGTTATAAATATGGCGTGAAACTCATCTACTTTCTATACTTACTGATCCTTGTATTATTAATGTAAGGAGTTAATTTACACTCATTTTAAAACTTAAAGGAAAATTCCCGTTTTAATACAAATATGACGTTTCTTTTTCCCCAGAGAAATCCCTTTTTAATGACATAATTCTTGTTATTTTTCTTTTCCGGGCAATTAATTTCAATACTGGCATAGGGGAAATTATGTTACTTCAACGAAATAACATTAAATCTTTAGGTTTTATCAACAAAAATGGAACTGTTAACATTGGTCATTTTTTTTTAGGTAATCGAGTTATTTCTTTTAGTTTTAAGAATGGAAAAAACTTTCTCGCTATCCATGACATCATTTTCGACATGGATAATTTTGCGGAGAATATTATTGACATTTGCTAGCCATTTTCTATTGAAACTTCTTTTTACTTTTTTAAAAATTAAATTAAAAAATACGGCATAGTTATATTAGCCATGCGCAGACGGTAAAACGCAAAGTATTGTTACCATACAAAAGAAAAAGAAAAGTGAAGAAAAAAACCAAGAGCGTTTTATTTCACCAATCAAAGCATATCCGCTTTATTGTATATGTATCACGTCATATTCGCCTGTTTCCTAATGGTTACGCATATTGAAACCTTATATTATTATCAAAAACTAAAAAAAGTACATTTTATTTCTAATAATAATATTTAATCTTCTTTTTAATTCTTTAATTTTTTTATTTCATTTTCATTTTTCACGTGAAAATTTTCAATTGTAACCAAATTGTTGGTTAAAAATTATTATTTCGGGTTTTGAATTAGTTTTGGCAACGATAAATTATTAGCAACGGTAAAGTAAATTTAACCATTTTAAAATATTATACGAAAAAATGTCCATTTATTCTCTATGAAAATAAAGAAATTTTGAATTATTAAGAAAAATATTTGAATAAAACAAACAAAAACCAGCCTATGTTCATATGAGGGTTATAATTAACATATATGCAAAGATACAGGATCATTAAATGCTCCATTTTGACGCTGGCTTCAGCCTAACATTTGCACACAATGAGATTTATAATATGTTTAGGATTATTAGGATTACCGCTTAATTTACTTAGGAATTTACGCTTCATGTCCGTTTGCATCGTTACACTCTCTAATAAGGAGATTTTTAATCCTGTTAAGTAATCTTCTGTAATTTACACTGAAGTGAAGTGGTTCTTGTTAAACGCCTGTTAAGCTATCCATATTTACAGTAAACCATATTGATGCTAATTTTTTTTTCACTTTCATTCTAACATTGGAACGATTAAGGAAGATTAGAAAATCTACGGACGCACTGCCGTTCTTCCATTAGAAAATCTACCATTATTCTCCTCTAATCGTCTTAGATAATATGTCAATATGTCTTGGTTTTAAGATGTTAGCTAAATTTACTCGAAAACCTGAAGCTAAAATGCGAGGCCCCATTATAGAAGATTCATTCTAACGTACATATTGATAAACTGGATATATGTTATAAAATTATAATAGTCCAGAACTGGCAGTTTCGATGCTTTAATTCTGAAAATTCTCTTTCTATAATAAACTTTTAAGAGAGTAAAGACTAACAATATAGTAAGAGTAAGTATAATAACAGTACAATATAATAGCAAGAGCAGAGGTCTTGTGTAGTGACGAAAGATTGAAACTTTATTAACATTCGTGCGTTATGCCATTTAATTAACCGCATAATATTAATAGATGATTAATCGCTCTAAAAGTTCGCAATGAAAAATAGCCTCTAGCGTCAAATTCTCTCCAAGCGACACTTAACGAAATATCGCCAAATTTGGCGACAAAAATACCCTGTTTATGTGGACGTCATAATGATGCATATGTATTATATATGTGATGCATATGCATATATATATATATATACTAGCAAGCTACGCCCGCTACGCTGGTCAATTTCTCTTAACGAATTTTTAATCATTGACATTTCATAGTTCACTTTTATATTTTAACAGAATAATAAGACTACTATAATTTGTGACTCGTGCTATAGCCAATATAAACGTCAGGACACGTCGCCCTTATCATTATCTTTTTGCTATGGTACTCCATTGTGAAATTTGGTAATTTTTAAAATTCAATATTTGAAAAATGGCATAATCATTAGATTTGAAATTTATATTAAGAAATATACATTTTTTTACTTTTCAAACGCAGTTTCAAAAACAATTTTTTGACAAATACTTTTCGAGCTATTATTTTTTTCAGTAACTTCAAATGTTTCATTTTCCGAGTTTAATCTGTGGCAAAGATTAGCGAAAAACCCAGTCGTCAGCAACGCATAGCTTTATATTAAAGATCATGTTGGAGAAGGGATTGTCACCATCACTTTTGAAATCGGTTCTGTAGTTCCAGAGATTCCATAGAAATTGTAATTTAGAATGATTTTAGAACGCTTTTCGCTCATTTCACCCTTTTAAATTTCGATTTTTTAAAAAATTTATTCTTAGAGAGTAACTACCATGCCATATTTCAAGTTTCTAGCTCCTTTATTTAAAAAAAAAGTCGCAATTTTCGAAAATTTTTCACTCCTGCACCCCCTTGGGATTAGTGGCACCGACATAAATTATAGCCTATGTTGGAGCAGGAAGTGTCACCAGCAATTTGCCTCCATCACTTTTGAAATGAGTTCTATAATTCCAGAGATTCCACAAAAATTGTAATTTAGAATGTTTTTAGAATGCTTTTCGCTTTATCTCACACCTTTTAAATTTCGAATTTTTTTAGAATGTGTTCTTAGAGAGCATTTACATCTTATAAGTAACTACCATGCCAAATTTCATGTTTCTAACACCTTCAGTACAAAAAAATCGAAATTTTAGAACGTCTTTCGCTCATGCACTCCCGGGGGGGGGCAGTGGCACCGGCATGAAATATAGCCTATGTTGGAGCAGGAACTGTGACCATCAATTTGCCACAATCACTTTTGAAAACAGTTCTGTAGTTCCAGATATTCCATTGAAATTGTAATTTAGAATGTTTTTAGAATGCTTTTCGCTTTATCTCACACCTTTTGAATTTCGAATTTTTTTAGAATGTGTTCTTAGAGAGCATTTACATCTTATAAGTAACTACCATGCCAAATTTCATGTTTCTAACACCTTCAGTACAAAAAAATCGAAATTTTAGAACGTCTTTCGCTCATGCACTCCCCTGGGGGCAGTGGCACCGGCATGAAATATAGCCTATGTTGGAGCAGGAACTGTGACCATCAATTTGCCACAATCACTTTTGAAAACAGTTCTGTAGTTCCAGATATTCCATTGAAATTGTAATTTAGAATGTTTCTAGAATGCTTTTCGCTTTATCTCACACCTTTTAAATTTCGAATTTTTTTAGAATGTGTTCTTAGAGAGCATTTACATCTTATATGTAACTACCAGGCCAAATTTCATGTTTCTAGCTTCTTCAGTATAATTAAAAACGGAATTTTAGAACGTTTTTTGCTCCTGCACCTACCTGGGGGTAGTGGCACCGACATAAAATATAGCCTATGTTGGAGCAGGGACTGTCACCATCAATTTGCCACAATCACTTTTGAAAACGGTTCTGTAGTTCCAGATATTCCCTATAGAAATTGTAATTTAGAATGTTTTTAGAACGCTTTTCGCTCATCTCACCCTTTTAAATTTTGAATTTTATTAGAATTTGTTCTTAGAGAGCATTTACATCTTATAAGTAACTACCATGCCAAATTTCATGTTCCTAGCTCGTCCAGTATAAAAAAAATCGAAAATTTTAGAACGTTTTTCGCTTTTGCACCCCCTTGGGGGTAGTGGCACCGACATAAAATATAGCCTATGTTGGAGCAGGGATTGTCACCATCAATTTGCCACCATCACTTTTGAAATCTCTTCAGTAGTTACAGAGATTACCCCCTACAAACAAACGAACAAACAAACAAACAATCTTTACTACTTTATAATATTAGTATAGATATATATATTTCAAATAAAATCCAGTGTGCATATATATATATATATATATATATATATATACATATATATATACATAAAGTTTATTAACATCATTAAAATGCACTTAAAGAACTAACAACCCACTGGAATTTTGCCAGATTGACTGAGTGCTATTGCGATTAGAATACCGACATTTATAATAAAATGTATTTTAAGGAAGTAAAAAATAGAAAAACGGACAGATAAACTAAAAGATTTGCCTTCCCAACATTTTCGGAAAAGAATATAAAAAATTCATTCTGCTTGAAACCATGTAACACCTTTAAACTCAGTCTAATTTTCTGTAATCAGGCTTTGGCGACCAACTCTGGCGTCAAATATGAGCAAGGAAATGATTGTCTAGGCAACTATTATTACTTAAATGTTTATCGTACAACAAAAAACACAAATGATTGCAACAATGCAATTAATTTAATTTGCCAATTGAAAGTGTTACGAACTGTATATAGCCAAATCAGCACCCCCTATTTGAAGGGTTTAAAGGCAGAAAGTCTATGTTTTCAGACTTTTCTGGTTAATTGTGTGACAAAACCTACTTACTTGTCAAATTTTATGATTCTACGACTGTTAGAAGTACCTTAGTTATTTGATGATCACCAACTTTTTAGTTATTTGATGATCCCCTGTGAGTCAGTTACAAAAAAGCCCTTTTTCGGAATCTCATATTTCGAAAAATATTAAATACAGAAATAAGAAATCTTGGAACCTAGTTCAGTTTTATTATATTAATGTGTGTTAAAAAGGAAAACTCTCTAGCTCTCACCAAAACGCAGTTATGAGGGGGTGAAAAGTAGGCCGAAATGGTCAGGGAAAAGGTAGCTTACGGCCTGTGCGAACTTGGCGGACGCACTGCCGTGCTCCCAGATAATTGAAAATGGGTTGCCTGACTTATTCGTATGAGAAACTGCGACTGCATATACGGGACAGCTTCTGATACAGAAAGTTATGTTTAATATAAAACAGATGTGCTAATATAAAAATTTCCTATTAGACCGGGAGGCGGCAGCACAGACAATCACCTCATCGAGTTCACGGCTGAAATTCCAGAATTAGTTAAAACTCGATTCGCATATTAAAACGCAATCGGTCTGCCAAGTCATATCTTGGTGGAAAACACCCGAAAACCTGATTTTAGCGGTTGGCTCGTAGGTTTACCATTGTGTGTTCCTGCTCCCAATCCTCCATGTTTTCATAACTTTGGGTGCAGGAAAACACAATGGTAAACCTACGAGTCAACCGCTAAAATCGGGTTTTAAGTTGTTTTCCACCAAGATATGACTTGGCAGACCGATTGCGTTTTAATATGCGAATCGAGTTTTAACTAATTCTGGAATTTCAGCCGTGAACTCGATGAGGTGATTGTATGTGCTGCCGCCTCCCGGTCTATATTGCTTCATTCAATGCAAACAGTTTCTCATACGAGTTAAGTCAAGACTCATTTTCGATTATTATTAGACGTGTTACTGTTGCTCTGAGGCGATATGTTATTGATGTTTATTTTGACATGTTCGGCATGGAAAATGAATGGAAAATGAATGGAAAATGAAGTGTGTAGCATTTATAGTTAGTTTAGACGGACAGTCAAAAGAATTTCGTTACATTACGTTCTATGGGGGATATCGTTTGCGATGTATTTCATTGATGTTACACCATTTAAAACATATTGAAATTTATATATATCACTGAGGGGCACAACGCAAGATGCTTGCTATAGAAAATGGTCTACATAGTGTTCATTGTTCATTTACAGGGGCACATGAAAAAATTCGGTTACAGTATTGTCTATAAACAATAATTGCACTTTCAGTTCTGATAAAAGTTTTTATATTTAACTTATTTTTGACATATTATTTAGTGTGTATAAATTCTGTAGACCATACACAGGGCTGCACAAAAGATCTCGAGTATATTACCGTTTATTGAAGGAAATTGCTTAAGGTGAATTTTCAACTGTGTTATGTGCTTTCAAACTAAACTAAATCGTATCATACTATGTAGTATATTTACAAATCTTATAGATCATATACAGGGCTGCACAAAAAGAAATTGGATATTTTTCCGAAAATTCATAATTGCTGGAATTGGGTTTTCAGATGTGTTATGCGTTTTTAAAATTGGCTAAACGCTTAAGCCGAAAGTCAGGCCTCCCCGAACGTCTTGATCTTGATCACTCAGACAATGGGTGGGGATGCGAGATTCTAAAAGATAGTCATGTTTTTGCATTATTGGCTTGAACTCCGCTCTCATTCGCTGTTATCAGTCACGTGCCATAGACGCTGTTGGTGCTTGGCGTTTTAGATTTGGCCCACACCATTATGTCTTGGAAATTTTCGAAAATTGAACAGTTTACAAATATTGTTTCAGTTTCGTTTTAATGACGGCCCTTGATGTAGATGAAGTCAAAAGAATTTAAATGTTTGAATGCTACATCCAAACTGATTCCGATTTTTCTCTCTTAAATGCAAGTATTTAAAAAAAGCATGACAAATAATAAGTGTTAATTAGTATGGACACTATATTTCTACTGTTGATTATTATTACCCCACAGCAAAAAAATGTGTATTATTTAAAAAGCTTTTTTTTTTTTTTTTGTGCATTTTGTTAAAATGTAGACTTTTAAAATATGAAATTCTATAAAATGACTTTATATACATATTTTTTTTAATAAAATTTTATAAAAGTTTTAATACACTATTTTATTTTAATAAATTTAATGTTAAATCATGCTTCTGTTTTTTCATAGAAATTAACCCAATTTAAGGCAACAAATAAGTTAACCTAATTAACCTAGAAAAAGTTAATAAGTATCATCAGAAAGGAGTTTTTCTAGACTTTAAGATAGTATAAAAATATATTAAATATTATAAATTCTCGTTAAATATAAGTGTAAATAGTAAAAAACAGTAAAACAAATATTACTTGATGAAAATGAATTTTAAATTTTATTATTATTATAAAAATTAAAAATATATATATATTATTAAAATTATTTTTAAAAAATTGCTATTGGGGGGAGGGGGGAGAATTATCTACCTTCAACACCAGAAAAATGGTAAAAGAAAAAACATCAATAATGTTTTTAAAATTATTACCTAATTTTATCAAGTTTGGATAAAAATGGGGAAGGGACGAGCGTCCCTCCCCCAAATTAATTGGGAAATGAATTAATTACCATGTACTTTTATCTATACTATTATATAAAGAGGAAACGGTGACTGACTGACTGACTGACTGGGTGACTCCTCAACGCCCAGCCGAAACTACTAAAGTCAGGGTCACGCAATTTGGACTGTAGATTGCTGTTATGGCCGAGGCAAGCAATAAGAAGGGATTTTTGAAAATTCCCCCCCGAAGGGTGTTAAAGGGGGGTTCGAATGTTTTAGGTCATTTTGCCATATCTCAGCAGCAGTTATAAGTAGGAGCTTGAAATTCCAGAAAACAAATAGACTAAAAAAATGATTAAACACCTATTTCAGCGATTTTAGAAATTCCCCCCAGAAGGGGGTTAAAGGGGGTGGTCGAATGTTTAAGTCATTTCGCCATATCTCAGCAGCAGTTATAGGTAGGAACGCGAAAATCAAGAAAACAAATCTACTAAAAAAATGATTAAACACCTATTTCAGCTATTTTAGAAATTCCCCCCAGAAGGGGGTTAAAGGGGGTTCGAATGTTTTAGGTCATTTTGCCATATCTCAGCAGCAGTTATAGGTAGGAGCTTGAAATTCCAGAAAACAAATCTACTAAAAAAATTATTAAACACATGTTTCAGCGATTTTAGAAATTCCCCCCCTAAGGGGTTTAAAGGGGGGTTCGAATGTTTTAGGTCATTTTGCCATATCTCAGCAGCAGTTATAAGTAGGAGCTTGAAATTCCAGAAAACAAATAGACTAAAAAAATGATTAAACACCTATTTCAGCGATTTTAGAAATTCCCCCCAGAAGGGGGTTAAAGGGGGTGGTCGAATGTTTAAGTCATTTCGCCATATCTCAGCAGCAGTTATAGGTAGGAACGCGAAAATCAAGAAAACAAATCTACTAAAAAAATGATTAAACACCTATTTCAGCTATTTTAGAAATTCCCCCCAGAAGGGGGTTAAAGGGGGTTCGAATGTTTTAGGTCATTTTGCCATATCTCAGCAGCAGTTATAGGTAGGAGCTTGAAATTCCAGAAAACAAATCTACTAAAAAAATTATTAAACACATGTTTCAGCGATTTTAGAAATTCCCCCCCTAAGGGGTTTAAAGGGGGGTTCGAATGTTTTAGGTCATTTTGCCATATCTCAGCAGCAGTTATAGGTAGGAGCTTGAAATTCCAGAAAACAAATCTACTAAAAAAAATGATTAAACACATGTTTCAGCGATTTTAGAAATTCCCCTCAGAGGACCTATTTCAGAGTGTGAAGTCTCTTCTATAATGTGTGGGCGTTCTAAAGAAACAGGCCGTTCTAATTACAATGAACACAAGTTTAATTCTTGACATAACGATGACATAAAGTTGACATAAAAATGACGAGGACAGATGACAGTTACATAAATCAACATAAAAGATTATTCATATTTTTCAAGATTCATGACCGGTAACATTTACGACCATTTTCATAACCAATTCTGGTTTCTCATATCACAAACGACGTTCTTCGCCGCTGACGTTCTGAGTTCTACTGCCGCGCGCTTTCGTTTCTCCAGAAGGGGGCGCTACTAGAGCAAGAAGAGGCATGCGCAATCCTCACACCTCCCCCTTTCGAGAATTTGATTTAGTCTTTTGAGACAAATCAATATCTAGTAAATATCTAAACAAACAAGTAAACATATAAATACAAAAATTCAAACACTTAAAGAATATCAAAGAAAATAAACAAATAGAATACACTATAACACTAATACTAATATTTTAAAGTTCGAGGATAAAGTTAAAGTTTTTAAAGTTAAAGTTCAGACTTGTAACACAGAAGAAATGTTCAAATTTTCAAATGTTCAAAGAATGTTCAAAGTTTTTAAGTCTTTAAGTCCAGTGTGAGGCATGTAGCCTACTTAGAGAGTCAGCATTCGCGTGGAGTTTCCCACGTCGGTACGTTATTTGGGCTTGAAAGCGCTGAAGTGCAAGGGCCCATCTTTGAAGGCGCGCACTTTGAGGTGCACAGTCCGTGAGAAATTTCAAAGGATTATGGTCGCTCACCACAGTTAAGTGCGAACCATAAATATAGTGTTCTAACTTTTTCAGGGCGAAGATAACAGCATAAGCTTCCATTTTGATGGTAGCATAACCCTCTTGGCATTTGGAGAGCTTTTTACTTGTAAAAGCAATGGGATGCTCTTGTTCATTTTCATCTTTTTGAGATAGACAAGCGCCTATCGCATACGAAGAAGCATCTGCGTGTATAATAAATGGTTTCTGAAAGTTCGGGGAATAACAGATGGGTGATTTACTGATCGCCTGTTTCAACTCAAAAAAGGCTTTGTCACAATCCTCAGACCAAGTAACTTCATTAGGGGCACGTTTCTTGGTAAGTTCAATCAATGGACGAGCTATGTCGGAGAATGAAGGAACATAGGATTGGTAGTAAGATAAAGACCAATATGCTTCTGACATCTTTCTTTGACTGGGGAACTTCTAAGTTTTGTATCGCTGATACTTTGTCGGGATCGGATGCATGATACCGGATCCTACCACATGACCTAGAAATTTTATTTTTTCTCGTTTTCACCGTCTTCCTGTACTAAATGCATTGTTCATTCGACAAAAGTCATCTCGTGTATACTGTTTCTTCCTTTCCTTTATTTTCACTTTAACATAATTTTCAGAAAGTTCAGTTTCATTTTTATTTTCGTCGATCGTCACTTCCTTAGTCTCTGTAAACTCATCAAGCTTCTCAGATTTTTTCTGGCATTTTTCTAACATCATGTTGTCAGGATGATTTAACTTAAGGAATACATCGGGTTCTTTGTTTGCTATTTCATGTGATTTCACACAACCATTGACTATAATGTAGTCGGAATTTTCATTGTAAACAAGAGGTTGTTTCTTGCTGAACTCAATCGTGTTGGATTCGGAACTTCCATCAAGTGTTTCTGGCATTGTATTATTGAAAACAGAGTAAGATTCTTCTGTTGTCGTGACATCAACTTTTGAATCTTCATTTTCAGAAATTATGCTTAGTCTTATATTTTCTTCCTTCATGTCTGCTGATGCAATCAAATATTTATCCGAGGTACTTGCATTCTTTTTAGCATAATTCGGGGTTTCGTATTCGGTTTCTTCATCAGGCGTGACTGCATAGTTTGAGGGTTCAAAAATTGATGTTACATTGTTAACTATGGGAGTATCAGTCATAATATTGTGTTCACTCTGTAAATAATTTTGGACTTTTAAATCTTTTGAATTATGTAAAATTTCTTCTGCTTGCCTAATTTGGGGATCTTCTTTCTTATAATGAATTTCCGTTTCAATTTGATCTCCACTCTATTACGATTAAATTGGCAACAGTACATTTGTCATTTTCATTATTATTTGTTTCTTTCGTGATCGATTGTGTAATACTAGTACGCGGATGAGGGTTATTTTTTGTCTCATCAAATAATTTATCCAAGTGATATAAGATTCTCATGAACGAAAAAGCTATTACGTTCATTTTTGTTAGCTGTCTAACACTGATTTAACGAAGGGTCGTTTTTCTGTTTCCATTTAAATTTCTCTGAATCATTTATAAAAGTATCAGGGTCGTCGCCAGGTGCGTGGTCAATGTTCTCGTTTGCATTTGCATTTTCAACTGACACATGGTCTAAAATTGAAGCAGACAGATCTACAGTGTTGGTTTCTTTCGTATTGTCACTTATCGCGTCAACATTACAATTTAATGCCTTTTCAGTTTCATTATATTTATTCAATTCATTATATGTATCAAGAGAAAGTAATAAATCATTAATTAAATTATCAACTACAGCACATGTTATCATAATATTAGGATATACCTTGGGGTTTAATTTATCAACTGCAATACTCAATGGGATATTTATTAAAGGAGCTTTCAATTGGTGTCCGAATGCAGATTGCAATATTATGGTACCACAAGGATTTTTAAAGTATTCGGGTACACAATTAGCCTTTATTATAGAAATTTGAGTTCCACTATCGACTACGCCATGTAATATTTTATTACCACATTCGATATCTACTGTCGGTAATGTTTCAATTAATTTAGTTTCTTTTCGCGGTGTTTTCAAATTAAATAACTCATCTGACCTTATTCTTGCAGTGAGTGCTTTTTCATTTGCATTCGAATTATCTTCCCTATCAAATTTATTGGCATTGCCAAATAAATAACTGCAAAGTGTAACATTATGGTATCTGCCGCAATTCGTGCATTTTTTATCTTTTATGGTACAATCTTTAGCGACGTGTTTGCCTCTCTTTAAGCATAAAAAACAACGCCCTTGTGCTTTTAATTTAGCTATTTTCTGCTCAACGGATAATTTATTACATTCCTCAGTCGAATGACTATTACAAGAACAAAATATACAAAAGGTTTCCGCGGTAATATGAGATACTTCAGAATTAATTCTATCACTAGCGAACATTTGTTTACGAAATGCAGTGGAATCATTATTATACGACTGCTTTAACCTTGGGTTATCTAAATTGCCAGTTAAATAATTTTGTTTTTCTCTCGACTGTTTCGGTACGAATAAATAATAACAAATCATCAATACTTGATTGCGTATCACTGGAATTTTTTATACATTGCTTATTATATTCTAACGAAAGATTATATGGCAAGGATTTAAGAATTATTGGTGTCAACAGGTTATCAAATCCATTTGATTCAATGTCTAAAGACCTGAGACTTCTTATTTGCGATTTAATCGTATCAAATAATTTCCGTAGAGCGGTTACATCATTTGTTTTCAATACAGGTTTCAAAGATAATAAAGTATTTATATGTGTCGTCACAATGAGATCCTTTCGGCCAAATTGTTGTTTCAGAATTTGGACAGCTTCCAAATAATTTTTATCTGATAACGCAAACCCGGAAATAGAATTATATGCACTACCACCTAAATAACTTTGTAAATAGCTCATTTTTTCGATATTTGACAGTGAATCATTATCATGGACCGCTATTTTGAATGAGTTCCAAAAGTTTTGAAACTTACTTATATATTATTTGGACAGCTTCCAAATAATTTTTATCTGATAACGCAAACCCGGAAATAGAATTATATGCACTACCACCTAAATAACTTTGTAAATAGCTCATTTTTTCGATATTTGACAGTGAATCATTATCATGGACCGCTATTTTGAATGAGTTCCAAAAGTTTTGAAACTTACTTATATCGCCGTAAAATTTCATTTTTAATGTAGGGAGTTTAACAGATTGTGCAACTACTTCTGCGTGCTTATTATCGACATGAGTTACGGGGGAAACTTGGCTTTTGCTATTATTTTTCAATTTCTTATTAATTCTAAATTTCCATAAAGTTATTTTTTCATGATATTCTATGGAGGCCTTCGCGTCTTTTTCGATTTCATCCTCATCATTAATTAGCGCTAAAATTTGTTCATCTTCTCGTTTAAGATCGATACCTTTTTGTTCTAGCTGAGCTAAATTTTCTTCAATGTCGTCGAAATTCGGTGATTCTAAAACCCATGCATCTTCGATCTTTTTAATAATAGATGTAATAGATGCTTTTATTACCCCTCTAGTTTTTTTAAGTTTAGTCAGTTGATCGGCCATACTTAAATAATAAAATTTACCTTACCTCTGTATAGGTTATCCAATAATATTTCACTATAATATTTCACTATAATATTTCAGTATAATGTTTCACTATAATGTTTCAGTCAGTAATCAAAATTTACAGCCTGTTTTCATCCATTAGTTCTGACACCAATGCCATGTCTCTTCTATAATGTGTGGGCGTTCTAAAGGAAACAGGCCGTTCTAATTACAACGAACACAAGTTTAATTCTTGACATAACGATGACATAAAGTTGACATAAAAATGACGAGGACAGATGACAGTTACATAAATCAACATAAAAGATTATTCATATTTTTCAAGATTCATGACCGGTAACATTTACGACCATTTTCATAACCAATTCTGGTTTCTCATATCACAAACGACGTTCTTCGCCGCTGACGTTCTGAGTTCTACTGCCGCGCGCTTTCGTTTCTCCAGAAGGGGGCGCTACTACAGCAAGAAGAGGCATGCGCAATCCTCACACAGAGATTTTAGAAATTCCCCCCAGAAGGGGTTAAAGGGGGGTGGTCGAATGTTTTAGGTCACTTCGCCATATCTCAGCAGCAATTTTAGTTAAGAGCACAAAAATCAAGAAAACAAATCTACTAAAACCATGATTGAACATGTATTTCGGGGATTTTAGAATTTCCTCTCCCGGAGGGGGTTAAAGGGTGGTGGTCGAATGTTTTACGTCATTTCGCCATATCTCAGCAGCTGTTTTATGTAGGTGCGCGAAATTCAGGAAAACATATCTACTAAACAAATGATTAAACACGTATTTCAGTGAATTTAGAAATCCCCCCCAGAAGGGGGTTAAAGGGGGGTTCGAATGTTTTAGGTCATTTTGCCATATCTCAGCAGCAGTTATAGGTAGGAGTTTGAAATTCCAGAAAACAAATCTACTAAAAAAATGATTAGAAACATGTTTCAGCGATTTTAGAAATTCCCCCCCCGAAGGGGGTTAAAGGGGGGTTCGAATGTTTTAGGTCATCTTGCCATATCTCAGCAGCAGTTATAGGTAGGAGCTTGAAATTCCAGAAAACAAATCTACTAAAAAAATGATTAGAAACCTGTTTCAGCGATTTTAGAAATTCCCCCCAGAAGGGGGTTAAAGGGGGGTGGTCGAATGTTTTAGGTCATTTCGCCATATCTCAGCAGCAGTAATAGGTAGGAGCTTGAAATTCCAGAAAACAAATCGACTAAAAAAACGATTAAACACCTATTTCAGCGATTTTAGAAATTCCCCCCAGAAGCGGGTTAAAGGGGGGTGGTCGAATGTTTTAGGTCATTTTGCCATATCTCAGCAGCAGTTATAGGTAGGAGCTTGAAATTCCAGAAAACAAATCTACTAAAAAAATTATTAAACACATGTTTCAGCGATTTTAAAAATTCCCCACAGAGAACCTATTTCAGAGATCTTTTTGAAATTCCCCCCAGAAGGGGGTTAAAGGGGGGTGGTCGAATGTTTTAGGTCACTTCGCCATATCTCAGCAGCAATTTTAGTTAAGAGCACAAAAATCAAGAAAACAAATCTACTAAAACCATGATTAAACATGTATTTCGGGGATTTTAGAATTTCCTCTCCCGGAGGGGGTTAAAGGGTGGTGGTCGAATGTTTTACGTCATTTCGCCATATCTCAGCAGCAGTTATAGGTAGGAGTGCGAAAATCATGAAAACAAATCTACTAAAAAATATTAGACACATATTTCAGCGATTTTAGAAATTCAGACACTATGAGGGGTTAAAGGGGGGTTGTCGAATGTTTTAGGTCATTTTGCCAATCTCAGCAGCAGTTATAGGTAGGAGCTTGAAATTCCAGAAAACAAATGTACTAAAAAAATGGATAAACACGCATTTCGGTGATTTTAGAAATTCCTCCCGAAGGGTTTTAAAGGGGGTGGTTTTGAAAATTTTAGGACATTTCGCCATATCTCAGCAGCTGTTTTATGTAGGTGCGCGAAATTCAGGAAAACATATCTACTAAACAAATGATTAAACACGTATTTCAGTGAATTTAGAAATCGCCCCGCCCCCTCGAAGGTGGTTAAAGTGGGATTCGAAAGTTTTAGGTCATTTCACCATATCTCAGCAACAATTTTAGGTTGGAGCGCGAAATTCAGGAAAACGAATGTAAAAAAAAAAAAAAATGCATTGTCTACCCGTGCAAAGCCGGGACGGGCCGCTAGTGTTAAATAAAAGCATTGTAGCTAAAAACATATAAGGTTCTCTCCCCCACAAAATAAGTATGAAAGTAAAAAGAGTTTTTTTCTTAAACACTTTTTTATAAGAATTGAATGTTTAGTGTAAAAATCCCACCTAATTTCATGACTGCAAATCATGTTGCTCCAAAACATTTCTATTACAATGTGTTCATTTGATATGGGCCCCTATTATGGAAAATTCACCGCTTGTATTTATGCTTGGTAGAAAGCGCGAACTAGTGAATTTATTAAAAATTATAATTTTTGCTCTGTTTCTTGTTTTAACATATGGTAACAGGAAATACAAAAGGATTATTTAAATTATATATTCAGGATTTATATATTGTTTTCACAACGTATAATCATACTTTAATTAATTTTTAAAGTATTAATTGATAAAAGCATATACTTTTTTTTTAAATTATACTCTTTATTTATTATATATTTTTTACTTTTTAGTGTTTAAATATTTCATAGGTGCATTTTCACAGCTTAGAGAACATGGTTTGGCATATAACCTTAATATCCATTGTTGTTCTAACTTGTTTACATGCATACTATATGTAAACTATAAATAATATCTGACAATTGACCAGCTTTGCCCTGCTCCAGTTAAAATGCCTTAAGATTATTTTTTAATTACGTTCTAAAAATATTAAAATGTTGTATTGTCACCGGAAACACACGTGTGTACATCATTTTTATAATTCTAGCCTATCAGGAAGTGTATAAAAAATAGATTTCAAAATTCCATCTTTAGATACATGAACCAAGTTAAATTAAATAAAAGAATGTAAAACATATTGCAATCATGCAATAACCAGGAAAACATGTTCAATCCCATGCACCTTTTGCTTTTTGTATTCTATATACTTTTTCTTTAAATTCTTACCTTATTGAAAAATTTATAGAGGGGACAGGGCGTAGCTTTCCTCTGCACAGTCCTGCGTACGCCTATGCATATTGAGATTATTCGGAAAATACAGCTTTTACAGAAATACCAATAGGCGTAGAGTTATATGGGTTCGTGGGGCTCTAGCCCCACCAGTAATTGCTGAAATGGACTCTTTTTTTTCCTTTTAATATAAAAAAAGTTTACTTTTTTTTGTTTTCTTTTTTAATTTTCTAGTACTTTATAGAATTTGTAAATTTTCCATTTTTTTCTATTTTTCTTTTGTTATAAGGATAAACGGCATTAGAAAAACTTTTTTTACTTTATGCTCTTTTTTTTTATTATTATTTTTTTTTTATTAAAACAAAATGTTTAACATTTGAATTTTTATATAAAAAATGAAAATAGAAAAAAAATCCCTATACAAAAAAAAAAAAAAAAAAAAAAAAAAAAGACGTTATTTATAGTTAACTTTTATTGTCATTTTATTATAAACGATTCGCCAATATCAGCGAGTATCGTTTTATAAACAGGCTGTACATTCAAATTTTAGGTAGATATCGTAAGAAATACTACCTATTGCATTCTCCCCTAAGTTGAAATTTCTGAAAAATTTTTGCAGATCTACACCGATTATGAGTCCTAGAACGCAAAACCATCTCCAGTTCAAAACTTTATCAATCTATCTATCTATCTATATCACTTTTTTATGGACACGATAACTTCGATAATTCTGCACAAATCTCTTCCGAACTGATGCATAAAATCAAGCGGCATAAAATCTCGGTCAAGTTCGTTAATGGACAAAATCGAACCAGGTCGGGGAGGGGGGCAAATGGAGGAGCTTTCTGTGAAAACAGAAAAAACCCATAACTTCTTAATTATGATACATATCGAATCCGTTTAAAGTTATTACTTCTAGGAAAAGGGCCAAAAATTTATGTATGACAGGTTTTTTATTTCATTAAAAATGCTCTAAAGGGGGGGGGGGAGGAAATAGGTGTTTAATAAGAAAAAAATTCATAACTTCGTCAATTCATAAGATATCAAATCCGCTTAAATTATAAATTTCCTTAACATTAACTACAACTTTTATATTCACAATTTTTTTTATAGGACCAACTCTTACAGCAAAAATAAATAATAAATAAAAAATCGCTGCTGGCTCCGCCCACAGGCGCACGTATATTTTGAAGTGGGCAGTCCGAACTGCCGCATCATGGCAAAAAGGTCTTTCTTCTGCAATTCCCAATGAACAGGCGCCCCACGGTCTACGTTTTCGAAATCTACCTGTGCATATAGGCCAAGCCGTTAGAGATTTTTTTTATATTGGCTTAATGTTTTGTTTAACTTGTGATTATTTATCAATATACGAATATGTTTAATTTCTTTAAAAAGGAGTTTAAAAAGGCAACATTAAATTGGCAATCGATTTTTTTATACTCATATACACGTATTTGCGTAAAAAAGAGTTAGGCCCACCAACAATTTTCAAAACTGTACGCGTATGCGAAATACCATCAGATTCATAATAAGAAAATCTGCGATATTATGAGATGGCTTAGAGCATTATTTTTTTTAAAGTAGATTAGTAAAAATTAGTATAAGGCTTTAATGGATTACACCTGTATAAATACTATTTTTTTAAATCCCATTATATATATATTACATAATATTAAACTTTTATTATAGAAAGACAGCGTAGTGTAAATAAGGAAACAAATCAACTTAAATATACAAAAGTTTTTATATAATATTTTTTGTAATGTTTATTCTTTATGTTTAAAATTTATTAAAAAACTTACAGCGTTTTTTTTAGTTAATTTCTTTTAGACAGAATCTTTTGAAAATGTGCAGTACTGACGCTTATATTTATTTAATAAAAGCTTATATATATTTTTTAAATGTTTTTTTGTACAATCTTAAACTGTAAAAAAATGGGTTTTTCTAACGATAGTTATTAAATTTTCTAGAGCAATGTGGGAATTTTCATATTATTTTGGATTTAAAAAGCAAAAAAAGCAGAATTTCATTTTTAATTTCCATTTTCTGAAAAAGTACCTGTCATATCACTTTAAAATATTTATGCAGCTTAAAATCTAAACCGTTTCACTCTCGTTCTATAAATTTGTCATCAAACTATCTTAAGCTATTTTCAATGGTTTATGTTAAATGAAAGCTGAAGATAACATTTGCTTCAAAATTACCAACTTATTATTTTTCCTCTTCGTTCTTCTAATCATAGAAATAGACAGACGAGTTGGCGACGTTTTCCCTACCGCCTCTCTAAAAAGGACACATCTAAATGACCAATGAGGTGGCTGGATTTGCCAATAATGCTAAAACGTGACTATCTTTTAGAATTTCGCGGTGGGATAGTAGAGCTTTAGCCCTTGTGTAGGCATCCCAACCTAGTTCAACTTCTTTCTTAGACATCATCATTCACCTTATTAAACTGAAGTTTTGTTACACTTGTCTGAATGTGTTGGGAAGAGTTTTATAAGCTATGCTTGACGCATAATTTTTATTTCTTTTTAACTTTATTATGATTGAAGTATAACATTAAAATGGTTGGTTGGTTGTATTAGGTTTAGTGGCGCAATGTCCCATTGGGAACAAGCTGCGCCAAAGTAAAAGTAAAGAAAAAAATGTCAAAAAAGCCGCAACGAAACCAAAAGGGAAAAGCTTAATGAGAAAATCATTTGGATGGGGTCACCCATCCAGATATAGTCATACAATGAATAAAACAAATATTATGAATTCTTAAAAAAGTAAAGTATAAACAACACACTAAGAAATATTATCTGGATGGGGTTACCCCATCCAGATAACATTAAAATGCCCACCAAACGGTATTTCCCCATAGAACATAATGTAATGGGGGACTATTGTGTCCCTCTGTAAAGGAACTATAAATGAAGCTTGTTCTATACTCCTGAAAAAGTATTTAGTTTATAGGTCATCACTACTAATGCATATTAATCTTATTATGTTTGAAATATCATAACGCCAATAAAATTTTCCTTATAGAACATAATCTAACGGATTTGTGTTGTTTTTCCCCGTAAACGAGCTATAAATGCTATGCATTTAATTTTTCATATCGAACAGGCTATAGTAAATTTCAACAACGTAAACATTACATGGCAATTCTAGTATATTTACGAGATTTAGAACATGGACAGACAAACCGAATTCGTAAGCACTTTTCAACTATGTTGGAAAGTGTTAAAAAATGGTTGGTTGTAAATATGGAAATTGCATGTCTACTTTTTTGAGATTTGTAAGATTTGTTGTTTGAGGAATTATTTAATACACTTATCGTTATAGTACTAAGTATGTATAGTATGACTGCTGTTGGAACCATGTTATGCGAACTAGGAATACTTTTATTTCGCTTGAGACTAAATTAACTAATTTAGCACTATTCATTTGGCATATAGTCTCTATAATATACTATATATTTAAAAAATTACTTTAAAAGATAAAATCACTTCGATGGGATTTTGTTTAATACGTTAATAGAAAAAAAAAGAGAGCGTGTACGAAAATTAAACGATTTATTTCAACATTCATTCTTATGTTATGCAATTAGTTTTGCAGTTTGTCTCATAATAAAAATTTACACGCTGTGAAGTTCCTCTTTAAAATTCTTTTTAACTGTTTTGTCGAAAATGTAGCCTTACAATTAAAATCTGCAAGAAAATATAAGGATGCAATTGAGATTTTTAAGTTAACTTTAAAAAAAAATCAAAATATTTCATGAGTTAATTAGGTGTAGATCATGACTATTATCGAATCTCTTTATCCAGTTTAGTTTTTGATTTCTAATTTAAAATCTACACTTCATGTTTAGTTCAGCATCAAATGAAAGAGCCATAAAAAACAAATTTTAAAGACAAGTAAAAGATGTTATAACGCCAATTTTCTAAAGAATTTTCTTCTTATATGTAAAGAATAAAGAAATATAAGATGCTGATTAGAGATGTTTGTTATAAAGTAATGTCACTGTTAAAACAACCTGTGACACACCTAATGTTCGAAACTTTCATCATTGCAAGAACAATCAGTTCATATAATTAAAAGATTCAAAACTAAAAGCAATACCATTTCAAAAGCAAGTTTTTAATATAAACATTTCAATGAGTTCTATAAATTAATATAATTAAAGATTCAATACTAAAAGCAAGCAATATCATGATTTTTACAACAAAGTTTTGACATATCTACTTCATAACTATAAACTGATATAAAGATTCAACACTAACAGGAAGCAATATCATCTTTTTTTAAGTGTTTGACATAGCTACTTCACCAGGCCTTTCATTGTTCTAATTTTTAAAAGGAGGAAGAGTTGAAGAACCGTATACTATCTGACGATGGAGAGTTCAACGCTTCTCCCAATTCTAAGGAAAATTTCAGACCATACTGGATTTAGGAGAAGAGTTTCTAATATTCCTATTCCCAGATGTTTTTCCAAGAATAGAACACACCATATCTAAATTACGGCAAGACTTAGCATTCACGTCTTTGTTAACTGAACCACAAGTGTTTTTATTTTCGCTTGAGATAAAGTCGAGCTACTCATAACACGAATCACTTGCCATATTGTCCCCATATTATAATGGGGAAAATAAATATTTCTATGTTTTTTGTTTAATACTTTAATAAAAGAAACTTAAATACATGCAAGTATTATAATTGAAAATTTATTTCAAATTTTTTTAAAATACACTTTATAAATACGTTATTCAACTTATATTACAGTTGATCTCATAATAAAACATTACTTGTACTCTATGAAGTTTTTCTGTAAAAAAAGTTAAAAAATATTTCATCTAAAATTCAGATTTACAATTAAAATGTAGATTAAAAACTTGGAGACTAAGTTAAATCGTCAAATTAGTTTTAAAATAATATATAAATGATCATCATAAATTAAGTTTTATCAGATTTCTTTTTTTTTTTTTTTTTTTTTTTTTTTTTTCCTTACTCTCATCACTACCATCTAATCTCGTTATCAAGTTTAGTTTTCAATTTTTAATTTAAAATTTATATTTAATTGTAGCATCAAATTAAAGCAGTAACACTAAATACAAATTTTAAAAAAAGCTGATGATCTTGTGAAAGTATTTTAATTTTTTTAGGAACTCTACTTCAATACTTTACGAGTTTATAAATATATATATCGATTAAAGGGGAAAAAAAGAAGCTGTTCTTTTCCCTTATTTGCATTTTTCAGATTCGCATGCCGCTATTATAAGCAATGTCATAATTAAAATTTCCTATACACATTTTCTTTGAGACTTATGTCCCTAAAAAATTTAAATATCCGACACTAACAGTAAAAAATATTATTAATCACTCTTTGACATATCTTCTTCTTCTGGACTTGCAGGATTTTCATTGCTTGAACATTTAAAAGAAGAAAACGTTGAAGAACTTGCACTGTCTGAGGATCGAGAGTTGAATTTTTCTCCCACTTCAAAGAGGGATTCATAGACCAGGTTTTCTTTAGAAGACACTTTTCCAGTTTTCATATCCCGAGATGTTTTTTCAAGAATAGAAGACGCCATATCTAAGTCACCGCGAGAAACGTTTTCCGGAGAACTTACACTAATGTCCATGTTAACCGAACCAGAAGTACTATCCTCATTGCCGCTTGAGATTAACTCTTCAGATTCAGAATTGGAGTCACTCGACATATTATCTCCAAAATAATCATTTCCGAGAACCTCTAATATTTCAGCAACTTTAGTGATCTTATTCCATGTTCCGTGGTACATAACGCTCTCCGGAAACGCTTGCATAATCAATTCGACAGCAACATCTGCAGCATCATCAACTCCAAATGAAAGAAAATAACCTGCCATGTTAGCAATTCGATCACAGTACATTAGAAATGATTTCGCATGAAATCCACCAGGTAAATGTTGTGTTCTGTAACTGTTTGCGTATTCAATAAAGGATTCTTTATTTACTCTCTTTTCGTTCATCATCGTTTCGAAATCGCTATACACAGAACTGTCCTGGTTAACATCAATGATTTTAAGGGCCCTTTTGATCGTTGTGTTGAATCGATTATACGTATAATTTCGGAGACAATCTGCTCGTGCCATAATGTTTATAGTTTTAGTAATAAAATTCGGACGAGTCTTAAGTATTATGTGATCCACTAAATCTGCCGCAAACAATAATTTATCTGCACTTAGTATATCTTCACTACGTTCCATTTCTATCAGAATTTGGTATGAATTTGCAATGCTAGTTGAAAATTTAAAAAATTGATTTTATTAATAGAGAGTTCAGCTATAACTTTAAAAAGTTTGCTATTATTGCGTTTAATACAGATAAAATGATTAAATTTAACTTAAAACTGTTAAAAGGCGATTATAGATTTCAGATCCTTAAAAAATGTTGAGCATAGACATGAAATACGGGTGTTTGATCAGAAAATAAAATTTCAATTGGATTGATTGAATGATTGAAACAAATTGTAAATCAAGTATGGCAGCTGATAATATTATAACAAATAGATTGAAAAAAAGAAAAGAACTGAAAAGACTGCAAATAGATTTTTCGTACTTTTGAGCATCTTGCCTAAGTGACCAATCTCACCGGTTACTTGAACCGTGACCTACACGTTATACACGGCCGGTGCATGACGTTTAAAACGTCACATGGAGTGGATCATTTCAGCACGGTGATTGGCGCAAACCGACGCGCCACCCGTTTTGCACCAATCGCCGTGAAAAAATGATCCACTCAAGGCTACACTAGATGCCGAGCTTGCTCATTCATTCGAGGCTAACGAAAAAGACAGGCTACCGTGGTGCATTCCACTTATCTTTTTTTACAGACCGCTAGACTGACGTGATGCTCTTTTCGTAAACCTGCATTGGTGCATTCAAGCATCACGTGACTCTCGCGGTCTGTAAAAAAGGGTACTCGCATTGCACCGCGGTAGCCTTTCTTTTTCGTTAGCCTCGTCATTCATTATCATGACGTCACAAAAGGTGGCTGGCCGTGACCAGCGATTGGGGCCAGCCACCATTTGTGACGTCATGATAATGAATGAGCAAGCCCGGTATCTAGTGTAGCCCTGATCCACTAAATTTGACGTTTTAAACGCCATGCATCGGCCGTGTATAACGTAGGTCGCGTTTGAACTGGCTTCTGAGAAAGTATGAGCTTGTTCAGTGCAAAGTCAGTCTTTCAACCAATTAGATAACCGTGTCGTCAAGTAATATGTTAGTTACCAACGCGTGCAGTGAAAGTGACCGGTAAACGACTGAACTTAGCGAAAATATTTCTTGGTGAATTTGGCCATGCGATCGGTTACTTATGCTCATATTCATCATCTGCCTCAACCTCGAAAATCTGGGTCGCACCAAGGCTAACGAAAAAGACAGGCTACCACGGTGCATTCCACTTATCTTTTTTTACAGACCGCTAGAGTGACGTGATGCTCTTTTCGTACACCTACATTGGTGCATTCGAGCATCACGTGACTCCCGCGGTCGGTAAAAAAAGATACGCATAAAGCACCGCGGTAGCCTTTCTTTTTCATTAGCCTCGACTGATTAGATAGTGACGTCAAATAATCGGCGAGATTGGTCCCTTCGATAAGTAAAGGGAGCCTCTTTATGACAGTAGTGACATATGATACTCAGACTCTACTTAGAAAGACACATTTGTGCAAAATATGGCAAACTGTCATTACAGATTTTGGCGATACTCGCCTAGACCATTTAGATTTTACGAGTGAGAGCATAGAATTACTAAAGCGTTACCTAGTCCCAACTGAGACAAGTTAACAAGCATTAGCTTGGTGATAATAGACGGCTCGCCAAGATGCTTGGCGATTCACTTTTATCTAGAATCATCTCAACCAATCAAATTTTATATCCCGTATGTCGCAATCACTGAGCTCCATAAAAGAACGGAGGGCTAACTGACCGGTCCACTTTTTGCCGCAACCGCATTACACTTTCAATGCGGGTACGTTATGAATCCTGCACTTTTTTTAAGATCAGAGGCACGTTTTAAAACTTTTCCGATACTTTTTTATCATTTTTACACCTTTTTCATATTTTTATGAGCAATAACGTAACAAATTTTACCTTTTTTCCTGTTGAGCTTACATAAATATTTACTCTTTACTAATATAAAATTCAATATTTGTGATGAAATTCAATAAAATCTATAGCTATTAATATATATATATATATATATCAGTGAAAATTGAAGCAACTTCGTCATATTTTTAAAAGAAAAATCAATTTGAAAATATATACCCCATACTACTCCATGGGAGGAAATCTGTTTTTTGCCTAAATTTTTCTTCCGAAGTTTTTTGCAGTGTACAGATGGGCGGACCGCACGATTCAATGTAACGGAATAGGGAGCTAGCTCTCCATACTATGGCGACCTACGTTATACAACCGTGACCTACGTTATACACGGCCGGTGCATGACGTTTAAAACGTCACATGGAGTGCATCATTTCAGCACGGTGATTGGCGCAAACCGACGCGCCACCCGTTTTGCACCAAACGCCGTGAAAAAATGATCCACTACATGTTACGTTTTAAACGCCATGCATCGGCCGTGTATAACGTAGGTCGCGATACAACACCGGCGAGGCTAACGAAAAAGAAAGGCTACCGCGGTGCTTTACGCATATCTTTTTTTACAGACCGCCGGAGTCACGTGATGCTCGAATGCACCAATGAAGGTGTACGAAAAGAGCACAACGTCACTCTAGCGGTCTGTAAAAAAAGATAAGTGGAATGCACCACGGTAGCCTGTCTTTTTCGTTAGCCTCGAATGAATGAGCAAGCCCGGTATCTAGTGTAGCCTTGAGTGGATCATTTTTTCCGTTGGGGGCGCCGCTTTGTACAAATTGACGTGTAAAGAGGATACGCTCACGATCTACATTGTTAAAATTCTTCAGCTTTTGCTGCATAGTCACTCCACTGCTTTTACAGAATATCTCTATTTTGACCAACGAAAATGCTCCATAATATAGCAAAGTAACCGTTTTCACTAAAAGTGGTGGAGTGTGTCTGCAGCAAAAGCTGTAGATTTTTAACAGCGTACATAATACACCGCCGGTGCAAGACTATTAAAACGTCATGCTCCGGCCTTGTATAACGTAGGTTGCTATCAGGGAACACTAGATACCGATTTTGCTCATTCACTATCATGACATCACATGGTGGCTGGCCGAGGCTAACGAAAAAGACAGGCTACCGCGGTGCGTTCCACTTATCTTTTTTTACAGACCGCTAGAGTGACGTGATGCTCTTTTCGTACACCTGCATTGGTGGATTCGAGCCTCACGTGATTCCCGCGGTCTGTAAAAAAAGATACGCGTAAAGCACCGCGGTAGCCTTTCTTTTTCGCTAGCCTCGGTGGCTGGCCGTAACCAAAGACATACAGCGATTGGCACAAAACGATGTGAGCGCCGCTTTGTACCAATCGCTGGTCGAGGCCAGCCACTATTTGTGACGTAATGAGAATGAATGATCAAGCCCGGTATCTAGAATTTCCCTGGTATAACGCAGGTCACGGTATTATTGTGAAGCTCAATGGCCGCCATTTTCATATCAAGCCACGTGTATTGCCAGGCAACTTGCTGGAACTGCCATTATGTCCAAGCTAATGCTTGTTAACTTGCCTCACAAGTATAATGGAACTCGTCCAGGCGAGTACCTAGAGTTGCAAAGACTAGAAAGAACCCGGTTTAAACCTAGAAATGAACCTAGTTTTTGGGGAATGAACCTGGGAATAAACCGGTTATTTGCAACTCTCCAAGTACCGATAAGTTCGGCAATGTCGGATTGCTATAGAGCTGTGCAAGGTGACGTCACGAACAGGTTTTTGCTGCTGCTGTAGGACAGCTATCGCTACCTTTATCAATGCTTTTTCTATTTGTGTGTCCTACAGCTTTTTTCATTGTTCTCCGGTAAAAGTCACGTGATGTGAACTGCTCTATAGCTTGGGCAAACGTGTCTTCCTTATCACAGTTTAAGCGTCGTATGTCGCCACTCTCATATAGAGGCACCCTACCTACGGTAAGCTGAACTGAACATACTACACGAAACAAAATTCAGAACCCATATCACCCCATCATTTTTTGCCACATGCGAGAATAGTGTGTGATGCGAAAAGTTTTTTCTGACGTCACAGTTTGTCGGCTTTTCATTTTGTATCTTCGCAGAATCGAACTTGGTGAAATCTATCACCTTGATTAGATCGAGGCTAACGAAAAAGAAAGGCTACCGTGGTGCTTTACGCGCATCTTTTTTTACAGACCGCGGGAGTCACGTGATGCTCGAATGCACCAATGCAGGTGTACGAAAAGATCATCACGTCACTCTAGTGGTCTGTAAAAAAAGATAAGTGAAATGCACCACGGTTGCCTGTCTTTTTCGTTAGCCTCGGATTCGTTCCACTTGACACGTCCTTTGAAAAAAAAAATCTGAATTATTGAGAAATATCAAAACCATAAAATTCCAATGCTACTAAATTTACGAAAATCTGTCATCCCTGTCCATATCCCAACTTTCTTGACAAAAGCGGAAATTCAAATGAAGTTTTGCAACTTTTAAAAACAACATAGAACAGAGATTAAATTAGGCGTTCAGTTAGGCGTTCTGAATTTTCTACTCAGTTATGTAGAATAGATATCCACATCGAATTACGAAATTCATCTGCAAGTGAGTCATGTGATTTCCCAAACATAAGAAAATCAAGTTAAATGAACTCTAATAATTTGGCCAGTTTGCCTAATAGCAGAGCACCAATAAGGCGTAACGAGAAGAGAAGACCAAACTATGCTCTGTCAAAATTAGCTTTGAGTTCAACTCTATGCATTTTTCTCTCTGTATTATTACGATGAATGCCTTTTATTTGATAAAAAATAGCTTGACACATAATGACTCATAATCAAAATCACCCGTTCAATTGTTTCATTAGATTTTTAAAACGACCACAAAACTTACCCTATACTACGTATGATGGGTAAGTAATGAAGTCCCTAGTGATAGTACTAAGGCTAAAAACATAATTTCACCAGTGTATATAGTTAAACTGAAACTTACGTCATAAGGGGTTACATATGTTCTCAACTTTCAAAAAAATATTTTTTTACATAGATTAATTAAATCCTTATTATCCTCTAATTATGGGCAAAGAGACTTAAAGTTATCTCAATTAAGAAAGATATGAGAAAAATGTGAGCGCACGATCGATAAAACTAACCTCACCGAAAAGATTCTACTAAAGATCCTATCCTCTTATTGAAGCTGTTTATGGCACAAGAGGGTCCACAGTATGACGAGAGGAATAGCAAATTAAGTGTAGGTTGAAAAAAAAAATTAACAGTAATTATTTCTTCTAAAACGTTAAAAGCGATTTTCTGGAATCTACATTTTTCAACATGAGCAGCGTAATTACTTGAAATATTTTCGGATAAAATTCGCGCTTATCTACGCATAATTTCTGAAGGCCATAGAGCCTTTTGGAAATTTTTAATTTATAATTTTTCCAATAAGTTTAAAAATCAAAATTTTAGACGAAAAATTATTTTTTTGTCAAAATTCCAAAAGTTCAGCCGATAACCCTTAGCTGCTGTCGTATTTTACAACATATTAATAATTATTTGCTTCTATAAGAAGTTAGAATGCTAATCATCGAGTCCGGATATTTTGGTACCGGTCAACGTGGCTGAAGGTTTCCAACGTAATATGGACCAAATTTAACAATATATTTTTAAATACTTGGAAGCAATAAAAAAAAAGTTTAATTATTAGTTTTCAATTAATTTTTCTCCCTTCCTAAAACAAATTCCGAAATATGTAAATTTTTCGTCGCCGAGAACATATGGGAACTCTTAAACTGCGACAAATTGAAAAATAGAGGTCTGCAAAACCGCAGTTAAGAATTAATATGAAAGCAACAAGGATTAATCCAAATTGCATGTGTACAACCACCAACAAGCCTTAGATTACCTTGAAAGATAATTTAGTTGAATCAAGTTTAGTTCAGTAAACTCCTCTTCAACATTTTACTACCCGTAAGCCGATATTATTTTAAAAAGGTTGTTGATGGCAATTGAAACCATCAATTAGGATTAATATAAACTATCGAAAAAAATTTTAAGACTTATCCGATGTTATTTAAGTGAAATGGACATAGTTCACATAATTCCAATTTTCTCCTACCAGGAATGGCGAACTTTGTGGGTATGCCAAAAATTCACAAACAATGTCTATCAACATTGTAAAGTGACAAACTTTCCCCATAGACACATATTGCAGCATATGCCAATTATGCAAAACACTGGTTAAAAGAATCGCTCGATTTTATACATTAAATCTACCCTATATATATAAAATCCTAATGAAACAAATTTGTGAAACGAATTTATGAAACGATTTTATGAAACTACTGATTAAACGACTGATTATGTTTCAGGGCTATTTTTAATAAAATATTAAACGCTTGATGGTGAAATTAATACCAATTGTCCATAAAAATCCGCGGATGTCAAAACTGGTAATAGAATTTTGAAATTGGAATTAGTTTTCGAGATATTAATTTTTTCCTAATTTTAATGATATTTCTGTAATGATGGCAACTAATTAATCAGTTTTTTTTGTGACAAAAAAGGGAAAAAAATTGAAAAGGATCCCGATAGGGATTATAGATTTATCTTTATTCGTCATTTTCAAATTGAAATTGAATTTATCTTTTATTTCAATCGATAATGAAGACAATATTGTGATTAAATTATGTTTTTCAGGGAAATTTAAAAAAAAAATCACATTTCTATCGTCAGGATTCAATCGTCTGTCAGCATTTAATTTAATTTATAAACTGAAAATATTTTGAATAAATTCGTCCAAATGACGTCATTTATGTAAACGCAAAAGAAAGGAGCAAAAAAATATATTTATACAATTTGTTTAGCGTAAAATGTCCTTTATCCTATTTTATATATAATCAGAAGTAATTTGTATGGAAAAAACAATAATAATATACGTATAATTAAAATACGCATATAAACAAAAAAATCGTCGAATTTGTTTCCATGGCTGTTTATGTCATTTGGCACCAAATCTCACTTTCTGACGCCCGAATTGCGCCAAGCTTTTTAAAAAAGTCAAGACCATGGTTGTCAAGACCCTTATAATAGAAAAGCACCAAAAGTTCATTGGGTTTGTTTTCATAACTTTTGGCAACAAATCTATGTATATTAACGAATCTATCCCTTTTCGAAGCTCGAATTACGGCAAACCTACAAGCAAAGGATACTATACTGGAAAAGTACCCGATTTTCTTATGGACAATATTCAAGTGACATAACAAGGTGTAAAATTATCGCGGATTAGCAAAATTGTTTAAATATGTCATCAATTGATGCCGAATAAATGCAAGCATGCATGCACAAAATATTTAATTAATTTTGTATGATAAATAATTATTAGAAAATTCGTATACAAATATTAATTAAAATAAATAATTTACATATTTAAAATAACATGAAAATATGAATGATAGTGCACTAAAATAGAGAAAATTAAAACCTGTTACTGAAAATATCTATAACATAGTACTTTTCAATACCGTGGTTCTTAATCTTATTCACAAGCAGATGGAATTTTTCTCATCCTTAAACACAAAGAAAGAATATAATACAGATCGTTGTTATAAAAGTATGAGAGGTAGCCACAATTTAAACCTAACCATTTTATACAATCTGGTTTTCAAGTCGCAATTGATTTTACTTATCAATCCCGAAAACAGTCGTCAGTTGTCGCAACAGCTGTGTATGAGGCCATGGTAATCAAAAAATGCCCCATTAAAACGTTAAAAGCATGGCAACCCAATTACAGATTTACCAATATTTTTAAAACAAAGCACGCTGTCATGTTTTTAGAGGCTTCGAAGTCTGAGCGGGGGTTGGCGAGCGTAGCTCGCAGGGGGTAGGCCCCCTAGTAACTAACATAAAATCAAAACTAGATTCTTCTGTTCACTGGATTTGGCCATTAATTTATGTCGCTATACAAATTGCATTTCAGTGTGAAATCCCATATGTATCGTTAATATACATGCTCAGTTTATTCATTTGAGATTCTTGCAATGACAATTTAAAACTCAAATCTGCAATAAAAGCAAACTTGAGATTGTTTGATTGAAACCAAATCTTTCCGATGACTAGCAGCTATCCATTTCCCTTTTAAATTTTAGTTTTACTAAACTAGCCACTTTTGGCTTTTCAAAATGTGTAAAGTTCCGAAAAGTGGCTACTTTGTTTTATAATTACCCTTAAAGTGCAACAATCTTGCACTATTTTTAAAACTTAAATTTTCTAACAATGAATTTACAAAGCTAATGTAAATCGGCGCGTATGTATCAAATTTACAAATTACCTTTTTTAAAAGAAAACTTCAATCCATACTCTCTCCAATAATCAGTATTAATAGTTTCCAGATACTTTATATCAAAGTAAGTCCTACAAGCAAAAAAAAAATGGATTGGTCGGGGACACTATACTCATTCTGAACTGAAGGGTTCAGCAGACCTTCGTTTAATCCTTAACTGCCTCCAGTGGTCAAGAACCACTGCTTTTAACAGTTTAACTAGTATTAAATGCAGATGTAGTTAAAATTTTATTTAGAACCGTAGTATATCTAGATACTTCTGAATAGGTGAATTTTAATTGTCCCGTATATAACGTTCAGTACAGGTATAGTACCGCGAGAGAGACTTTTATTCATCTTATTATCAAGCTGTCTCAGATAGCTCAGAGTAGATAAGGGTTATTTGTTCATACAAATATCGCATAACTACTCTGAATCAGTCCGAGCCGATAGATCGAAAGATAAATAAAAAGCTTGATTAACGCATTAGATACTGTTTCTGAACTAAACTTTATGTACAGGCGGTTTCTAATTAAAATTTACCCCTTCAGAAGGTTCTAACGATAGTACTAGCACCTAAAAGAAGCAAAATTTTCACTAGCATCTGTCGTTAAACTGAAAGTTAAGAGTTAAACTCTGAAAAGTGGAAAATGCAGTGGTCTGCGAGACCGATAACAGCAGTTAAGGGTTAAGAGCCTACATCAGTCATGTGAAACAATGCACAAGCTAAAGCCTATGGGGAGGTTCTTGCGCGATTTCTAGCTCACATTTCATTATTAAATTATTTTTTATGCATAAGTTAGCTCAAGTCGATCTCTAATGTTGTTAGTTTACTTTTCGATTTTGGTTCTATATAAAAGTACTTTCACTTTCAGAACCGGTTCCAAAATTTGAAGTATCCGCTTTTAAAAAACTAAGCAAAATCCAAAAAGTACAAACTAACAACGTTATAGATTGACTTCAACTATGCTATGCAGAAAAAAAATCCATTTAAAAATATTAAAATGCGAGCGAGAAATCTCACAAGAACCTTCTCATAGACTTAATAGCTTGAGTGTTTCTTCCCGTGACTAGTGTAGGCTATTAAGGATTGAAAAATTAAATTGACAGTAGGATCATGAAGTCCTGCAAACAAAACCTTTTGACCAAAAGCCAATCTTTGTAAAAACACTATCCAATCTTTTATTTAATGTACACATTTAAAAACATATTCGTAAAGTTTATCTGAACATCATATTTAACTCTAAATTTCTGCGACAGAAATTGTCGCAAGATTACTGCGAGCGGTCTCGGACATTAATCTAAAATATCAATAAATGACTTAATTCGTGGGATACAGTTTCTGTACTAGACTTATGTACATAACAGTTAAATTCACCTAGTCAAAAGTCAAGCAATAGTAAAGGGGGGGTCTCCAAACGAAAGAGTCTCCCTAATTAAACTAAAAATTAAAGTTAAACAATTTAAAAAGGAAGCAGCGGTCAGAGATACCGTTAACAGCAGTTAAGGGTTAAGTCAATCGGGCCCAAAATTAATCTCTTTATCCCACGTACCATCTTCATTGTCAAAAGAAAAAAAAAATTTAAGTTTTAGTTTTAAATGGGGATAGAATTTATGTCAAAGAAATAGAAACATTCATTTCGGATCTGTGCTCAGCAAACTGATAAGATAAGACTAATAACATCCATTTATCCACAGATTAGAACGAGATGATCAGGATATGTTACTACACCAATAATTAAAACTGGACACTATTTCACGATATCTTAGGTTGACTTTGTTGATTTATAACGGCAGATTATCTACTTGAGGGATATAGGCCCTAGGGGGGAGTGCCCTCCGTGGGGGGGGGGGTCTTTCTAAGGGATTCTAACTCTTATTTACCACATTTATTTCATCTAAGAAAACCACGGGAAACTCCGAACGGTTAGATCGACGAGTGCGACAGGGTTTGCACGATATCTCAGCTTTTACAATCCTGGAGTACTTTTTTACTGATATGTAGCCATCAGGTAGCGTCTGATTAACGCAGGGGGAACTTTCATACAGTAACTTAAGTATTTAAATAAAATTCAGGGTTTAAAAAAATTTTCCGCGCTTCAATATTTGAAGTTTGCCCCTCTGGTAATCTGGCCCTGTCTTCAGAATCGGAGTCATCCTTTCCACGTTCTAAACCGTCCGTAAAATAATTCTTGAAATTTGCAACGCATGGAGTCCAGAAATTACGGTTGCTCAAACTTGGTATTCTAGCAACATTTCGACTCCTATTAGCATTTAACACTCTTAAGAAACCAAGTTAAATTCTTAATTTTAGCAACAATTGAAAAATCTAATAAGAACATGTAAAGTTCTTGACAAATTTATCACACTTTGTTTTACAAATTTTATTAAATTCCAACAATGAAAAAAAGGGGGAGCTCTCCTCAAATTACCCTGTAACATCTTAGCCTTCTGACAATCCAACTGTTAAAATTTAAATAAGCAGCTAACCGTCAAAATTTGATTAACTGATGGTCCAGGGACTCCAAACGTAGACTTCTGGATAGAGAATTTTGATTATAAAAATCCTGTACATAAATTAAATGGATAATTCATATACCGTTTCTATAACCTCTCGTTCAAGCGGTCGCAGAGACCGCTCACAGAAATTATGCAACAATAAATATCAGGACTTAAGGGGAAGGTGGACGTTAAATTAAATAATTTTAAGTTATCGTAGTTATAAAATTAAATACATTTCACCACAAGTACATAGAATACCTTTAAAGATGGTCTAATCTTAAGATTAGGAAAAAATTAAAATTTTTAAACCATATTTTAAATTGCTCCTTACGTCTTCATTTGCAAGATAAATTTCATTCAGATTTTCAAAATTTAGCATTTTAATAAGTTATAAATCAAATTTAATTATCTTAACGAAGTCCAATTGTAAAATACGTACACAGTTGCTTTGTAAACAGTATCAGAAGTCGTCCTAATCAATTTCATGAAAATTAAGACGCATGGAGCATTTTAAAATCCAAAAAACGTAAAAATCTGTATTGAGAAAAACAGGTATAAAGTTTACTAAAGCACCGAAAAATTTGGACATAATTCAATCGCTTCTAACTTTGCGAAACATCATAGCAGCTACATGCAGTTTCTCAAATGGTTCAATACAAACTAAAGAATAATACACAAATATTTCGATTTTTGCTCTAATAAAAAAAGATACACAATATTCTATCAACATTACGATTACTATTAGCATGTAACACTTAAGAAACCAAGTTAATATCGTAAATTTTAGCAACAATTTAAAATCAAACATGTAAAATAAGAACACGTAAAGTTAACAAACTTATCACACACTTTCGTTTACAATTTTTTTAAAAATCTAACAATGGAAAAAAATAGGGGGACCTCTCCTCAAATTACCCTACAACTTCTTAGCGGTCTGACAATCTAACTGTTAAAGTTTAAATAAGCAGCTAGCCTTCAAAATTTGATAACGTTTGGAGTCCCTGGACAATCCGATTTCTGGATAGGGAATTTGGATTATAAAAATCCTGTACATGAATTTTAGAAACGGTATATGAATTATCCATTAATCTCTCGTTCAAGCGGTCGCAGATACCGCTCACAGAAGTTATGAAACAATTAATATTAACACAATTATTCAAATTGGTAAATAAATCATACGAGTAGTAATCTTCCAACTGGACGAAAAATGTCCGGGCCAGGATTCGAACCTGGGATCGCTTGGCTGAAGCCGCCACGCTCTAATTGTGTTAAAATTAATCTAGTGTAATCACGTATCCAGCGTTTACTGGAGTTCCTTTACCTACGATCTTTTCTGTTGAGCTGATTAAAAATATCAGACCAGATTCTCTGATCAATAAGGTTAACTGGATGAATTATGCCCTCCAGATTCGACCGGGATAGCTCCGTGGTAGAGCAGGCGGCTTCAGCCAAGCGATCCCAGGTTCGAATCCTAGCCCGGACATTTTTCGTCCAGTTGGAAAATTACTACTCGTACAATTTTACTCGTTAAAGAAAGATGTATAAATGTTAAAAATCTAGATCAATGTAAATAGATACTTAGAAAAAAAATGGGGTGTATTCAACATAAAGTATTAATTTAATAGAAATCTAAAGATTGCTACTCTTACTCCGGTGAGAAGAAGCGTGAATACATTAAAATGTTACAGTATAAAACTTCTTAGCAATATAAACGATAACCAGCATGCAAGAGATTTTTAAAGAATTTTGTATAAACTACAGCCACCAGCATTATTAACTTAAGTTATTAAAAACCACAGCGAACTTTAACAGTAAAACTATAGTATCAATATGGACATTATCCAATTATTAAAATCTTCCAAAACTTTCAACCCATTAGGTGTAGTTACTGAAGACACTTTCAAGGTCTTTCCATTACCTTAATACAAAATTTTTACACTTAAAAACAACCAACAAAAATACTACTTTAAAAGAGTAAAAAAATTTTATTATACGAATACATTATACAGTGCACATCTAAAAATCTGCTGAAACTGAATATACCGTTAGATTAGTAAAAACTAAACTACACAAATTGAAACCAAAGTTTAAAAAAAATCTCGGCAATTAGTAAGGAAGATGTCTAATGATTATAAAAACGTAAAAACAAGAGTTGTGCTTTAAGTTGCTAAAGATAAATATGCAACTTCTCATGCAAGCAGAGAAATTTTACTTTATATGAAAGTTGAAATTCAAACAGCAAAGTATAAAATTTGACTAAATCGGAAATCCATAGAACCTTTAAAATTCACTTGAAGGGTTCATCAGGTATATCTCGACGACGAGGGTGCTCTTGATATTCTGCAGCATGTAAATTTCCGGGATCTGCTGGTCGCTGTTCTTCTGGAATTTCAAGAACAAGTCTTGCAGTATCGTTTAACTCATCCCAGTATTCTGAATTCTCAAACGTTTTAGATGGAAGTCTGTTCAGAATCATTTTAGAAGCTATTTGTCTCATTTGTCGCTCGTTATGAGAGTAGTAATGTCCAGCCAAAAGACCCAAACAGACAAAATATCTCAAGAGATTCCGCTTGGTCAAATCCTCACCATTCACCTTAAGTTCCTTTTCAATATCGTCAGCCATGCTCCTAAAGGACATTTCATTAAGCTCGTCATTATTTTCCAAATATGCCAAAACCTTACTTTCAATACTACTGTTCATGCTTCTGGCGATTTTTTCCACAGCATTTCGTATATCACCTGTGAAGGCATTGTATACATGATGCCTGAAAGTCTCCTCATTGTTGTCGTTCCTTGGAAGATCTCCGTATTCCGGCCTAACCATAGCCATTACAAAATGAACAAAGTCCACAGAATATAGTAATTTGTCTGCGTTTATAGGGACACCTGGAATACGCACCCACGCCCCATAGGTGTGCGACATTTTTCTTCAGATAAATATTTTATCGCTTCAGATAACCAACTCGATAAAGTAAACACATGCAACAGTACTTGTATCGCACAACAACAAACCCTGCTGTAGCATAAGATTATAGTTTATGATCTAAGCTCCACATGAAGCGGGATCGCACTTTATATACTTTTTCAGTCTCATTGGTATACCACATATGTATTTGCTTCTCGAGAATGATGTTGCCAAAATTTAATATGAATTCATTATGAATAAATATATGCAATACAGCACCGGAATATTCCGAAAGTCTGGAAAAGACAGTTTTATTTTTACGAGAACAAAGCAGGGATTCAGATAAACCTTTCAAATTTAACAAAACGAGATTAATCAATTAAAAACTTGTAATTCTCCAAAATTGGGAAAACTTCACAAATTACAGGCTTCTGATTAGTTAATATTAAAGTGTTTCTGTAATATGAAAGTGGCGACATATGGGCAAAAAAATGTAATTAGTCGAGATTATTTTGTATAAATAAAATCGTAACGAATCTTCTACTATTATAAACGTATTGCTTGATAACGTGGCTTACTTGGAAAATAAAACACATCTAGGCGGATATCTCCAAGATCTAGAATAGATTGTCATAGTTTAAACAAAAATAATTCCCATGAACATCGCTGTATCCAGGCAACACTAGATACCGAGTTTGCTCAATCATTCTCATGACGTCACAAATAGTGGCTGGCCGCGACCAGCGATTGGTACAAAGTGACGCACCCATCGTTTTGTGTCAATCGCTATATGTCTTTCGTCGCGGCCAGCCACCACGAGGTTAACAAAAAAGAAAGGCTACCACGGTACTTTACGCGTATCTTTTTTTACAGACCGCGGGAGTCACTTGATATTCCAATCCACCAATGCAGGTGTACTAAAAGAGCATCACGTCACTCTAGCGGTCTGTAAAAAAAAGATAAGTGGAATGCACCGCGGTAGCCTGTCTTTTTCGTTAGCCTCGCAGCCACCAATTGTGAGGTCATGATAATGAATGAGCAAACCTGGTGTCAAGTGTAGACCTGGCTACATGCACATATCGCCACTCAGTTATAGAACCACTTTAGTTAATATTAGTTCCTCACATATATACCGACTTATTCATGTAGAGCGTTTTAAATAGAGCTTACCGAAGTGACCAATCTCACCGCTTATTTGATGTCACGGTAAATTACCAGAAACTACCCGGTTGACAAATATACTGTACAGTATTTACACGCCTGTGACCGTGACATACGCTATACACGGCCGGCGCATGACTATTAAAACGTCACACGGTGTGGATAATCCGTACAAAGCGATTGTCACAAAACGATGGGCGCGACGCTTTGTACCTATCGCCGTGTAAATATAATCCAAGCCGTTCGCGACTTACGTTATACATGGTCTGTTCATGACTTTTAAAACGTCACACGGAGTGAATCATCTTTACACAGCGATTGGTACAAAACGAGGGGCGCGACACTTTGTACCATCGCGACCTACGTTATACATGGCCTGTGCATGACGTTTAAAACGTCACAAGCAGTGGATCATTTTTTCACGGCGATTGGTTCAAAACGGTGGGTGCCAATCACCGTGTAAAAATGATCTATTCCATGTGACGTTTTAAACGTCATGCACCG
Source organism: Maratus michaelseni (assembly GCA_963931845.1). Taxonomy (NCBI): domain Eukaryota; kingdom Metazoa; phylum Arthropoda; class Arachnida; order Araneae; family Salticidae; genus Maratus; species Maratus michaelseni. The sequence goes on along the minus strand of OZ007597.1, from coordinate 118,933,652 downwards.
GCCGTGTATAACGCAGGTCGCAGTACCATTCACCATATAAGGATGATCCATCCGTGGGACGTTTTAAACGTCATACACCGGCTGTTGATAACGTAGGTCCGGCTGTGACACAGCATCATCTGAATAAAGAAAGGGCAGCAAACGTCGCTGTCGGTTAAATTACTATTGGATAGCGAGAAAAACCTGTCCATTCTTTATGACTCTTACTGTACACATGAGATAAGACGATTTGATTGGTCTACATATGTTTGTTTTATTGATTATATACATCTGACTTGTTTGCATGATTGGTCTACGTTAAGCAGGTCTGTGATATGTTTGAACTACGTCATCATGACGACTCCTGCAATGATCGACAAGACAAAAATGTAGTGGTCATTTGACATTTGACAGTTTGAAGGAGATTGCTTTGAGACCTATAAGCTACAAGGCTGTTATCTCGAATGATCTATATTTTTTATTCACAGAAAGACATACAGGACTTCACCAAATTATATGAATCCGGCTGGCTAATGTAGTGGTAGATTAATTGACGTAAAATTTTGTTTGTAAACATATCCTTTCCTTAAAAGTGCCGTCGTAGGCCCTCCGTGGTCGAGTGGTTAAGGCACCACTCCGCTGATCACCTTGAGAGCGTAGGAGAAGGCGGCCGGTTCGACTCCCGTCAACTCTATTGCACACTTTTTGTGGAGTTTCCGACTGAATTCTTCAGTGTTGATATTTTCTTGTCTATCCAGCCCTCATCTGGATGAATACTTATAAACGGATATTTGTATCAAGCACACAAATCTGATGTATATGTTCAATAAACAAACAAGCAAACAGTCGTCGTGGGGCCTCCGTTGCCGAGTGGTTAAGACACAATTCCGCTAATCGCTTGAGAGCGTAGGAGTCAGGTCGGCGGGTTGGACTACCACCAGCTCCATTGTACACACTTTTTGGAGCTCCGGATGTAACTCTCTGGTGTTGTAAATTTCCTTGTGGCTATCTCGTCCCTGTATATTGACGATGACTTATAAGCGGGCATTCGATGTCATGCACAAAAGTCAGATGTATGTTCTCAATAAACAAACAAACAAGTAATATAAAAACTTTTCCATATAAAGTCAATTCCTACTTAGGTCAAATAGAAATTTTTTTTCCCGCGATCTACACGCTTCGCCACTGACGGTATTTATTCCTAAATTTATATCCTGCTAAATATCTTACATAAGAGACATTTTTGAAATATATTAAAAATTAAATAAAAAATAAATAGCTAAATTACCGAAAATTAATAGCTCGAAAAGTATTTCTCACAAAATTGTTAGACAAACTGAGTTAGAAAGGTAAAAAAAATTATTTTTCTTTATATAAATTTAAAATCTAATAATTATGCCGTTTTTCAAATATTGAATTTAAAAAATTACCAAACTTCACAATAAAGTGCAATAGCGATGTTACAGTTGGCGATAATACAGTTTTTTTCAAATATTAATTAATTAATTTAATTTAATTATTTAATTTTAGTTTTATACTTCATTTCTGTTCAAAAGTATAGACTCACTCCACATTTATAGTCTCCTTCGCCAGCGAACCGCCTGATCTTCGTCCGTGAACAGCCCCATTTTATTTTTACGCGTGAAGGTGAGACTATAAATATGGAGTGAGTCTATACTTTTGAACAGAAATGAAATATAAAATTAAAATTAATTAATTAAATTTAATTAATGAATTAATATTTGAAAAAACTGTATTAACATCAATTGTCATCCAGTACAAATTTATTTGAACTTGAATGGATGAATAGAAATAATAGAAATGGATGAATAGAAATAATAGAAATGGATGAATAGAAAATAATAGAAATGGATGAATAGAAAATTTCGTTCATCTCACGAAACCCTATTACTCCCGCTACGTTGTCTGTCTGTCACAGAGCCATTCTCAAAAACTATGTAACTCACAGAGTTGAAACTTTGTGTATATAGCTGAATATCAGCTATGAAGAGCTCTAAATATTAAAATTTGAAAAATTCGTATTATTTTAATAAAGAGAGATAAAAAACCAAAATTCTAACAGCCTCTTCCTATTAAATTTAAACATTTTTCGGTATAGCAGATGCCAAAAATTAACAATCCACAATGAAATTCTTTCTACAATAATTAATTTTCTATCAGACGATTTCCACGTGAAAAATGAAAATGAAATAAAAAGTTTCACCAATTGAAAAAAAGATTAATATGAAATAAAATTGATTGACGTCATACTGGTAATAAAACTGAAAGGTTTCTCAATAATACAAGGAGTATGAGAATGTGTATGTACACAAAGCAGATTAATATCACGTCATTAGAGAGTTAAAAAGAAAATCTGATGTCATATCGGAAGTTTAACTGATTTTTCAAATGTTTCAGAATAATACAAAGCTAATATCAATATGAGTAATAGAGAATAGTAAATATATGAGTTTGAGGAACGTATTGAATCATGATAAAAACCCGATTATGGAAATATTCGCATATTTTAACATTTTGAAGGTGTACAACATGTTTAATTTTGAAATTATTTTTTTTTTTAATATCGCATTTAGTCCACATGACAGATATTATTATGACAGAATATAATTGCGGGCTTCGTCCGTTATCGGGCTGGTTTAGATATTCGAAAAAACGAGAAAAATAGACCGGTAAATTTTTACTGTATAAAAAAACATGACCTTTTTTTTGGTTGCTAAATGAAATTTATTTGGATTTATTAAAGAAAGGATAATTCATGTTTTGAAAGGAATGTTAAACGAAACTCTTTGAGCGGTCTTCGATCACACTTACCCACTTTTTTTATTGTAAGTTTCTTCACGTTACTAAGAAACTGATCACATGTACTGAGCTCCATAGTAGAACGTAGGACTTACTCAATGGTCCACTCTCTGCCCCAACCGCATCACACTTTCAATGCACGCAAGCAATGAATCCTGCATTTGTTTTAATATTACAGGCATTTTTTCAAACTTTTCCACATACTTTTTATCATTTTTGCTTATTTTTACTCCTTTTTCATATTTTTATGCGTAATACTTAAAATTTATTTATTTTTTATTCTCGAGTTTACATAAAATTTTATTTTTAACTAATAGTTAATTAACTATTTGCGATGAATTTAAATGATGTCTGCAGTTTTTGTAATACAAAACGTGTATCAGTGAATGTTGTAGCAACTTCGTCATAATTTTAAGAGATAAACCAATTTGAAAATATCTATCCCATACTACTCTATGGGAGGAAATCTGTATTTTGCCATAAATGTTCTTCTGAAATTCTATGGCATTGTATGCATGGGCGGACCGCTGGATTCGATCGCGACCTGCGTTATACACGGCCGGTGCATGTCGTTTAAAACGTCACATGGAATAGATCATTTTTACACGGTGATTGGTGCAAAGCGGCGCGCCCACCGTTTTGCACCAATCGCAGTGCAAAAATGATCCACTGCTTGTGACGTTTTAAACGTCATGCACAGGCCATGTATAACGTAGGTCGCGATTCGATGTATTAGAATAAGAAGTTAGCACTCGATTCTATTGTAAAGCTCATGAATCACACGACCCAATGAAATATTTTCAGTAAGCTCAATTGCTTATGATGCGTTCACACTATGATGTTATCGTCTCTTCAGGTCTTCAAAACTTGCGAGGACAGGTTTTCCAACACACCAGAGTGCTTCATTGGTTGTTTACACACCACTGATTGGTTGTGCTTTATGATTTAACCCATATTTCACCATCGTCCTAAAAATAGGACACCATGTATGAATGGCCTTTATATAAATTCTTTTGAGTATTTTAATTCAAATTAAAGGCGATATATTTTTAAAAGTCTGTTAAGTATATCTCTGCTCTTATTGTTAGTTTAAATTAATGTTAAATATTTTTTTTTAATTTTTCAAAATGGTGAATTTTTGAAGATTTATTTCTTACATATTCAATACATTATTTCTTAAAAGATTTTACTATTAAAAATAATGGTTATATAAATTTATTGAGGTAATATTCTATACTTTTCTACAGATAAAAAAGATATATTAAAAATATATATCTAAATGGTCTATTTTCCTTATATTTCATACTGTCCTAAAAATAGGACGATGGTATAATTCACTTATACATAATCCCTACATTAAGTAATGGGAATAATCCATTCTTCTCTGTGATATTCCAAACATTTGTACGGATAATCTTTAAATAGTTTCTCTAACACCTGCAGATCACGTGTGTCTGCAGGTGTTAGGTACACGTGCCCTGCGTGGTCACGTGTCAGACTGGTTTGTGTGAGGGGATTCCCCGTGTAAGAAAGTAAAAAAAGTTGCATTGTGAAATTATTGTGTACCACGTTTCTCTTTGCTTCGTTTCGGAAACTACTTAGATCCTAATGCTTAAAAATGTCTCGTAAATTTTTAACTACGCAGGAAGTCTTGGACTTTTTGTGGAGTTTAGATGATAGTGATTTTGAAGACAATGACAATGAATTAGTTATTGTACCTCCAGATCCTGATTTAATGAGTGACACAGAGGACATTGATGATTCATCTGTAAGGAAAGTAGAAGAAATCATGTGTGATGAAGTAGATTCTACAGAGGTTGCAGGAACGATTGAAATTTTAGTTCCAAATAGAAATGAAAATATTTCTGTAAATCCGAAATGGGAAAAATGTGAACCTAAGTTCGAACGTGCTCCAAAAGCATTTCCTCGTGAGAGACTTCAAAGAGTTAAAGATAATGTGGCTGGTAAATCTCCTATTGAACTTTTTGAAATGATCTGTTTGGAAATGATTGAGCTGACGGTTGAAGAATCAATTAAATATTCCAGACAAAATAATAATCATGGTTTTGAAATAAGCATGGATGAAATGAAACAATTTTTAGCAATTCTTTTCTATAGCGGTTATCATATTTTACCTCAAGAGAAAATGTACTGGGAAAATGCACCCGACACTGGAACTTTACTTGTAAGTAAATCGATGTCAAGGAACAGATATTACGAAATAAAGAAATACACTGCTCAAAACAATTAAAGGATATTGCAGTTTTAGGTGGATTTTGTATTTGGGAAACTTTTTAGCTGATTGATACATGGTCGACAGACATAGTAGGTTATATGAGAATAAATTACACATGTTTGGCAGAAAAAAATGCATTTTATTGCGCATTTGTGTACAAAAGGAAAAAAACACAATTTGTGCATATGAGAAAAAAAGAATAAGAAAAGGTGTTTTCTTCAAAGAAAATCATTTTCAGTAGGGGGTATGGTTTCCACGAGCGGCCAGCAACGTTGAACACCTTTGAGGCATGGACTCAATGAGGCTATTAATGACGAGTTGGGGTATTCTGCCCCACTCTTCCAGAAGAGCTCTTTCCAGTTCTTGGAGAGTTTGTGGGGGTTGTTGGCGGCCAGAAACTCGTCTTCCTAGAGCATCCCAAACGTGCTCGATTGGATTCATGTCTGGAGAACACGCTGGTCATTCCATTCGAACGATTCCTTCCTCGAAAAGGAAATCCTCCACCAGGTTTGCACGATGTGGCCTGCAGTTATCGTCCATTAAAATGAAGTTATATCCGATTGTTGCAGCGTAAGGGACTACAATAGGTCTGAAGATCTCATCCCTATATCGGCGACCAGTCAGAGCTCCATCTCGAATGATGTAGAGGTCAGTGCGCCCGTCAATGAAGATGCCACCATACACCAACACTCCTCCACCGACAAATCTGACACTTTCGTGCACGAACGCAGGATTATTCCTACTGCCACGGTCCCTCCAGATGAAAATACGCCTATTATCCGGATGCACAGAAAAACGGGACTCGTCAGAAAACAGAATATTGCTCCATTCATTTCTCCTCCAGTTGACATGCTCGGTTGCCCACTCCCTGCGGTCGCGACGATGCCTTGATGTTAATCTAACACATACCATCGGTCGGCGAGCATACAGACCTACAGCATGGAGCCGGTTTCGGACAGTCTGAGTTGAAATCGTGGTGCCTGTAGCCGAGCGAAGGTGTTGTTGGAGAAGATTAGCGTTCATGTTTCGGTATCTCCGAGCTGTTAACGCTAAATACCGATCTTCATTGGGCGTTGTTGCCCGTCTACGACCTTTCCCTGGTCTTCGGCCTGCACATCCACTTTCCAAAAAACGGTTCCAGATCCTGGAAATGACACTTTGTGACACTCCAATGGCTTGAGCTACTTCGGCTTGAGTTTGGCCCCCTTCTAACCTACCAACAATTCTCCAAGCTACTGAATCTGTCAAATGACTTCGCTGAGACATCGTACTCATCGAAACAAAGCAATCATTGAATGCCGATCATCCTTGTCTTCATTCTCTTTTATCCAGTTGAAAGTCAAATTTCATTCGCTGCCGCTGAAGCGACGTTTTTGACGTCGAACTCAAAATTTGCATACTCCACAGTTTGAAAACCAGAAAAATTTGCATTTGTGATTCTCTTCTTCTATTTTCAGCAAAAAAAATTTCGGTTATATCTTTATTTTATATAAAACTTCAAATATCCTTTAATTGTTTTGAGCAGTGTATCGTCATTTTAACGATAACTTGCGACTTGATCGGAATGATCGCTATTTTAAAGTGAGGCCACTTTATAATCTGTTAAATGAAGGCCTTCAACAATTTGGAGTATTTTCGGAATTTTTAAGTATTGATGAAAGAATGGTTAGATACTTTGGAAAACATGGCTGTAAGATGCATATAAAAGGAAAACCAGTCAAATTTGGATATAAATTATGGATGCTAACTTCTTTCAACGGATTTTCGTATTATATTATACCGTACCAAAGTGCAAAGCAGAATAAAACAGAACCTGCATCTATCGACAATATACCATCAACATCCAAATGCCAAGCTATGAAAACTCTAGAAGGGCAAAAGAAAAAAAATCCAAAGTTTAAAAAGAATCAACCATGTCAGAAAAAAGTGAATGAGCCATTATCTCACACAGTTGTCCAGAACTTGCTGTCAATAATTGCAAATCCTGAGATACATAAAATTTACATGGATAATTTCTTTACTTCCCATGAACTGCTATCCATTCTGGAAACCAAGAACTTCTTCGTTACAGGTACTGTTAGAGAAAATAGAATCTCTAAGTGTCCACTTATGTCTTCAAAAGCAATGTCGAAATTGGAACGTGGATTTTCTGACAGCAGATTCGATACAAGGAACAAAATAGTCGCAGTTCGGTGGAATGACAATCGGGTTGTTTCTGTAATCACTAATTTCGAAGAAACAAAAAGTATCTCAACAGTAGAAAGAAGAGTAAAAGGTGGTAAAAAACAGGTAAAGATACCTGCGTGCATTACATCCTACAATAAATACAAAAATGGAGTTGACTTGTTTGATAATCATGCAGCATCTTACTTTACTTCAATTCAAGGGAAAAAATGGTATTGGCCATTATTTGTTAATGCATTTGAAACAGCGCTTGTTGCTTCATGGAAGCTCAATCAGTTATTTGGAGAAAATAGTCTGAGCCTGCTTGATTTTCGAAGGCACATAACAATTGCCTATTTGGGGATTTCTATTCCAAGAAAACCATCTTACAGAAAATTGGGGTCGTCAACAGAGTAATGCAGATTTTTTAAGGATTCAGAATGAGCATGTGTTGATAAAACACCCAGAAAACCGACAAAGAAGATGCCAGCTAAAACCTTGTACAGGAAAACCAACCACAATATGTAAAAAATGTAACGTCGGACTATGCTTAAGATGTTTTGTCCCATTCCATTCATCTAATAATGAATAGCAGTGGATTATACCATTGTCCTATTTTTAGGACAGCCTGTACCAATCAAGCTAATAAAAAATTGGTAAGTTTTTTGATTTTGTGTGTATACATAGGCTTAATGAAGCATATATTTAAGATTTCATTTAAAAATAATATTTCTTTCAATGCTTGGTACGATATGGGTTAACGCCTGGAACGCCAACTCCTAGGATGATAACGCCGTAATGTAAATTAGAGTTGCAAAAAACCGGTTTATCCCCAGGTTTATTTCCAATAGACAGTGTTTATTCCCGAAAGACCTGGTTTATTCCCAAAAAACCAAGTTTATTCCCAAAAAACCCGGGTTATTCCCAGGTTTAAACCGGATTTTTCCTAGCCTTTGCAACTCTAATGTAAATGGATCTTTATCGGTGCTTTTGATAACTTCTACTGATCGAGATTTGTTATGAATCGGTTTATTTGTTTATTGATAACATACATCTGACTTGTGTGCTTGTCTGGCTGTCACCCGCCTTGAGGATCCGCTATTGGCATATGATCGGGACAAGCCCCAAGCTCAAGGCAGGAAGGTCTCTACCGTCCAAACGACACCACCGTCTCCAGATTAACTAAAATTTCTTTCACCATCAATCATAAGTGGCAGCCCTATTTATCAGGGCGTGCCATGGGAAAACATTTACAAATTGAAAAGTAAATTATAGTAAATTATACAAACTCTAATTCACAAATGGCAGCCCTATTTATTCAGGGCGTGCCTGATTTTATACAATGTTTGAATATTATAGATTATATACACAATATTTAAAGCTACAGTTTTTTACAGGTAAATAGATTTAAAAAAAAAAATGTATACACAATAATTATATAAGTTACATGTTTTACAAATTTCAATATTTACACATTATACATCATAATAGCTCTTGGCAAGATGCTAACAGTAATTTTCTAAGTTTAACAACATTTTCCATTCTTTAAAAGACAACCCTAAGAAATGTCTGCCCTCATGATTAACCATGCAAGAAGTAGATGAATGAATATATGAATTGTAAAGTAACAATTATGTATTTACAGGTAGTACACTTGATATATTTACATTTTACTAGATAATCAATTATATTGATTATTTTAACTATTTAATTGTTAGCAAGATTTTCCGAACATTTATACACTTAATTATAATGAGTAATGCAATGAATACTACACTCGAATAACATACAAATATACACGATGAATAAAACAATGGAAAATTTATATTTGAATAATAATCACTTATATACAATGAATAAAACTAGAGTAATATACTTGATGAATAAACACTTATAAACAGAAAATATAGTTGAAGATACATAACACCGCAAATTAAGAGGACAACCGTCTCCATGAAGCGAAATAACCTTCACAGGACGAGCAATAGCAGGATTAAAAAATATTTTAGATTTAAAAATAAAATTTGTATTTTATAAAAGAATATTTCTCATTTAAGATATTATAATTTTGATATAATTTGCCTAGTGATTCATTATTATTAATAATATACATCATGTCCTCGAGGAGTGTTGGAAATTTCCTATGAAATTTATATTTCATAAATCTACACTTCCCGAAGACATAATGGATAGGATCACCCCTCTGGCCACAAACACATAGATCATTATCCATTATCAAGTGCCCGCTTATAAGTCCTCGTCAATATACAGGGACGAGATACTCACAATGAAATTTACAACATCAAAGAGTTACATCCGCCAGCTCCACAAAGTGTGTGCAATGGAGCTGGCGGGAGTCGAACCCGCCGACCTGACTCCTACGCTCTCAAGCGATTAGCGGAATGGTGTCTTAACCACTCGGCCACGGCGGCCCCTATGGATCGGTTTGCAGCACTGTACACGTTTGTAATTAACCGGTCTCATGGGTGACTTCGGTAGGGTTGCACTGAAGACACCCATGCCATAGAGAAGATATAAGGGTGGAGAGAGATTTGGTAACCCTAAAGGGGAAAGTAAATAATAGTCACGTGAAATGCTCTTTTCTTTTCTTTTATTTCTTTGACGATCCGAAATTACGAAATTTGCCATCGACTTTTATCATCAGGAGCTAGCATATGTTTTCAAAAGGAAAACGAACAAATTACAGTACCGTTAAACTTAAGTGAGCAGCTTCTTTTACTATTTAAAAACAGATTTTATGTTGCTTTGTTTTATTTCGGTTACATTTTAGCACTAGTTTCCATAGTTCCATTTGGTATATTTTTAATTTATATAATTAATGAATGGTGGACTGAAATTGTTTTCACTTGAGCGTGCCGTTTATAAATTAAGAAATGTAAATTATAAACACGTTTTTAATAATCTGTAATTCAGTTTTCTCCTTAAATTCCAGAAAGAGTTTTTTCTTTACTTTTATATGTTAAAGATTTATTCTATTACACCTAGTGCAATCATCGACATGTATATTTGCTAATGTAACTTGGGAAACAATATTGTAAAAAAAAGATTAACTAATTTAATCTAGCAATTGTTTAATTGATTGGAAATTTAATTATGTCCAACACTGGCTAGAAAAAAAAACTGTACTTACATAGCTCATGTATTTAAATGAGGCTTATATTGACAAGAGTATATGCATAAGTAAATAACGAAATTTTGTTTTCAACAAATTATTACTTTTTTGTTAAATTTATATACTTCACATATATTATCTGTGGATATTGACTATTTAAAATATTTTTCATGATGGGCAACAATTTTGTAATTAACAACCAAGCGATAACCCGCCAAATCTGGAAACCTTTACACGAGTTGGACCGATCATGTTGATGCCACTTTTCAAGGAAACTCTCGATGGAAAGCGCACTCTTTCTTCTCTAGGAGAGATGTACTTAATTTATAGGATTCGTTTATAAGCCGCAGTTAATCTTGTTTTGCAAAATTGCAAAAGAAATCTGTGGAGCACTGTCTGTAAGATTTCGATACAGTTGGAGTCAAAGGGAACAGTAGAGATAAATACTGTTTTCTTTGTTACTCCAACGACATCAACGTCTTGTCATTGTTCCTCACGGAACAATGATTTCTCTGATAGCAAAATTTATAGCGACAGCACTCGGAATCGACCTTTTTGAATCCACTTTCGAAGCCGAGAGCGGGACAGATTTTTAAAGTTTCGTAACTCGAGAAAATTATTACCCTGTTTTGTAGTTCTGTTATTATTTTGCGAAATTTTTGTATAATAACAAAAGAATTCTGGAACATCAAAATTATGATACTCTACATGGATTCGGGTCATAGTCTATTATAGTGTTTTTTTTTCTTGTTTTGACATGTTCCTGATAGAATGTAACATCATTAAAAATATTCTAATTGATAATCGACTATTATGTGGGTCCACCGTGGCTGAGTAGTCAAGGCATCACATCGCTAATCGCTTGCGAGTGTAGGTGGGAGTGGGTTCAAATCGCGCTGGCTACGTTGCACACTCTTTGTGGAGGTCTCGGCTGTATTTCTGTGTGTTGTAAATTGCCTTGTGTGTGCTATCTCGTCCCTGTATATATTGACGATGACTTATAAGCGGGCGCTTGACGCCAAGCACACAGGTCAGATGTATGTTAATAAAATGTCAAATGAATGGCTGTCAGGTATCACATTATTTTTCAGCAACTAGGTAATATAGAGTACCTGTATAGGGTGTAGAGTGCCTGTATACGAGCTATAAAATTTTATTGTTTGAGACAATTTTGGACAAAAAGGAATCGCCAAGAATCTTGAGTAGCCCTGCGACCTACGTTATACCGCGACCTGCGTTATACACGGTCGGTGCATGACGTTTAAAACGTCACATGGAATGGATAATTTTTACACGGTGATTGGTGCAAAGCGGCGCGCACACCGTTTTGCACCAATCGCCATGCAAAAATGATCCACTGCTTGTGACGTTTTAAACGTCATGCACAGGCCATGTATAACGTGTAGGTCGCGGGCTGATCGCGACCAAAGGCATACAGCGATTGGCACAAAAGGATGGGCGCGCCCTTTGTACAAATCGATGGTCGCGGTCAGTCACTATTTGTGACGTAATGAGATTGAATGATCAAGCCCGGTATCTAGTGTTGCCCTGGTGTCATACTCATCTAATCAAATACGTTCAAGCCAATAACGCCAAGTTCTGGAATGTAGGTTTGTGATAGTTTGAGCAAAAACTTCTGCATGAGCATAGTATGAGCATGCACCCTGCTGTATATCGCCACCGCGAACTACGTTAAACACGGCCGGTGCATCAAGTTTTAAACGTCGCATGGAGTGAATCTTTTTTACACGGCGGCGATTGGTGCAAAGCGACGCGCCCCCCGTTTTGCACCAATTGCCGTGAAAAAAATGATCCGATACATGTGACGTTTTAAACGTCATGCATCGGCCGTGAGTAGTGGGAAAACAAGGGTTCTGGGACAGCGGGTGGCACTGTGGCACCGTGCCACCGGCCGGAGGCACCGCTCCTTCGGCTGCACCGATCCTCCGGCGGGGAAAAATAATTTTCTACTGTAACACGAGGGGTGAAAATAAGAACTCTAAGAAGAGGTTAAATGAACAAGATTATCATACTATCAGATGAATATTGATTGTATATACTAATTTTGACAGACAAACACCTTAAATGAGTATCACTAATTAAGCGAGACAATGGAAAAATATCAACTTTAACGAAAAAAGCGGATTTCTTAAGAATTTTTCAACTATAAGATGACGATATCAACTTATATGAAGAAATTTAAACTTACATTTTAGTTTTTGAACAATGGACACCTTAATGAGAATAATAATTAAGCAAAATAAAATAACAATTTTAACGATAATGCTGATTTCTTATGAATTTTTCAACTATAACATGAGAATATTAAACTATAAGATGGATTTTAAACTTATATTATAGTTTCTGAACAATGGACACCTTAATGAGTATAATAATTAAGCAAAAGAAAATATTACTTTTAACGAAAAAAGCTGATTTCTTAAGAATTTTTCAACTATAAGATGACGATATTAACTTATATGAAGAAATTTAAACTTACATTTTAGTTTTTGAACAATGGACACCTTAATGAGAATAATAATTAAGCAAAATAAAATAACAATTTTAACGATAATGCTGATTTCTTATCAATTTTTCAACTATAACATGAGAATATCAAACTATAAGATGGATTTTAAACTTATATTATAGTTTCTAAACAATGCATATCTTAATGAGTATAATAATTAAGCAAAAGAAAATATTACTGTTAACGAAAAAGTTGACTTTTTCAACTATAGGATGAGGATATCAAATCATAAGCCGTAGATTAAACATATATAATTATTTTAAATGACGAACATTTTAATGAGTATTACTAATTATACGAAACAATTGAAAAATATCAATTGTAAGGTATAAAGCTGATTTTTTAAGAATTTTTCAAGTATAAGATGAGAATATCAACTTATAAGAGGAAATTACACTTATATTTTTTAGTTTTTGAACCGTAATACACAGAAAATATTCAAAATTTGAATGAATTTTATACCTAATCAATTGATTTTCCGCACAATAATAGGAGTTTTAACAACCATTATCTAATTTTACTGTGTATACTTAATTCTGTTTAGACGTACATAATATAATCTTTTTAAATCATTTAGACTTGAATTAAGGACCATATTTAAATAAAAACCAGTTGTTTATTTATTCTTAATACGAAAACTTTTTTTTTCTTTCCTAAAATATAGCATTTCTGAGGAGGGATAATAATTCCACCCCACATTCTAAGGAAAAGGGGAGCATAAGAATGACGTCTAGGTCACAACTTTTACTATAATATAAATATTATTCGCTATCAATGTTTACAAAAAATCCATATTGGGAGATAGAGATGTGTTATATTTTAATAAAGATTACCCTCCTCCATCTTCTTAACGATTGCTAATAACTATACAAAACAAAAGAAATGTCGATTTTTAACGAAAAAGGGTGAATTTTAATGAATTTTACACAAGTTTTCGGTATTATTATACACTAACACATAGGATTTTATTTCTGAGGTGATTACAATACAGAGAAATGTATTTACCATTAGATTACTTTTCGTGAAATACACTGCTCAAAACAATTAAAGGATATTGCAGTTTTAGGTGGATTTTGTATCTGGGAAACTTTTTAGCTGATTGATACATGGTCGACAGACATAGTAGCTTATATGAGAATAAATTACACATGTTTGGCAGAAAAAAATGCATTTTATTGCGCATTTGTGTACAAAAGGAAAAAAACACAATTTGTGCATATGAGAAAAAAAGAATAAGAAAAGGTGTTTTCTTCAAAGAAAATCATTTTCAGTAGGGGGTATGGTTTCCACGGGCGGCCAGCAACGTTGAACACCTTTGAGGCATGGACTCAATGAGGCTATTAATGACGAGTGTGAGTATTCTGCCCCACTCTTCCAGAAGAGCTCTTTCCAGTTCTTGGAGAGATTGTGGGGGTTGTTGGCGGCCAGAATCTCGTCTTCCTAGAGCGTCCCAAACGTGCTCGATTGGATTCATGTCTGGAGAACACGCTGGCCATTCCATTCGAACGATTCCTTCCTCGAAAAGGAAATCCTCCACCAGGTTTGCACGATGTGGCCTGCAGTTATCGCCCTTTAAAATGAAGTTATATCCGATTGCTGCAGCGTAAGGGACTACAATAGGTCTGAGGATCTCATCCCTATATCGGCGACCAGTCAGAGCTCCATCTCGAATGATGTAGAGGTCAGTGCGCCCGTCAATGGAGATGCCACCATACAGCAACACTCCTCCACCGCCAAATCTGACACTTTCGTGCACGAACGCAGGATTATTCCTACTGCCACGGTCCCTCCAGATGAAAATACGCCTATTATCCGGATGCACAAAAAAACGGGACTCGTCAGAAAACAGAATATTGCTCCATTCATTTCTCCTCCAGTTGACATGCTCGGTTGCCCACTCCCTGCGGTCGCGACGATGCCTTGATGTTAATCTAACACATACCATCGGTTGGCGAGCATACAGACCTACAGCATGGAGCCGGTTTCGGACAGTCTGAGTTGAAATCGTGGTGCCTGTAGCCGAGCGAAGGTGTTGTTGGAGAAGATTAGCGTTCATGTTTCGGTGTCTCCGAGCTGTTAACGCTAAATACCGATCTTCATTGGGCGTTGTTGCCCGTCTACGACGTTGCCCTGGTCTTCGGCCTGCACATCCACTCTCCAAAAAGGTTCCAGATCCTGGAAATGACACTTTGTGACACTCCAATGGCTTGCGCTACTTCGGCGTGAGTTTGGCCCCCTTCTAACCTACCAAAAATTCTCCAAGCTTCTGAATCTGTCAAATGACTTCGCTGAGACATCGTACTCATCGAAACAAAGCAATCACTGAATGCCGATCATCCTTGTCTTCATTCTCTTTTATCCAGTTGAAAGTCAAATTTCATTCGCTGCAGCTGAAGCGACGTTTTTGACGTCGAACTCAAAATTTGCATACTCCACAGTTTGAAAACCATAAAAATTTGCATTTGTGATTCTCTTCTTCTATTTTCGGCAAAAAAAATTTCGTTTATATCTTTATTTTATATAAAACTTCAAATATCCTTTAATTGTTTTGAGCAGTGTATTTAACAGTAATTATATAAACTCCTGTTTACATCACTAATTTACGTATGAAAATAAGGATTTATAGGATAAAATAAATAATCTTAACTTAGTAAATTTTACGCAATTCCAATGATTTTATACCGTGTTTTTCACGAGTTTTATATTAATTAGCAATTTTATATTAATTAACTTTGAATATTTTCTATGATATGGTTAATCCATTTTTATCACAGAAATACCAGTACCTAAAATTTCACTGAAACTCATATTCTAAGTATTAATATTCACTTATAACTTTACTTTTAGTTATACTTTTATTTGAAACCATGTGAACTTGTAGAACCCTGCTTACGCATATGGAGTTTAGTACATCACACTGTTATCTAAATGAATATGAATACCTTATTGTTTTAAATTTTGCAATTTTAACAGAATATGCACGAATATAAACTTTAATTTTATCTAAACATTTTATTTCAAATAGCCTAGTTTATGAAAACGATACATATTACCAAATATTAGACAACATTTTAACATGAACTTAGATACTGATCACATACCTATTTTAGCATAATTTATTAACATCCATAGCATTTCATCCATTCCTTTCAGAAATATACATATAAATATATGGATTTATCGAGTAAATATCCAATTTTAGCTTGCATTTAGTGATTTTTTACACCATTTCAATGATTTCAAGCTATTTTATATCACAGAAACGGAAACATATTTGAACATAAACGCCTGTAAATTAATATTTGAACTGTGTTTCTTATTCAAAAATTCTAATCTCAAGTTAAAATTTATGTTCTACCACTTATCAACTATTTATCCCACATAATTTTTACCATAGAAACATCATAGAAACTAAATATACGTTAAATGAAAATAATAAACTGTAAGTATCTAAAAATATTAAACACAAAAACTATTAATCAAAACTTAAAAAAGTTTCAAAAATTAAAAGTTTTTACAAAGTTTTTAAAAAAAATTACAAAAGAAAAGAAAAGTTTTTACGAAATAAAAAAAAAGTTTTCACAAAAAAAAGTTAACAAAAATTACAAAAAAAAAATTACAAAATAAAATAGAAAGTTTTTACAAAAAAAAGTTTTTGCAAAATAGAAAAAAGTTTTTTCAAAATAGAAAAAAAAATTACAAAAGTTTGAAAAATTTACAAAAATTATCCATTATTTACAAAGTTTTAAAAATTAGAAGTTTAACTGCTACCACGTTGCCGCTATCACTTCTCAGAATATAGCAGCCTAGACTTTACTGTAAAGAAAATTTCAACTGCAATTGTACCAACACTATTATTAAGTTCGCATAAACCAAATTTTATACTGTATTTAGCGAATTTCCAATTAACATCTTCTGTGTAGAGTAACTTTTTCCTCTAGCATTTGAAATCGTGTATATCTGCTACTTTCATATTTATAATTAATATTTCAGAATTAAGACCATACTAACCATTTTAATATAAGACCATATTTCAGCAAGATTCCATGATAAAGCTTATTATGCTGATTATTTTTATTAAGTACGCATGCGCAGTTTTGTCACATGATCACTTTAATTGATGATAATATAAAATTTTGAAAAGTGATGCAGAGGTTCTCATTTCCCAAGTAAAATTCTCGCATGAAGATGACTGTATATGTGTAGCTCCAGTAAATTTCCTGAATTTCACGCAGTTGGAGAAACAATTTCTCTGTTAACGAATAAAGTAAGTTGTACTATATCATTGTAAAAACATCAATAAATAATTATTTATCTATTAAATATTTTCTAAGTATATAATTGTATTTCTTTTATTGTATAGATGTTACGCCAAGATGAATCAAAACAGCAGAAACTCTATTTACCAGAAATGGATACTCCGGATGGTTCGTCGTCAACACATATAGAGTTAAAGAATAATATACATGTGAGTACTTATATGTGATATATTAGAATACATATATTAAACATAATTAGAGTGAATTTACAATAAAATATTGTATCAGGTGTTCTATAAAATGTGATGTTTTTTAGTCTATAGTGTTAGAAGGAATTCTATATATATGCATTTATTTCTCTTACAGATGTGTTCCAGTTGTAACAAATACTTTTCAAGTAAGTGGAATTTAAAAGAACATATACAAATCCATACTAGGGAAAAACCATATACTTGTAATCATCGTCAAAAATCATCTACAGGAAAGCGTGAATTATCTTTTACTAGAAAATGCAGACCATCAGTTCATATGAAAACACATCCATTTAAAAAATTGTTTCAGTGTGAAAAGTGTGAGAAAATATTCGTTATTTGTAATAAACTGAATAGACATATGACTGTTATGTTAAACTTGTCGAAGACAGTATCCCAAATCATATTGAAGATGGATATTTAAAAATTAACCAGTAGTTTGAAGAATTTAACAGTCAAAGATCAGATTGGATACTTCGAAAAATTGACTGTATAGAACATAACCCAACATAACATTTACCCAAACTACTCATGCAGCATTAATGATTTGACATATGATATCCAAAAAGTGAAATCTGTAAAGAAAAATCCAAAGTGTTGTAAAGAATTTTATTGATATAATTGATAAAATGTATTGAAGAGAAATTGATATAAATGTAGACAATATTCAGAATGTATTGTTTAAATACCCATAATAATAATAAAAAATGTATCTATACACTTCTGTGTTTATTTTTATAAAACATATTCTTATTTTAAAGAAATGTACAATGGTTGGGCAACCATTGTACTACTCTTTAAAATAACACTTTAAACAACCGAAATCGAGAAAAAAATGCGATGTTAGATTTAGAACTGGTCCTGCTGTTCCACATCGATCACGTGATCAACTTGTATATCTGAAAAAGTTGAATGAGGTTTCATTTTCCTTCCTTGAAGGTAAATATTTTATTGGTTGTGTAATTTGAAATCACTCGTTGTAGAATGTCGTGAATTTCTCAAGTCATAAGCAGATACACAAGTTTATACTCGGATATGAATTCTCGGTTCATTTTCGACTCAACATATAATTTAATTGTATGCATATCTATCCGAAATGAGCTCTATTTCATCACTTGAAGCGATAACATAAACTAAAAGTCCGCGATACCCATTATCTGTATCCTTTGCTGTTATATTAGTCACTTCTGAACCGATGGATATGTTTTCATTTATCTACACTTCAGTAGGTAAATCTAAAGGAAATTCTGAAGCTTTTTTATTTCATTAAGACTGATATAAATTGTTTCTTGTATCTGTCTGTAATGCCAACACCCTTAAAGGATCTCTATCTGTTAGTCTTTGGTTACTGTTACTGTTGGTAACTTTCAGATTTATTGATTGATATAACATCAGCAAAATGAGTCCCATGAGTTGCTGATACATTAATGGTTTTCTCATGCATATTTAATTTGTTCCAATCACAAATGATTCTGAATATACCATATATTGGATCCAACATAGTTTATCATTTGAAGGTATTATTTTGTATTTTCACAGCGCTAACACTATGATTTTAACACCTAAAGTTGAAAAAATGCTATGTTAGACATAGGTCTGGTTCTGACTTTTGTGTACATTTTTGTTAATATGTAAATATTTTTAGAAAAACTTGAAATATTTGTTATTTTTTGTTAATTTTTTTGTTATTATTTTTTTTAGTTTTTACAACTTTTTTTTTTTAGTTTGTAAAAACTTTTTTTTTAACTTTGTAGAAACTTTTTTTTTTAATTTGTAAATTTTTTTTTTAATTTGTATTTTTTTTTTTTTAATTTGTAAAAAAAATTTTCTGTAAAAACTTATTTTATTTGTAAAAAAAATTTTTTTTAATTTGTAATTTTTTTTTTTTTAATTTGTAAAAACACTTTTTTTTAATGAATTGCATATATTTTTCATTAACTTGATGTAACCTGTATTATCGAAAGTTGATTTTCATATGTATGTGTGTAAACTGGATATTCCTTGGGGAAAATGTTGTTTCGTTGAACAAGTTATGATAAATCTCAAGTCTTACGTAAAGTAAAATTAGTTATTTACTATCATGTAGAAATTTCATGTTAAAAATCATACAATGTATTTTAACAATGAAATATGTTTTATAAAAATAAACACAGAAGTGTATAGATACATTTTTTATTATTATTATGGGTATTTAAACAATACATTCTGAATATTGTCTACATTTATATCAATTTCTCTTCAATACATTTTATCAATTATATCAATAAAATTCTTTACAACACTTTGGATTTTTCTTTACAGATTTCACTTTTTGGATATCATATGTCGAATCATTAATGCTGCATGAGTAGTTTGGGTAAATGTCATGTTGGGTTATGTTCTATACAGTCAATTTTTCGAAGTATCCAATCTGATCTTTGACTGTTAAATTCTTCAAACTACTGGTTAATTTTTGAATATCCATCTCCAATATGATTTGGGATACTGTCTTCGACAAGTTTAACATAACAGTCATATGTCTATTCAGTTTATTACGAATAACGAATATTTTCTCACACTTTTCACACTGAAACAATTTTTTAACAGGATGTGTTTTCATATGAACTGATGGTCTGCATTTTCTAGTAAAAGATAATTCACGCTTTCTTGTAGATGATATTTGACGATGATTACAAGTATATGCTTTTTCACTAGTATGGATTTGTATATGTTCTTTTAAATTCTACTTACTTGAAAAGTATTTGTTACAACTGGAACACATCTGTAAGAGAAATAAATGCATATATTTAGAATTCCTTCTAACACTATAGACTAAAAAACATCACATTTTATAGAACACCTGATACAATATTTTATCGCAAATTCACTCTAATTATGTTTAATATATGTATTCTAATATATCACATGTAAGTACTCACATGTATATTATTCTTTAACTCTATATGCGTTGACGACGAACCATCCCGGGTATCCATTTCTGGTAAAGAGAGTTTCTGCTGTTTTGATTCATCTTGGCGTAACATCTATACAATAAAAGAAATATAATTATATACTTAGAAAATATTTAATAGATAAATAATCATTTATTGATGTTTTTACAATGATATAGTACAACTTACTTTATTCGTTAAAAGAGAAATTGTTTCTCCAACTGTGTGAAATTCAGGAAATTTACTGGAGCTACACATATACAGTCATCTTCATGCGAGAATTTTACTTGGGAAATGAGAACCTCTGCATCACTTTTCAAAATTTTATATTATCATCAGTTAAAGTGATCATGTGACAAAACTGCGCATGCGTACTTAATAAAAATAATCAGCATAATAAGCTTTATCATGGAATCTTGCTAAAATATGGTCTTATATTAAAATGGTTAGTATGGTATTAATTCTGAAATATTAATTATAAATATGAAAGTAGCAGATATACACGATTTCAAATGTTAGAGGAAAAAGTTACTCTACACAGAAGATGTTAATTGGAAATTCGCTAAATACAGTATAAAATTTGGTTTATGCGAACTTAATAATAGTTTTGGTAAAATTGCAGTTGAAATTTTCTTTACAGTAAAGTCTTGGCTGCTATATTCTGAGAAGTGATAGTGGCAATGTGGTAGCAGTTAAACTTCTAATTTTTAAAACTTTGTAAAAAATGGATAATTTTTGTACATTTTTCAAACTTTTGTAACACTTTTTTTCTATTTTGAAAAAACTTTTTCTATTTTGAAAAAACTTTTTTTTGTAAAAACTTTTTATTTTATTTTGTAATTATTTTATTTTGTAATTTTTGTTAACTTTTTCTGTGAAAACTTTTTTTTTAAAACTTTGTAAAAACTTTTAATTTTTAAAACTTTTTTAAGTTTTGATTAATAGTTTTTGTGTTTAATAGTTTTAGATACTTACAATTTATTATTTTCATTTAACGTATATTTAATTTCTAAGATGTTTCTATGGTAAAAATTATGTGGGATAAATAGTTGATAAGTGGTAGAACATAAATTTTAACTTGAGATTAGAATTTTTGAATAAGAAACACAGTTCAAATATTATTTTACAGGCGTTTATGTTCAAATATGTTTTCGTTTCTGTGATATAAAATAGCTTGAAATTATTGAAATGGTGTAAAAAATCACTAAATGCAAGCTAAAATTGGATATTTACTCGATAAATCCATATATTTCTATGTATATTTCTGAAAGGAATGGATGAAATGCTATGGATGTTAATAAATTATGCTAAAATAGGTATGTGATCAGTATCTAAGTTCATGTTAAAATGTTGTCTAATATTTGGTAATATGTATCGTTTTCATAAACTAGGCTATTTGAAATAAAATGTTTAGATAAAATTAAAGTTTATATTCGTGCATATTCTGTTAAAATTGGAAAATTTAAAACAATAAGGTATTCATATTCATTTAGATAACAGTGTGATGTACTAAACTCCATATGCGTAAGCAGGGTTCTACAAGTTCACATGGTTTCAAGTAAAAGTATAACTAAAAGTAAAGTTATAAGTGAATATTAATACTTAGAATATGAGTTTCAGTGAAATTTTAGGTACTGGTATTTCTGTGATAAAAATGGATTAACCATATCATAGAAAATATTCAAAGTTAATTAATATAAAATTACTAATTAATATAAAACTCGTGAAAAACACGGTATAAAATCATTGGAATTGCGTAAAATTTACTAAGTTAAGATTATTTATTTTATCCTATAAATCCTTATTTTCATACGTAAATTAGTGATGTAAACAGGAGTTTATATAATTACTGTTAAATATTTCACGAAAAGTAATCTAATGGTAAATACTTTTCTCTGTATTATAATCGCCTCAGAAATAAAATCCTATGTGTTAGTGTACAATAATACCGAAAACTTGTGTAAAATTCATTAAAATTCACCCTTTTTCGTTAAAAATCGATATTTCTTTTGTTTTGTATAATTTTTAGCAATCGTTAAGAAGATGGAGGAGGGTAATCTTTATTAAAATATAACACATCTCTATCTCCCAATATGGATTTTTTGTAAACATTGATAGCGAATAATATTTATATTATAGTAAAAGTTGTGACCTAGACGTCATTGTTATGCTCCCCTTTTCCTTAGAATGTGGGGTGGAATTATTATCCCTCCTCAGAAATGCTACATTTTAGGAAAGAAAAAAAAAGTTTTCGTATTAAGAATAAATAAACAACTGGTTTTTATTTAAATATGGTCCTTATTTCAAGTCTAAATGATTTAAAAAGATTATATTATGTACGTCTAAACAGAATTAAGTATACACAGTAAAATTAGATAATGGTTGTTAAAACTCCTATTATTGTGCGGAAAATCAATTGATTAGGTATAAAATTCATTCAAATTTTGAATATTTTCTGTTTATTACGGTTCTAAAACTAAAAAATATAAGTGTAATTTCCTCTTATAAGTTGATATTCTCATCTTATACTTGAAAAATTCTTAAAAAATCAGCTTTATACCTTACAATTGATATTTTACAATTGTTTCGTCTAATTAGTAATACTCATTAAAATGTTCGTCATTTAAAATAATTATATATGTTTATTCTACGGCTTACGATTTGATATCCTCATCTTATAGTTGACAAAGTCAACTTTTTAGTTAAAAGTAATATTTTCTTTTGCTTAATTATTATACTCATTAAGATGTGCATTGTTCAGAAACTATAATATAAGTTTAAAATCCATCTTATGGTTTGATATTCTCATGTTATAATTGAAAAATTCATAAAAAATCAGCTTTTTTCTTTAAAAGTAATATTTTCTTTTGCTTAATTATTATACTCATTAAGGTGTCCATTGTTCAGAAACTATAATATAAGTTTAAAATCCATCTTATAGTTTGATATTCTCATGTTATAGTTGAAAAATTCATACGAAATCAGCATTATCGTTAAAATTGTTATTTTATTTTGCTTAATTATTATTCTCATTAAGGTGTCCATTGTTCAAAAACTAAAATGTAAGTTTAAATTTCTTCATATACGTTGATATCGTCATCTTATAGTTGAAAAATTCTTAAGAAATCCGCTTTTTTCGTTAAAGTTGATATTTTTCCTTTGTTTCGCTTAATTAGTGATACTCATTAAGGTCTTTGTCTTTCAAAATTAGTATATAAAATCAATATTCATCTTATAGTATGATAATCTTGTTCATTTAACCTCTTCTTAGAGTTCTTATTTTCACCCCTTGTGTTACAGTAGAAAATTAATTTTCCCCGCCGGAGGATCGGTGCAGCCGGAGGAGCGGTGCCTCCGGCCGGTGGCACGGTGCCACAGTGCAACCGGCTGTCCCAGAACTCTTGTTTTCCCACTACTGACGGCCGATGCATGACGTTTAAAACGTCACATGTATCGGATCATTTTTTCACGGAAATTGGTGCAAAACGGGGGGCGCGTCGCTTTGCACCAATCGCCGCCGTGTAAAAAGGATTCACTCCATGTGACGTTTAAAACGTGATGCACCGGCCGTGTGTAACGTAGTTCGCGGTGGAGATATACAGCAGGGTGCATGCTCATACTATGCTCATGCAGAAGGTTTTGCTCAAACTATCACAAACCTACGTTCCAGAACTTGGCGTTATTGGCTTGAACGTATTTGATTATATGCTTATGACACCAGGGCAACACTAGATACCGGGCTTGATCATTCAATTTCATTACGTCACAAATAGTGACTGACCGCGACCAGCGATTTGTAGAAAGGGCGCGCCCATCCTTGTGTGCCAATCGCTGTATGCCTTTGGTCGCGATCAGCCAGCGACCTACGTTATACATGGCCTGTGCATGACTTTTAAAACGTCACAAGCAGTGGATCATTTTTGCACGGCGATTGGTGCAAAACGGTCGGTGCGCCGCTTTGCACCAATCACCGTGTAAAAATTATGCATTCCATGTGACGTTTTAAACGTCATGCACCGGTCGTGTATAACGCAGGTCGCGGTCAACCACCATTTATGACGTCATGATAATGAATGAGCAAGCCCGGTATCTACACTGATAAAAATCCTCAGCTTTTGCTGCAGACACACTCCACCGCTTTTAGAGAAGACGGTACTTTTCTTAATTATGAAGCATTTTCATTGGTCAAAATAGTTATCTATACTAATATTATAAAGGAGTAAAGATTGTTTGTTTGTTTGTTTGTTTGTAGGGGGTAATCTCTGGAACTACCTAACCGATTTCAAAAGTGATGGTGGCAAATTGATGGTGACAACCCCTGCTTCAACATAGGCTATATTTTATGTCGGTGTCACTATCCCCAGGGAGGTGCAGGAGCGAAAAACGTTCTAAAGTTGCGATCTTTTCTATACTGAAGCAGCTAGAAATTTGAAATTTGGCGTTGTAGTTACTTATAAGATGTAAATGCTCTCTAAGAACAAAAAAAAATCGAAATTTAAAAGGGTAAAATGAGCGAAAAGCATTCTAAAAACATTCTAAATTACAATTTCTATGGAATCTCTAGAACTACCGAACCGTTTTGAAATTTGGCGTTGTAGTTACTTATAAGATGTAAATGCTCTCTAAGAACAAAATAAAAAAAAAACGAAATTTAAAAGGGTAAAATGAGCAAAAAGCATTCTAAAAATATTCTAAAATACAATTTCTATGGAATCTCTAGAACTACCGAACCGATTTGAAATTTGGCGTTGTAGTTACTTATAAGATGTAAATGATCTATAAGAACAAAATAAAAAAAAAATCGAAATTTAAAAGGGTGAAATGAGCGAAAAGCGTTCTAAAAACATTCTAAATCACAATTTCTATGGAATCTCTAGAACTACCGAACCGATTTGAAATTTGGCGTTTTAGTAACTTATAAGATGTAAATGCTCTCTAAGAACAAAACAAAAAAAAATTCGAAATTTAAAAGGGTGAAATGAGCGAAAAGCGTTCTAAAAATATTCTAAATTACTATTTCTATGGAACCTCTAGAACTACCGAACCGATTTAAAATTTGGCGTTGTAGTTACTTATAAGATGTAAATGCTCTCTAAGAACAAAAAAAAAAAATGGAAATTGAAAAGTGTGAAAAGAGCGAAAAGCGTTCTAAAAACATTCTAAATTACAATTTCTATGGAATCTCTAGAACTACCGAACCGATTGCAAAAGTGATGGTGGCAAATTGATGGTGACAACCCCTGCTCCAACATAGACTATATTTTATGTCGGTGTCACTAACCCCAGGGGGGTGCAAGAGCGAAAAACGTTCTAAAATTGAGATCTTTTTTATACTGTAGGAGCTAGAAATTTTAAATTTGACATTGTAGTTACTTATAAGATGTAAATGCTCTCTAAAAACAAAACAAAAAAAATTCGAAATTTAAAAGGGTGAAATGAGCGAAAAGCGTTCTAAAAACATTCTAAAGTACAATTTCTATGGAATCTCTAGAATTACCAAACCGATTTGAAATTTGGCGTTGTAGTTACTTATAAGATGTAAACGCTCTCTAAGAACAAAAATAAAAAAATATTCGAAATTTAAAAGGGTTCTATGAGCGAAAAGCGTTCTAAAAATATTCTAAATTACAATTTCTATGGAATCTCTAGAACTACCGAACCGATTTAAAATTTGGCGTTGTAGTTACTTATAAGATGTAAATGCTCTCTAAGAACAAAAAAAAAAAATTTCGAAATTTAAAAGGGTGAAATGAGCGAAAAGCGTTCTAAAAACATTCTAAATTACAATTTCTATGGAATCTCTGGAACTACCGAACCGATTTCAAAAGTGATGGTGGCAAATGGTTGGTGAGAACCCCTGTTCCAACATAGGATATATTTTATGTCGGTGTCACTATCCCCAGGGAGGTGCAGGAGCGAAAAACGTTCTAAAATTGCGATTTTGTTTATACTGAAGGATCTAAAAATTTGAAATTTGACATTGTAGTTACTTATAAGATGTAAATGCTCTCTAAAAACAAAATAAAAAAATTCGAAATTTAAAAGGGTGAAATGAGCGAAAAGCGTTCTGAAAACATTCTAAATTACAATTTCTATGGAATCTCTAGAACTACCGAACCGATTTCAAAAGTGATGGTGGCAAATTGGTGGTGACAATCCCTGCTCCAACAGCCTCTTTAATAAAAAACTATGCGTTTCTGACGACTGGGTTTTTCGCTAATTGTTGCCACAGATTAATCTCGGAAAATGAAACATTTGAAGTTACTGAAAAAAAAATAGTAGCTCGAAAAGTATGTCTGAAAATTGTTAGGCAAACTGCGTTTGAAAGGTAAAAAAATGTATTTTTCTTGATATAAATTTCAAATCCAATGATTATGCCATCTTTCAAATATTGAATTTGAAAAATTACCAAATTTCACATTGGAATACCATAGCGAAACCTTCATGCGTAAAAAGATAATGATAAGGGCGACGTGTCCTGGCGTGTATACTGGCTATAGCACGAGTCACAAATTATAGTAGCCTTATTATTCTGTTAAAATATAAAAGTTGTCAGGTAACTGGGGATGCAATTTAACTTAGGTGGAAAGAGAAAAAAAATATATCAAAGGAATTTTCCTAAAGCGGTAAGGGAAAAGATCAAAGAATGAATTTTCTTTTAAAAAGATTCTGTATGCAAAGTTAGGATACGGGAGAGGCAAGAATTTTGTTATTCAAAATATAGGAATTTTAGGGTGAGATGTAACAAAAACAGCAAATGCGTAAACAGAGTCGTAAAATTTAAGATATGAATACATACAGAGGTGGTTTGAGTCGCCGAAAGAATGGGATTCAGAGTTTCATAAAAGCGGCTTTATTCACAAATATGAATGCAAGGTTTACGAAGGTGGCGCAAGAATGAGGACAGCTGAAAGGTACAGGTGTGACCAAGAGAAGGGTTTGATCAGGGTAGGTTAGAGGGGAAAAATAAGACCCCCTTGAGAGGGGAGAGAAATAAACGTAATTTGTATAGAAGGGTTGGACATCCAACGAAATTGGTAGGAAAATAATAGGAAACTGGGTATCCAGTCAGAAAAGTTTATGATATGAATGGAAAGAGAATCGGCCTCCTCGCGTTGGCTAAGAAAGAATTTTGAATGAAAATGGGGGTTACGAATATTAAGTAGTAAGGCAAAAAAAAATACGGTGCGAAAAAGGTTCGATATAGATAGATAATTTTTAGCTATGATGGAGTAACAACACTTTGGAGAGTCAAGTGAGTGCGGAAAGCCAAGATATTGAATTGTGAGAGTGCTTGAAAAAAAAGACTTGAACCTTTTAGCATGGAGTGTCTTATGACTGTTATATGGGGTAAGCAAATCTTTATCATAATCTTTGAGCTAAACCAATTAAAGGCATCTTTGTAGCTAATAGTTTAAAATTGATACACATTTAAATTCAAACTGAGTTGTGTAATTCTAAAATATAATAAATTGTATTTAAGTAAAATGATATTTGTAATTTTATCTAATACTTTATTAAATATATTTAAACTTATTTAAGAGTTTTAATTAAGTAAATCTTGTTGTTTACTTTTAAAGTTTGGACTACAGGGAATTGCCTGGGTTATATTCACTAACGACACGGGAAAAGGAAAATAAATCAAAGGGGTTTGTGAACAGAATTTATTATCGTTAAATATAATTTATCCAAAATAGAGATTAGTTTGGATTACAATAATAGTATAGAAGAGAACTTCAAGTAAATTAAAGGTATGCAAACCAGTAGTCCAGCAAAGTGAATTATGAAATGTCAATATTTTGTTGGATTAAAAGTTCGTTATAAGAAATTGACCAGCGTAGCGGGCGTAGCTTGCTAGTATTCTATAAAAGCGGTGGAGTGACTATGCAGCAAAAGCTGAAGATTTTTTAAAGTGTAGTGTTACCCTGATGACACCTTATCAAACATTAGCTTGGCGATAAAAGCAGGCTCATCATGATGCTTGGCGATTTGTTTTTGCCAACATTCGCCTCAACCAATAATTTTTATATTCCGCTGTTCCACTATCATATACAGGCACTTTACTCTCACTTTATCGGGCCTAACAACTCGTCCAGGTGAGTATCGGTAAGTTCCGAAACGTAAGTTCGCCATAATTTGGACAAAATGTTCCGTCTGAACGCGACATACGTTATACAAAGACGGTTCATCACGTTTTAAACATCACAAGGAATGAATCATCTTTACACGGCCATTGGTAGAAAGCGTCGCGCCTTCTGTTTTGTGCCAATAGCCGTGTAAAGATTAAATACGCCGTGTGACGTTTCAAAGTTATGAACCGGCCGTGTATAACGTAGGTCGCATCTGAACGCCGTCGAAGCATAAGTCCTGTGCGCATTTCACCATTCTTATTCAGAACATAGATTAAAAACCACCCAAATAGGTCACTTCCATAAGCTCAAAGATAATCAAATAGCGATTACAGAGTAACGTTACAGTGTTGCACAAAAGCTGTGGTAAAGAGGTAGTTCTTGAAAAGTATGCAACTTTCACCATGTTGAACGGGGCCTCCGTGAACTATTGGTTAAGACACCATTCCGCTAATCGCTTGAGAGCGTAGGAGTCAGGTCGGCGGGTTCGACTCCCGCCAGCTCCATTGCACACACTTTGTGGAGCTCCCGGATGTAACTGTCTGGTGTTGTAAATTTCCTTGTGGCTATCTCGTGCCTGTATATTGACGATGACTTATAACAAGGCTACAATACATACCTGGCTTGCTCATTTATTATCATGACGTCACAAATGGTGGCTGGCCACGACGAAAGACATACAGCAGTTGGCACAAAACGATGGGCGCGTCGCATTGTACCAATCGCTGGTCGCGGTCAGCCACTATTTGTGACGTCTTGACGAGGCTAACGAAAAAGAAAGGCTACCGCGGTGCTTTACGCGTATCTTTTTTTACAGACAGCCGGAGTCACGTGATGCTCGAATGCACCAATGCAGGTGTACGAAAAGAGCATCACGTCACTCTCGCGGTCTGTAAAAAAAGATAAGTGGAACGCACCGCGGTAGCCTGTCTTTTTCGTTAGCCTCGCGTCTTGAGAATGAATGAGCAAGCCCGGTATCTAGTGTTGCCATGTTTATAAGCGGGCATTCGATGTCAAGCACACAAGTTTGTTTGTTTGTTTTATTGAGAACATACATCTGACTTGTGTGCTTGACATCAAGTGCCTGCTTATAAGTCATCGTCAATATACAGGGACGAGATAGCCACAAGGAAATTTACAACACCACAGAGTTACATGCGGGAGCTCCACAAAGTGTGTGCAATGGAGCTGGCGGGAGTCCAACCCGCCGACCTGACTCCTACGCCCTCAAGCGATTAGCGGAATGGTGTCTTAACCACTTGGCCACGGAGGCCCCAAGCACACAAGTATGTTCTCAATAAACAAACAAACAAGCAATGTTGAACGGAAATAAAATTTAACAAACGGGAATAATTAATTAGCATCCTTTTGTTACATTACACAGTGAAATATCAATAGAAGTTTTTTTTTTTTTTTGGATATACTGTGGAATATTACACAATAATTATAGTTCAAAAATACTTCACAAGAGTCATCGAACATTTAAATAAAATGTAAAATTTTTCACTCATTTACATATTTCACTGAACATTGCTGTAGTTTCACAGAATCCACAGCAAAGTTAAATGTAACTGTTGTTATAGGAAATAATCTGAATTTTTTTAAAAATGGCGCGAAAACTTACATTTGAAGAAATTAAAAAGATAAATCTTACTGAGATTTCTGTAATAATGTCTGGAAACCGTTCCACCATCCAAAAAGTAATTAATCGGTACAGAAAAGAAAAGGGGATTGAAAATAAAACTCGAAACGACGGTCGCCCTAAAAGATTAACAGCGAGATGCATTTCTGAAAATTCCTCAATTAGTTTCAGAAAAATAACAAATGATTTTCAAATGTAATGGCAATAAATATAAGTAAAATAGTACATAAAGAAACTGTCAGAAGAGCTATCAATCATGTTAGGTGTAAATAAAGAACTACAAGGAGATAGCCTTTTATCTCTCTAATCAACAGAAAGAAAGGCGTAGTGTTTTTATTTGCCAGAAAGCATGAAAAAATCAAATGGTGGAAATTTAGCACGAACGTCTGACTGTACCAGATGGTCTAAGTGAAATAATGTCTGAAGTGAACGATTATTTTCGGATGTTGGAAATGCACAGGACGTTCCCAAAATTTTAGAATAAACTTTTTTTTGCACTGGAAACCAGTATCGCAATCCATTTATTCAATGAAAAATAGAGGATGTTTCACAAGCTGAATCCCAATTTTCGTTCGCAATTTTAATAATGAAGATATTTTAGTGAGATTTTCATCACATTAACTTTGCTTTGTATGAAATGATGAAATCTTTGTTAAGTGACTGAATTTTAGTCAGCGACACAGTATATATACTACCTATGAATTTCTAGGGTGGCTGAGATTTTGAAACTATCTGATATTTGTTATTCTGCAACTCTCATATTTATGAAATAATATGAATGTGACCGGGTATGTGCGAGACATACCAAGGTCTCGACCGAGTTCGTTGGCCAGCTTCATGCGCCATCTTGCTTCAAAATAGCATAAAGTTAAATTTTTATTTTTTTAACCAAAAAAATGTATAAAAAATTATAAATTGAAAAAGTTGTTTCCGTTAAGTGTTAGATCGTGATACAAGGATTCTTGAACATTTTTTGTATTGTTCCATATCATAAGAAATGGCTGAGATATGGTAGTTTGAATTTCTAGGGTGGCTGAGATTTTGAAACTATCTGATATTTGTTATTCTGCAACTCTCATATTTATGAAATAATATGAATGTGACCGGGTATGTGCGAGACATACCAAGGTCTCGACCGAGTTCGTTGGCCAGCTTCATGCGCCATCTTGCTTCAAAATAGCATAAAGTTAAATTTTTATTTTTTTAACCAAAAAAATGTATAAAAAATTATAAATTGAAAAAGTTGTTTCCGTTAAGTGTTAGATCGTGATACAAGGATTCTTGAACATTTTTTGTATTGTTCCATATCATAAGAAATGGCTGAGATATGGTAGTTTGAATTTCTAGGGTGGCTGAGATTTTGAAACAATCCGATATTTGTTATTCTGTAACTCTTGTATTTATGAACCAATATGCATGTGACGGAGTATGTGTGAGACATACCAAGGTCTCGACAGAGTTCGTTGGCCAGCTTCATGCGCCACCTTGTTTCAAAATGGCAGCAAGTTAAATTTTTATTTTATTAAAAATTAAAATGTATAAAAAATTATAAATTGAAAAAGTTGTATTCGTTAAGTGTTAGATAGAGATACAAGGATTCAGGAAAATTTGTTTTTGGCTTTATCTTAAAAAATGGCTGAGATATGGCAATTTACAATTTTAGGAAATTTTCGAAAATCACTTTGAAATAATCTGATTTTTGTTATGCCGTAACTCTCATGCTGAAATTCTCATTCAAATTCAGTACTGACGAAAACCGGGATTGAACTCTCTATAATAGTGTTTCAAGCATTTTAGCTTCGGGTGTTTGAATAAAATGAGTTGAATTTTTAAAAACATGGACTATATTTTAGTATGGGCTACCTTTTCCTCCCGGTACAGACCGGACTTTTTAGGTGCGTTCGTAATTATATAAATATGTAGCACCTATAGTCGTCGTCTGGTCCGTCCGTCTGTCTGTCCGCATATAACAGCGCAAAAACTACTCAACCAAATGATTTGAAATTTAATATGTATAATCTTTGCAGAATTTCGTTAAGACATTTCAAATTTTATGAAAATCGAATCAAAACTTTAGAAGATATTAATAAAATATTTATTAAGAAACTTGAATTAAAAAAAAAAATCGGCACTTTCTTGTTATAGGAGCTTCCGAGGTTTAATCTTCAAGCGACCGAGATACTTATTTTATTACAGAAATTAATCTGCAGACAATATAATGCATTTCACAGAATTAAAAATCATCAAGATCTGAATAACTAGCTATTGTCTATATAACTAGTCTATATATAGTCTATATAGTCTGTATAACTAGCTATAGTACGAACTCGCCTCGTTTGTCACGTTTGACGTACGATTTCCAACTTGTTTAGATTGTCACAGTTACTTTCAATTTTCAACTTAATTATAGATAATGGTATAATTTTGTAACGTTCGTAGCCCTAGTACTATTGCTAAAAACTTCCAAATCGATTAATATTAATTATAATAGTCTTGTATAAAGTTTAGTACAGAAACGTTATCTTACAAGTTAATCGAGCATTTTATTCATCTTTCGATCAAGCGGTCTCTCAGACCATCACAGTATCTGTGCGACAATTTGTCAAAGCAGTCAACAGTAATTTCAAAATTGTAACCTTTAAAGATATTATTCCAATATCCTTAGTAAAATTTAAACACAGACATGAAAATCAAAATGTACTGAATAAAACTTAACAATTTCACTAAAATACATAAATATTTCAGTTTCAGATGATTTAATCTCCCGAAAATTTCAATACATAGATAACTAATAAAACTAAACAAGAACGAAAAATCATGCGTCAAGCATAAATTATGTAACACTTTCCAACTCTTGCAAAATAATTTTACAAATCATACCGTTTAATAAGTTAAAAGATAATATCTAAGTAAACAATTTGGAAAACGCATAACATATTTAAAAACATAATTTCAGGAATTTCCAACATATACAATATTCGGAAAAATATCCGAATACTTTTATTTAGTCCTGTATAGGATCTATAGATTTGTATATATACTACATAGGATGCTAAATTTTAGTTCTGTTAGGAAACGCGTAGCACAGTTTAAAATTCTCAGTCTGCAGTTTCTGTCAATAAACGGAAATGTGTTCGCGAACTTTTGTGCATCCATGTATAGGATCTACAGAATTTATACACACCACGTAAAAGACAAAAAGCGAGTTTAAAATTAAAATCGCGTTCAGTAACTTAAAACGCACTTCCAGGAATTATTGTTAACAGACAGTAGAGAATTCTTTTGTGTGTCCCTGTAAATGAACGATGCACACAATATGCTATACACACAATATTCTGTAGTAAGCCTCTTGTCATGCACCTTAGTGATATATATAAATTTCAATGCGTTTAAAATAGTGAAACATTATTTAAATAAACCGCAGACGATTTTTCTCCATAGACGTAGTGTTACGGATTTCTTTTGACTGTCCCTGTAAAGTAACTATAAGTGCTATGCACACCCTATTCCATATTAAGCTTTTTTTAACGCACCTTAGTGATATATATAAATTTCAATGCGTTTAAAATAGTGAAACATTATTTAAATAAACCGCAAATGATTTTTCCCCATAGACCGCAATGTAACGGAATTCTTTTGAGTGTCCCTGTGTAAAAAAACTGTAAGTCCTACGCACTTCCGTTGAAATAGGGAACATGCTACAGATAACGACAATAACATATAAAAATTGCAGAGCAATCCGAGCATATTTACGGGAGTTAGAGCACGGCCAGACGGCCATCCGGCCAAACAAACCGAAGTCATAAACACTTTTCAACTAGGTTGGAAAGTGTTAAAAAGTTAAAGGGTTTTAGAAATTAATATAGTCAACAAAGTTAAGGGGGATTTTTTTAAAAATGGATACTTATTAATATTTAATCTTTACTTAAAAGTAAAGTTGTTTGTTTTTTTATTTTATCTCCGAAAAGTTTTTCCGCAACTTGGACGTTTACCGAGACATGTTAATGGAGATTAAACCCTTAAGAGCCTACGCTCGTCATTCGAAAAAATTCGAACGCTAATGTTAAGTCTATGGGGAAGGTTCTTCGCAGATTTCTCGCTTGCATTTTAATTTTATCTGGCATTAATCTGGCATAGGATAGCTGAAGCCGATCCCTAATGTTGTTAGATTTTACTTTTTCGATTTTGGTTCCAGTTTTTTATTGAAAGGTATTTTCACTTTCAGAACTGGTACCAACCGGTTCTGAAATTGAAAATGTCCACTTATAAAAAACTAACTGAAATTTAAAAAAAAAGTAAAAACTAATAACGTTAGAGATCGACCTCAGCTCTCCTATGCAAAAAAAAAAATCATTCAAAAATATTAAAATGCAAGCGAGAAATCTGGGAGGAACCTTTCCATAGACTTAACATTAGCTTGAGCATTTCTTCCCGTGACTAGTGTAGACTCTTAACTTCTGTCAGAAATTGTATAGCAACTGCATGGCCTTCAAGACCAATTGATCGAAAAATAAAGGAAATGCTGAACTATTCCATAGGATACAGTTACTGAGTTAACATTTCTGTACGGAATTTTTACAATTAAATTTCACATATCGAGAAGTTTTTAGCGATAGTATTAGAGCTTCAAACTAAAATTGTTACTAGTATCTGCAGTTAAACTAAACTAGTCGTTGGGGGCCACCGTAATACTTACCCATCATGAAAATGCATAATATAAAATATGAAAATAAAACCTGTGTTAACTATTTCTAAAATGCATCGCAATTCGAATAAAATCCTGGCTTGATGACGTCACAAACTTTAAATGCTCTATTACTGAATTGCGTAAAAAAAACCCATCCGTATAACTCCAAAAATGATAATCATATTAACTAAGAGTTTACTGCGTTGGATTAAGCGTCTCATTTCCAATTAAAATATATTTTTTTATTGAAATTTGAATCAAGTACAGGTTCATGAAAAATCGAAGAGTGAGGAAAATAGGATTCCAAATATCTCGGCAACTCATTATCCGATCGACTTCATTCTTTATGCAAAATTTTTTTTTTTTTTCTTGTCTTTTTATATTCGCTCTTTAAAATAAACAATTTCGAATTTTTTTTTTCACATATCTTTTATCAGAACGAATATTTCGAGAGTCCGATAAAAATAGTTCCGGATAATCGAGGTAACTGAAATTCAATAATCTTCTTCTCATTATTACATACTAAGTACATACCAAATTTCAATCCTCTATCTCAATTTGTTGGAGCGATAGAGCGTTCACAGGCACGCACACAGACAGATAGACGGCAATGTATGTATATATATATATATATATATATATATATATATATATATATATATCGTAATCTCCAGTGTCTGAAACGTGTAAATCCGTCAACAAATTTTTTATTTCGATTTTTAAAACGATCGCGAGACTTACCCTATATTATGTATGATAGGTAAGTAATAAAGTTCTTAGCGATAGTACTAAGGCTAAAACACAATTTCACCAGTGTATATAGTAGTTAAACTGAAACTTGCATCATAAGGGGTTACATATGTTCTCAACTTTCAAAAAATATTTTTTTTTATATATACATTAATTAAACTCTTATAGTGTTTATAATTATGGGCAAAAAGACTTAAATTTATCTCAATTATTAAGAAAGATATGAGAAAAATGTGAGTGGGCGCACGATCGATAAAACTAACCTCGCCGAAAAAGACTCTACTAAAGATTCTATTCCTATATTGAAGCTGTAGATGGCACAAGAGGGTACACAGTATGACGCAGGAATAGCAAATTAGGTGTAGGTTGAAAAAAAATTAACAGTAATTTTTTTTCTTCTAAAACGTTAAACGCGATTTTCTGGAATCTACATTTTTCAACATGAGCAGCGTAATAGCTTGAAATATTTTTGGATAAAATTCGCGCTTATCTACGCATAATTGTCTAAAGGCCACAGAGTCATTTTGGGAAATTTTTAATTCATAATTTTCCCAATTAGTTTAAAAATGAAAATTTTAGACGAAAAAGGAATTTTTTTTTTGTCAAAATTCCAAAAAATTCAACGGATAGCCGTTAGCTGCTGTCGTATTTTACAAGAAAAAACGAAGATTTTAATAATTATTTGCTTCTATAGGAAGTTAGAATGCAACTCATATGAGTCCGGATATTTTGGTACCGGTTAACGTGGCTGCAGGTTTCCAACGTAATATGTCACCATATTTAACAAAAAAATATTTTTAAATACTTAAAGCAATAAAAAGAAGTTTAATTATTAGTTTTTCAATTAATTTTGCTCCCTTCCTAAAACAAATTTCAAACTATGTAAATTTTCCGTCGCCGAGAACATATCTAAACTTTTAAACTGTGAAAAATTGAAAAAATAGAGGTCTGCGAAACCGCAGTTAAGGATTAATATGAAAGCAACAAGGATTAATCTGAATTGCATGTGTACAACCACCAACGATAAGCCTTAGATTACCTTGAAAGATAATTCAGTTGAGTCAAGTTTAGATCAGTAAACTCCTCTTCAAATTTTACTACCCGTATGCCGATATTATTTTAAAAAGGTTGTTGATGGCAATTGAAGTTCTCAATTAAGATTAAAAACTAAACTATCGAAAATTTTTTTTAAGACTTATCCGATGTTATTTAAGTGAAATGGACTTAAAGCCGATAACCCTTAGCTGCTGTCGTATTTTACAAGATATTAATAATTATTTGCTTCTATAAGAAGTTAGAATGCTAATCATCGAGTCCGGATATTTTGGTACCGGTCAACGTGGCTGAAGGTTTCCAACGTAATATGGACCAAATTTAACAATATATTTTTAAATACTTGGAAGCAATAAAAAAAAAAGTTTAATTATTAGTTTTCAATTAATTTTTCTCCCTTCCTAAAACAAATTCCAAAATATGTAAATTTTTCGTCGCCGAGAACATATGGGAACTCTTAAACTGCGACAAATTGAAAAACAGAGGTCTGCAAAACCGCAGTTAAGAATTAATATGAAAGCAACAAGGATTAATCCAAATTGCATGTGTACAACCACCAACAAGCCTTAGATTACCTTGAAAGATAATTTAGTTGAATCAAGTTTAGTTCAGTAAACTCCTCTTCAACATTTTACTACCCGTAAGCCGATATTATTTTAAAAAGGTTGTTGATGGCAATTGAAATCATCAATTAGGATTAATATAAACTATCGAAAAAAATTTTAAGACTTATCCGATGTTATTTAAGTGAAATGGACATAGTTCACATATGTCCAATTTTTTCCTACCAGGAATAGTGAACTTTGTGGGTATGCCAAAAATTCACAAACAATGTCTATCAACATTGTAAAGTGACAAACTTTCCCCATAAACAAATATTGCAGCATATGCTAATTATGCAAAACACTGGTTAAGAGAATCGCTCGATTTTATGCATTAAATAACTAAGAACATAAAATAAAAACAGGATTCTTCTGTTCACTAGATTTGGCCATTAATTTATGTCGCTATACAAATAAATTGTATTGCGGTTTGAAATCCTATATGTATAGTTAATATCTATGGAGTATTGGAGTTTCCATGTGCAAAATGTTTTATTCTGCAAGCTTCCGGGTCAACTTCATCTAGTAGCAGCTAGTCAGGGGGTTCACAATCACTTTACTACCAGAATTTTCGTATATAAAATTTGACCTCATTTAATTTTGGGATGTTCTAAGCTTAAAAAAGGAATATAAATTTACGAAATTACTGGTAGTAAAGTTACTGTGGACTCCATCGTATATAAATAATGCCCAAGAGTTACGTTTTGATGTCGCAGCAGATTAGCACCAATATTGTACGATTACATCGAAACAATTTTCGTATTTGTTTATAAGTAAATAGTTTTCTACATTAAAAATTATGGTGCAAGTAGTAAGTAAAATACAACCTACCTATTAAATGGATTTCAAGCATGCCGAACTCCGAAACATAATGCAAGCAATTAGGTTAATATCAGTTTGGAATGAACGTGAATTTTATGACTAAAAACAATGCCATGGAAAAAAATTTGCAACCTTATGAATTTGAAGCATCAAATTTAAAATTTCTATTTATAACATTTCTTATTTATCTTACAAAAATCATAATAATACTTGACTTATCACTGAAATTCAAGTTTAATCTTTGAATCGCGTAACATGAGGAAATGTTTTATCTTTCTAAAATTTCTAAAGCATTTCCTTCCACACAATTTTAAAAAGTAAGATTAAGCATACATGCTCAGTTTATTCATTTGAGATTCTTGCAATAAATATTTAAAACTCAAATCTGCAATAAAAGCAAACTTGAGATTGTTTGATTGAAACCAAATCTTCTCGATGACTAGCAGCTGTCCATATCCCTTTTAATTTTTAGTTTTACTAAACTAGCCATTTCTGGCTTTTCAAAATGCGTAAAGTACCGAAAAGTGGCTACTTTGTTTTAAAATTACCCTTATAGAGTACAACGATCGTGCACTATTTTTAAAACTTAAAATTTCTCACAATGAATTTACAAAGCTAATGTATAGCAGCGCGTATTTCTGTACTCGTTGAAAATTCGGCCGATCCAGAACTTATACTGTTAAAAGTCTGCAGCTTTTGCTGCAGACACACTTCACCGCTTTTAGAGAAAACTGTTACTTTACTATATTATATTACTAGCAAGCTACGCCCGCTACGCTGGTTAATTTCTTTTAACGAACCTTTAATCAAACAAAATATGACATTTCATAATTCACTTTTATATTTTAACAGAATAATAAGGCTACTGTAATTTGTGACTCGTGTTATAGCCAATATACACGCCAGGACAACGACGCCCTTATATTTTTACGCGTGAAGGCTTCGCTATGGTACTCCATTGTGAAATTTGGTATTTTTTGAAATTCAATATTTGCAAAATGGCCTAATCGTTAGATTTGAAATTTATATCAAGAAATATACAATTCTTTACCTTTTCAAACGCAGTTTGTCTAACAATTTTCTGACAAATAATTTTCGAGCTATTATTTTTTTCAATAACTCCAAATGTTTCATTTTCCGAGATTAATCTGTGGCAAAGATTAGCAAAAAACCCAGTCGTTAGCAACGCATAGCTTTATATTAAAGAGGATGTTGGAGCAGGGATTGTCACCATCACTTTTGAAATCGGTTCTATAGTTCCAGAGATATACAAATTGTAATTTAGAATGTTTTTAGAACGCTTTTTGCTCATTTCACCTTTTAAATTTCGAATTTTTTTAAATTTATTCTTAGCGAGCATTTACATCTTATAAGTAACTACAATGCCAAATTTCAAATTTCTAGCTCCTTCAGTGCAAAAAAAATTGCAATTTTAGAACGTTCTTCGCGCCTGCATCTCCCCTGGGATTAGTGGCACATACATAAAATATAGCCTATGTTGGAGCAGGGGGTGTCACCATCAATTTGCCCCCATCACTTTTGAAATCAGTTCTGTAGTTCCAGAGATTACATAGAAATTGTAATTTAGAATGTTTTTAGAACGGTTTTCGCTCATTTCACCCTTTTAAATTTCGATTTTTTTTTTAATCTTAGAGAGCATTTACATCTTATAAGTAACTACAATGCCGAAATTCAAATTTCTAGCTCCTTTCAGTATAAAAAGAATTGCAATTTTAAAACGTTTTTCGCTCCTGCGCCACCCTGAGATTAGTGGCACCAACGTAAAATATAGCCTATGTTGGAGCAGGGATTGTCATCAAAAATTTGCCAC
The DNA here is from genome assembly GCA_963931845.1 of Maratus michaelseni. Classification (NCBI taxonomy): domain Eukaryota; kingdom Metazoa; phylum Arthropoda; class Arachnida; order Araneae; family Salticidae; genus Maratus; species Maratus michaelseni. Next base: position 118,893,835 of record OZ007597.1, on the reverse strand, counting down.
CATCACTTTTGAAAAGGGTTCGGTAGTTCCAGAGATTCCATTGCAATTGTAATTTAGAATGTTTTAGAACGCTTTTCGCTCATCTTAAAGTTTTAAATTTCGAATTTTTTGAGAATTTGTTCTTAGAGAGCATTTACATCTTATAAGTAACTACCATGCCAAATTTCATGTTTCTGACGCCTTCAGTATAAAAAAATCGAAATTTTAGAACGTATTTTGCTCAAGCACTCCCCTGGGGGTAGTGGCACCGACATGAAATATAGCCTATGTTACAGCAGGAACTGTCACCAACAATTTGCCACCATCACTTTTGAAAACAATTCTGTAGTTCCAGAAATTCCATAGAAATAGCAATTTAGAATGATTTTAGAGCGCGTTTCGCTCATCTCACCCTTTTAAATTTAGATTTTTTTTAAATTTGTTCTTAGAGATTATTTACATCTTATAAGTAACTACCATGCTAAATTTCATGTTTCTAACACTTTCAGTTAAAAAAAAATCGAAATTTTAGAACGTTTTACGCTTTTGCCCCCCCCTGAGATTGGTGGCACCGACATAAAATATAGCCTATGTTGGAGCAGAGACTGTCCCCATCAATTTGCCACCATCACTTTTGAAAATGGTTCTGTTGTTCCAGAGATTCCATTGAAAGTGTAATTTAGAATGTTTTTAGAATGCTTTTCGCTCATTTCACCCTTTTAAATTTCGAATTTTTTTAGAATTTCTTTTTAGAGAGCATTTACATCTTATAAGTAACTACCATGCCAAATTTCATGTTGCTAGCCCCTTCAGTATAAACTAATTGAAATTTTAGAACGTTTTTCGCTTCTGCACTCCCCTGGGGGTAATGGCACCGACATAAAGTATAGCCTATGTTGGAGCAAAGGTTGCCACCATCACTTTTGAAATCGCTTTAGTAGTTCCAGAGATTACCCCCTACAAACAAACAATCTTTACTACTTTATAATATTAGTATAGATCAGAGGTGTCCAACTGTGGCCCGCCACATACCACTAAATTTTGAAAGAAATATTAGACTCCTTGAATAGCAGAAATTTGATGATTAGTTAAGGAAAAGTTTACTATAAAATTTTACTTGTATCCGGCGGGCCACAGTTGGACACCCCTGATATAGATGGAGCATTCTCATTGGTCAAAATAGCGATATTCTATAAAAGGAATGGAGTGACTATGCAGCAAAAGCTGAAGATTTTTAACAGTGCACATACAGTCTAACCTTACCAGCTATGAGGCATCTCAGGATTGTGTCGGCGGGTTCGCAGATCTTATGACCAAGTTTGTGAATTGTGTCAAGCTGGATAGCTCAGTGGTACCACATTGACACATATAGTTAAAGTCCCGGTTCGAATCATAGCCTAGACACTTTTCTTTCTTTTTGAAATATTTTTAACTTCTCCCACATTGAATGCATTCCAATTTACCAATAAAGTCATATTTTTTATATTCTAAATATTTCTTTACTTGCTTCTAAGGATTTATTCTAACATCAGAAAAAATGTTTCAAACAACAGTTAAGTAATTAAGGGTTATGGCATTAAATTTTAAAATTACCTTCAAGCTGAATACTCTATACATTGTTATTGCCATACATCTTATATACACACATAATACATAAAAGACCTTTGCCAACAAATTAAAAGACTCAATCCAGATTCAATTGAAAAAGTCTTGATTGATGCAAAAGTTTGCAAAGTTTAATTTTCATTCGATATTAGATTCTTCTGAATACATTTTTATACAATGATGGGATACTTCTACTGCAAATTACACTAAGACGTTTCTATGGCATCGGAAAGAAATAAGGCTGTCTTAAATAAAAATATTTCCGAAAAATTCTACATCCATAAGCGATGCATGGAAACTAAATTTGATAGCTATTTTCCCAAACTACATTTTTAAAAAGAAAACTTTAATCCATACTTTCTCCAATAATCAGTGTTAATAGTTTCCAGATACTTTATATCAAAGTATGTCCTACAAGGTAAAAAAATCATTCGTCGGGGACACTATAGTTATTCTGAACTCGAGGGTTCAGCAGACCTTCGTTTAATCCTTAACTGCCTCCAGTGGTCAAGAACCACTGCTTTTAACAGTTTAACTAGTATTAAATGCAGATGTAGTTAAAATTTTATTTAGAGCCATAGTATAATCTAGATACTTCTTAATAGGTGAATTTTAATTGTCCTGTATATAAAGTTCAGTACAGGAATAGTACCGCGAGATAGATCCTTTTATTCATCTTATGATCAAATGGTCTCAGAGATAGCTCTGATTAGATATGCGATATTTGTGTCAACAATTAATCATTGTGACAAAAATAGTTGTATAACTACTGTGAATCAGTCGGAGGCCGATAGATCGCAAGATGAAAAAGGATCGATTAACACATTGATACTGTTTCTGTATTAGTCTTTATGTACTGCCCTTTCTAATCAAAATTCACCCCTTCAGATGTTTCTAGCGATAGTACTAGGGACCTAAACTCTAGCATCTGTCGTTAAACTGAAAGTTAAGAGTTAAAGTCTGAAAAGTGGAAAATGCAGTGGTCTGCGAGACAGATAACAGCAGTTAAGGGTTAAGAGCCTACATCAGTCATGTGAAAAAATGTACAAGCCAAAGTCTATGGGAAGGTTCTTGCGCGATCTCTACCTCACGTTTTAATATTAAATGATTTTTTCGCATAAGATAGCTGAAGTCTATCTCTAACTTTGTTAGTTTTTACTTTTTCGATTTTGGTTCTATATAAAAGTACTTCCACTTTCAGAACCGGATCCAAAATTTAAAGTTTCCGCTTATAAAAAACTAACAAAGTTAGAGATCGACTTCAGCTATCCTATACAAAAAACCATTTAATATTACAATGAGAGCTAGAAAACGCGCAAAAACCTTCCCATAGACTTACATAAGCTTCAGTGTCTCTTTTCGTGACTAGTGTAGGCTATTAAGGATTGAAAAATCAAATTGACAGTAGGATCATGAAGTCCTGAAACGGGATTCAAACAAAACCTTTTGACCAAAAGCCAACCTCTATGTAAAAACACTAGCCAATCGTTTACCGAATGTACACATTCAAACATATTCGTAGAGTTTAACTGTACATCATATTTAACTCTAAATTTCTGCGACAGAAATTGTCGCAAGATTACTGCGAGCGGTCTCAGACATTAAAATAAATGACTTTATTCGTAGGATACAGTTTCTGTACTAAACTTATGTACATGACAGTTAAATTCACCCAGTCAAAAGTGAAGCAACCGTAAGGGAGTCTCCAAACGAAACAATCTCTCTAATTAAACTGAAAATTAAACTTAAAAATTTTAAAAACAAGCAGCGGTCAGAGATGCCGTTAACAGCAGTTAAGGGTTAAGTCAATCGGGGCTAAAATTAATCTCTTTATTCCACGTGCCATCTTAATTTTCAAAAGAAAAAAAATGTTAAGGTTTAATTTTAAATGTGGATAGAATTTATGTCAAAGAAATAGAAAAACTCATTTCGGATCTGTGCCCAGCAAACTGATAAGATAAGACTTATAACATCCATTTATCCACATATTAGAACGACATGATCAGGATGTTACTACACCATTAATTAAAACTGTACACAATAGCACGATATGTTAAGTTGGTTTGGTTGATTTATAACGGCCGATTATCTACTTGAGGGACATAGGCCCTTAGGGGAGTGCCCTCCGTGGGGGGGGCGGTCTTTCTAAGGGATCCTAACCCATATTTACGGCAAGGTTCTAAGAAAACCATGGAAAACTCCAAACGGTTAGGTCGACGAGTGCGACAGGAGTTGCACGATATCTCGGATTTTACAATCCTTGAGTACCTAGCCATCGGGTAACGTCAGATTAACGTAGGGGGAACTTTCCAACAGTAACTTAAGTATTTTAAAAAATAAAAACTCAGGGTTTTAAAAATCTACGAAATTTCCGCGCTACAATATTTGAAGTTTGCCCCTCTGGTAATCTGGCCCTGTCTTTGGATCCTTTCCACGTTCTAAACCGCCCGTAAAAGAATTACTAAAATTTGCAACGCATGAAGTCTAGAAATTACGCTTGTTCAAACTTAATATTCTATCAACATTACGATTAGCATTTTACACTTTTAAGAAACCAAGTAAAAATCTTAAATTTTAGCAACAATTTAAATATCAAACACGTAAAATAAGAACATTTAAAGTTCTTAACAAACTTATCACACACTTGTTTACAATTTTATCAAATTGCAACAAGGAAAATAGGGGGGGGGGCCTTTGCTCAAATGGCCTTGCAACTTCTTAACGGTCTGACAATCCAACTGTTTAAGTTTATATATAAATGAAAATTTGATTACGTTTGTAGTCCATGGACTGTCAGACTTCTGGATAGGGAATTTGGATTATGAAAATCCTGAACATAAATTATAGAAACTGTATATGAATTATCCATTTATTAATCTCTCGTGCAAGCGGTCGCAGAGACAGCTCACAGAAATTATGCAACAATTTATATTAAGACTTAAGGGTTAAGCAGAAGTTGCGCGTTTGTTAATAAGAGCAGTGTTAAAAAAGTTACGGACTATCTTCAATAAACAGCGTGAAATAATCTTATTTCTAGTATTTGTATTCAAAAGTAAACCAAAGAAGGTTTGATGTCAATAAATTACGTACAAGTAGTTAATTGCTGCACTTTTAATCCTTGCTTAAAAAACATTAAATGCTAAAGTAAGCATTGAAATAAATATTAAGACAAATTTTACACGTTAAAGAAAGATGTATAAAATGTTAAAAATCTAGATCAATGTAAATAGATACTTGCTTAGAAAAAAAAAAAAACAGGCGATTCAAAAATGGAAGTATTAATTTAAAAGAAATCTAAAAAGACTGCTACTCTTACTGAAGTGAGAAGCGATTTTACAATAAATTGTTACAGTATAAGCCTTCCTAGTAGTATAAAGTCGATAAACAGCATGCAAGGGATTTTTAAAGAATTCTTTATAAATTATAGCAACCAGCATTATTAACTTAAGTTATTAAAAAACCACAGCGAACTTTAAAAGGAAAACTACAGTATCAATATTCACATCATCCAACTGTCGGAAATCCACTGGCACAATCTTCCAAAACTTACAACCTATTAGGTTTAATTACTGAAGACACTTTCAAGGTCTTTCCATTGCCTTAATACAAAATTTTAACACTTAAAAACAACCAACAAATGTTACTTTAAAAAGCAGTAAAAACAACTTTATTATACGAATACATTATACAGTGCAAATCTAAAATTCTGATGAAACTGAATACTGTTACATTAGTAAAAATGAAACTACACAAATTCAAAACCAAAGTTTAAAACATCTCAGCAATTAGTAAAGAAGATTAATGATTATAAAAATGTAAAAACAAGTGTCGTGCTTTAGGTTGCTCAAGATAAATATGAAACTTCTCATGAAAGCCGAGAAATTTTACTTCATATGAAAGTTTTAATGTTCGAACTGCAAAGTATAAAATTTGACTAAAATAGAAATCCATAGCATATTTAAAATTCACTTAAAGGGTTCATTAGATATATCTCGACGAGGGTGCTCTTGATATTCTGCAGCATTTAAATTTTAGGGATCTGCTGGTCGCGGTTCTTCTTTAATTCCAAGAAGAAGTGTTGCAGCATGGTTTAACTGATCCCAGTACTCTGAAGTCTCAAAAGGTTCAGATGGAAGCCTGTTCAGAATCATTTCATAAGCTATTTTTCTCATTTGTCGCACGTTATGAGAGTAGTAATGTCCAGCCAAAAGACCCAAACAGGCAAAATAACTCAAGAGATTCCGCATGGTCAATTCCTCCCCATTCACCATAAGTTCATTTTCAATTTCCTCAGCCATGCGATTAAAGGACTCTTCATTAAGCTCGTCATTATTTTCCAAATATGCCAAAACCCTATTTTCAATACTACTGTTCATTCTTCGGGCGATTACTTCCACAGCATTTCGTGTATCACCTGTGTAAGCATTGTATACTTGATCTCTGAAAGTCTCCTCACGGTTGTCGTTCCTTGGAAGATCTTCGTATTCCGGCTTAATCGTAGCCATTACAAAGTGAACAAGGTCCACAGAAAATAGTAATTTATCTGCGTTTACAGGGATATCTGGAATACGCACCCACGCGCCATAAGTGTGTGACATTTTTCTTTAAGTAAATAATTTATCGCTTCAGATAACAGACTCAATAAAGTAAACACTTGCAACAGTACTTTTATCGCACAAAAACAAACCTGCTAAAGCATAAGATTACAGCTTAAGACCTAAGTTCCAAATGAAGCGGGATCGCACTTAATATAATATTTCAGTCTCATTGGTTTACCACATATGTATTTGCTTCTGGAGAATGATGTTGCCAAAATTTAATATGTATTCATTATGATTAAATATATGCAATACAGCACCAGACTATTCCGAAGGTCTGGAAAAGGCAGTTTTATTTTTACGAGAACAAAGCAGGGATCCAGATAAACCTTTAAAATTTAACAAAACGAGATTAATCAATTAAAAACTTGTAATTTTCCAAAATTGGGAAAACTTCACAAATTACAGGCTTCTGATTAGTAATTATTAAAGTGTTTCTTTAATGCGAAAGTGGCGACATATGGGCAAAAAATGTAATTGGTCGAGATTATTTTGGATAAATAAAATCGTAACGAATCTTCTACTATTATAAACGTATTGCTTGATAACGTGGCTTACTTACAAATTAAAACACATCTAGGTAGATATCTCCAAGATCTAGAATAGACTGTCATAGTTTAACCAAAAAAATTCCTATGAACATGCACTAAGATGAGTGGAAAGCACCGCGGTAGCCTGTCTTTTCCGTTAGCCTCGCAGACACCAATTGTGAGGTCATGATAATGAATGAGCAAGCCCGGTGTCAAGTGTAGCCCTAGCTACATGCACATATCGCCACTCAGTTATAGAACCACTTTAGTTAATATTAGTTCCTCACATATATACCGACTTATTCATGTAGAGCGTTTTAAGTAGAGCTTAACGAAGTGACCAATATCACCGCTTATTTGATGTCATGGTAAATTACCAGAAACTACCCGGTTGACAAATATACTGTACAGTATTTACACGCCTGTGACCGTGACCTACGCTATACATGACTTTTAAAACGTCACACGGAGTGAATCATCTTCACACAGCGATTGGTACAAAACGATGGCCGCGACACTTTGTACCATTCACCATATAAGGATGATCCAACCCGTGTGACGTTTTAAACGTCATGCACCGGCTGTTTATAATGTAGGTCCGGCTGTGACACAGCATCATCTGAATAAAGAAAGGACAGCAAACGTCGCTGTCGGTTAAATTACTATTGGATAGCGAGAAAAACCTGTCCATTCTTTATGACTCCTACTGTACAAATGAGATAAGACGATTTGATTGGTCTACATATGTTTGTTTTATTGATTATATACATCTGACTTGTTTGTATGATTGGTCTACGTTAAACAGGTCTGTGATATGTTTGACCTACGTCATTATGACGACTCCTGCAATGATCGACACGACAAAAATGTAGTGGTCATTTGACATTTGACAGTTTGAAGGAGATTGTTTTGAGACCTATAAGCTACAAGGCTGTTATCTCGAATGATCTGTATCTTTTATTCACAGAAAGACATACAGGACTTCACCAAATTATATGAATCCGGCTGGCTAATGTAGTGGTAGATTAATTGATGTAAAATTTTGTTTGTAAACATACCCTTTCCTTAAAAGCGCCGTCGTGGGCCGCGACCTACGTTATACACGGCCAGTGCATGACGTTTAAAACGTCACATGGAGTGGATCATTTTTAAACAGCGATTGGTGAAAAACGGTGGGAGCGCCGCTTTGCACCAATCACCGTGTAAAAATGATCCACTTCATGTGACGTTTTAAACGTCATTCTTGTCTATCCAGCCCTCATCTGGATGAATACTTATAAACGGATATTTGTATCAAGCACACAAATCTGAAGTATATGTTCAATAAACAAACAAGCAAACAGTCGTCGTGGGGCCTCCGTGGCCGAGTGGTTAAGACACCATTCCGCTAATCGCTTGAGAGCGTAGGAGTCAGGTCGGCGGGTTGGACTACCACCAGCTCCATTGCACACACTTTTTGGAGCTTCCGGATGTAACTCACTGGTGTTGTAAATTTCCTTGTGGCTATCTCGTCCCTGTATATTGACGATGACTTATAAGCGGGCATTCGATGTCAAGCACACAAGTCATATGTATGTTCTCAATAAACAAACAAAAAAACAGTCGTCGTAGTAATATTATTGTTTTTAGGGTTTCGTTCATCTCACGAAACCCTATTACTCCCGCTGCGTTGTCTGTCTGTCACAGAGCCATTCCCAAAAACTATGTAACTTACAGAGTTGAAACTTTGTGTATATAGCTGAATATCAGCTATAAAGAGCTCTAAATATTAAAATTTGAAAAATTCGTATTATTTTAATAAAAAGAAATAAAAAACCAAAGTTCTAATAGCCTTTTCCTATTAAATTTAAATATTTTTCGGTATAGCAGATGCCAAAAATTAACAATCCACGATGAAATTCTTTCTACAATAATTAATTTTCTATCAGACGATTTCCACGTGTAAAATGAAAATGAAATAAAAAGTTTCACCAATTGAAAAAAAGATTAATATGAAATAAAATTGATTGACGTCATACTGGTAATAAAACTGAAAGATTTCTCAATAATACAAGGAGTATGAGAATGTGTATGTACACAAAGCAGATTAATATCACGTCATTAGAGAGTTAAAAAGAAAATCTGATGTCATATCGGACGTTTAACGGTAGTTAATTAACTATTTGCGATGAATTTAAATGATGTCTGCAGTTTTTGTAATACAAAACGTGTATCAGTGAATGTTGTAGCAACTTTGTCATAATTTTAAGAGATAAACCAATTTAAAAATATCTATCCCATACTACTCTATGGAAGGAAATCTGTATTTTGCCATAAATGTTCTTCTGAAATTCTATGGCATTGTATGCATGGGCGGACCGCTGAATTCGATGTATCGGGAAGTTAGCTCTCCATTCTACTGTAAAGCTCATGAATCACACGACCCAATGAACCATGAAATATTTTCGGTAAGCTGGGTTGCTTATGGTGCGTTTACACTATGACGTTATCGTCTCTTCAGGTCTTCAAAACTTGCGAGGACAGATTTTCCAACACATCAGCGTGCTTCATTGGTTGTAATGATTTAACGCCTGGAACGCCAACGCCTAGAATGATAACGCCCTAATGTAAATTAGAGTTGCAAAAAACTGGTTTATTCCCAAGTTTATTTCCAATAGACCCGGTTTATTCAGAAAAAAATACAGGGTTTATTTCCAAAAAAACCAAGTTTATTCCCAAAAAACCCGGTTTATTCCCAAAAAACCGGTTTATTCCCAGGTTTAAACTGTGTTTTTTCTAGCCTATGAAACTCTCATGTAAATGGATCTTTATCGGTACTTTTGATAACTTCCACTGATCGAGATTTGTTATGGATCGTTTGCGGCACTGTACACGTTTGTAATTAATCGATCTCATGGGTGACTTCGGTAGGGTTGCACTAAGCACCCCTAGGCAGACACCCATGCCATAGAGAAGATATAAGGGTGGAGAGAGCTTTGGTAACCCTAAAGGGGAAACTAAATAATAGTCACGTGATATGTTCTTTTCTTTTCTTTTATTATTTCTTTGACGATTCGAAATTACGAAATTTGCCATCGGCTTTTACCATCAGGAGCTAGCATATGTTTTCAAAAAGAAAATAAACAAATTACAGCACTATTAAACTAACGTGAGCAGCTTCTTTTACTATTTAAAAACATATTTTAAGTTGCTTTGTTTTATTTCGGTTAAATTTTAGCACTAGTTTCCATAGTTTCATTTGGTATATTTTTAATTTATATAATTAATAAATGGTGGTCTGAAATTGTTTTCACTTGAGCGTGCCGTTTATAAATTATGAAATGTAAATTATAAACACGATTTTAATAATCTGTAATTCAGTTTTCTCCTTAAATTCTAGAAAGAGTTTTTTTTTTAACTTTTATACGTTAAAGATTTCATCTATTACACCTAGTGCAATCATCAACATGTATATTTCCTAATGTAACTTGGGAAACAATATTGTAAAAAATGATTAATCAATTTAATCTAGCAATTGTTTAATTGATTGGAAATTTAATTATGTCCAACACTGGCTAGAAAACAAAACTGTACTTACATAGCTCATGTATTTAAATGAGGCTTATATTGACAAGAGTATATATATAAGTAAATAACGAAATATTGTTTTCAACAAATTATTACTTTTTTGTTAAATTTATGGACTTCACATATGTTATCTGTGGACTATTTAAAATATTTTTCATGATGGGCAACAATTTTGAAATTACCAACCAAGCGATAACTCGCTAAATCTGGAAACCTTTACATGAGTTGGACTGATCATGTTGATGCCACTTTTCAAGGAAACTTTCTACGGAAAGCGCACTCCTTCTTGACTAGGACAGATGTACTTAATTTATAGGTTTCGTTTATAAGTCGCAGATAATCTTGTTTTGCAAAAGAAATCTGTGGAGCACTCTCTGTAAGATTTCGATACAGTTGGAGTCAAAGGGAACAGTAGAGATAAATACTGTTTTCTTTGTTACTCCAACGACATCAACGTCTTGTCATTGTTCCTGACGGAACAATGATTTCTCCGATAGCAAAATTTATAGCGACAGCACTCGGAATCGGCGTTTTTGAATCCACTTTCGAAGCCGAGAGCGGGACAGTTTTTAAAAGTTTCGTAACTCGAGAAACTTATTACTCTGTTTCGTAGTTCTGTTATCGAGATTAACGAAAAAGACAGGCTACCGTGGTGCATTCCACTTATCTTTTTTTACAGACCGCTAGAGTGACGTGATGCTCTTTTCGTACACTTGCATTGGTGCATTTGAGCAGCACGTGACTCCGGCGGTCTGTAAAAAAAGATACGCGTAAAGCACCGCTGTAGCCTTTCTTTTTCGTTAGCCTCGTTCTGTTATTATTTTGCGCAATTTTTGTATAATAACAAAAGAATTCTAGAACATCGAAATTATGATACTCTACTTGGATTCGAGTCATAGTCTATTTAGTGTTTTTTTTTCTTTTTTTGACATGTTCCTGGTAGAATGTAACATCATTAAAAATATTCTAATTGATAATCGACTATCAGGTGGGTCCACCGTGGCTGAGTAGTCAAGGCATCACACCGCTAATCGCTTGCGAGTGTAGGTGGGAGTGGGTTCAAATCCCGCTGGCTCCGTTGCGCACTTTTTGTGGAGCTCTCGGCTGTATTTCTGTGTGTTGTAAATTTCCTTGTGTGTGCTATCTCGTCCCAATACATATTGACGATGACTTATAAGCGGGCGCTTGACGCCAAGCACACAGGTCAGATGTATGTTAATAAAATATCAAATGAATGACTATCAGGTATCACATTATTTTTACGCAATTAGTGTAATATAGAGTGCCTGTATAAGAGCTATAAAATTTTATTGTTTGAGACAATTTTGGACAAAAAGGAATCGCCAAGAATCTTGGGTATCCTCGCCACCTACGTTATACACGGTTGTTCGTGACGTTTAAAACGTCACAAGGAGGAGATAATCTTTACACGGCGATTGGTATAAAGCGTCGCGAGCCCCTCGTTTTCACGTAGGTCACGGTAGCCTACCATTATCACAAAGCTAATGTATGTTGACTTGTGTCAAGGCAACACTAGATACCGGGCTTGCTCATTCACTCTCAAAACGTCACAAATGGTGGCTGACCGCGACCAGCGATTGGTCCAAAGCAACGCGCCCATCGTTTTGTGCCAATCGCTGTATATCTTTCCTCCTAGTCAGCCACCTTTTGTGACGTCATCATAATGAATGAGCAAGCCCGGTATGTAGTGTAGCCCTGCTTGTGTCGCTACGGTACTTCTATATGCGAGTGGCGACGTGACCTACGTTATACACGGCCGATGCATGACGTTTAAAACGTCACATGTATCGGATCATTTTTTCACGGTGATTGGTGCAAAACGGGGGGCGCGTCGCTTTGCACCAATCGCCGTGTAAAAATGATTCACTCCATGTGACGTTTAAAACGTCATTCACCGACCGTGTGTAACGTAGTTCGCGGTGGCGATATACAGCAGGGTGCATGCTCATACTATGCTCATGCAGAAGTTTTTGCTCAAACTATCTCAAACCTACATTCCAGAACTTTGCGATATTGGCTTGGACGTATTTGATTAGATGCGTATGACACCAGAGCAACACTAGATTCCGGGCTTGATCAGGGCTGCACTACATACAAGGCTACACTAGATACCGGGCTTGCTCATTCATTATCATGACGTCACAAATGGTGGCTGGACGCGAGCAGCGATTGGTACAAAGCGAAACGACAAAACACAAGACATACAGCGATTGGCACAAAACGATGGGCGCGTCCCTTTCTACCAATCGCTGGACGCGGCCAGCCACCTTTTGTGACGTCATGACAATGAATGAGCAAGCCCGGTATCTAGTGTGGCCCTGCTACATACAAGGCAACACTAGATACCGGGCTTGCTCATTCACTCTCAAAACGTCACAAATGGTGGCTGGCCGCGACCAGCGATTGGTCCAAAGCAACGCGCCCATCGTTTTGTGCCAATCGCTGTATGTCTTTCCTCCTAGTCAGCCACCTTTTGTGACGTCATCATAATGAATGAGCAAGCCCGGTATGTAGTGTAGCCCTGCTACATACCGGGCTTGCTCATTCATTATGATGACGTCACAAAAGGTGGCTGACTAGGAGGAAAGACATACAGCGATTGGCACAAAACGATGGGCGCGTTGCTTTGGATCAATCGCTGGTCGCGGTCAGCCACCATTTGTGACGTTTTGAGAGTGAATGAGCAAGCCCGGTATCTAGTGTTGCCTTGGCTTGATCATTCATTCTCATTACGTCACAAATAGTGAGTGACCGCGACCAGCGATTGGTACAAAGGGCGCGCCCTTCCTTTTGTGCCAATCGCTGTATGTCTTTGGTCGCGGTCAGCCACCATTTATGACGTCATGATAATGAATGAGCAAGCCCGGTATCTAGTGTTGCCCTGATGACACCTTATCAAACATTAGCTTGGCGATGATACCAGGCTCATCATGATGCTTGGCGATTTGTTTTTGCCAACATTCGTCTCAACCAGTCAAATTTTATATTCCGCTGTTCCACTATCATATACAGGTACTTTACTCTCACTCATCGGGCGTAACAACTCGTCCAGGTGAGTATCGGTAAGTTCCGAAACGTAAGTTTGCCATAAAATGGACAAAATGTTCTGTCTGAACGCGACCTACGTTATACAAAGACGGTTCATCACGTTTTAAACGTCACAAGGAGTGAATCATCTTTACACGGTCATTGGTAGAAAGCGTCGCGCCTTCTGTTTTGTGTCAATAGCCGTATAAAGATTATCTACGTCGTGTGACGTTTTAAAAGTCATTAACCGGCCGTGTATAACGTAGGTCGCATCTGAACGCCGTCGAAGCATAAGTCCTGTGCGCATTGCACCATTCTTATACAGAACATAGATTAAAAACCATAAAAATAGGTCACTTCCATAAGCTCAAAGATAATCAAATAACGATTACAGAGTAAGGATTACATATAGTGTTCACACAAAAGTTGTGATAAAGGGAGAAGTTTTTGAAAAGTATGCAACTTTCACCATGCTGAACGGAAATAAAAAATAACTAACGAATAATTAACATCTTTGTTACATTACACAATGAAATATCAATAGATTGTTTTTATATACTGAAGAAAGTTACACAATAATTGTAGTTCAAAAACACATCACTAAAGTCATGGTACATTTGTATAAAGTGTAAAATTTTTCACTCATTTACATATTTCACTGAACATTGCCGTAGTTTCACAGTATTCACAGCAAAGTTAAATGTAACTGTTATAGGAAATAATCTGATTTTTTTTTTTTTTAAATGGCGCGAAAACTTACATTTGAAGAAATTAAAAAGATAAATCTTAGAGAGATTTCTGTAATAAAGTCTAGAAACCGTTCCACCATCCAAAAAGTAATTAATCGGTACAGAAAAGAAAAGGGGATTGAAAATAAAACACGAAACGACGGTCGCCCTATAAAATTAACAGCAAGACGCATTTCTGAAAATTCCTCAATTAGTTTTAGAAAAGTAAAATATGGATTTTCAAATGTAATGGAAATAAATATAAGTAAAATAGTACGTAAAGAAACTATCAGAAGAGCCATTAATCATGTTAGGTGTAAATAAAGAACTACAAAGAGATAGCCTTTTATCTCTCCAACAGAAAGTAAGTCATAGCCAGAAAGCGTGAAAAAAATCAAATGGTGGTAATTTAGCACGAACGTCTGACTGTACCAGAGGGTCTAAGTGAAATAATGTCTGAAGTGAACGATTATTTTCAGATGTTGGAAATGTACAGGACTTTCCCAAAATTTTAGAATAAACTTTCAAGAGAGATAATGCGGTCAAGACAAAAAAAATTGTTCTGGAAACCAGTATCGCAATCAATTTATTCAATGAAAAATATAGGGTGTTTCACAAGCTGAATCTCAATTTTCGTTTGCAATTTTAATAATGAAGATATTTTAGTGAAATTTTCATCACATTAACTTTGCTTTGTATGAAATGATGAAATCTTTGTTAAGTGACTGAATTTTAGTCAGCGACACAGTATATATACTACCTATGAATTTCTAGGGTGGCTGAGATTTTGAAACAATCTGAAATTTGTTATTCTGCAACTCTCGTATTTATGAACCAATATGAATGTGACCGAGTATGTGCCAGACATACCAAGGTCTCGACCGAGTTCGTTGGCCAGCTTCATGCGTCATCTTGCTTCAAAATAGCAGCAAGTTATTTTTTTTTATTAAAAAAATGTATAAAACAATTATAAATTGAAAAGGGTGTTTCCGTTAAGTGTTAGATCGTGATACAAGGATTCTGAAACATTTTTTGTTTTGTTCCATATCTTAAAAAATGGCTGAGATAAGGTAGTTTGAATTTCTAAGGTGGCTGCGATTTTGAAACAATCAGATATTTGCTATTCTGTAACTCTTGTATTTATGAACTAATATGAATGTGACCGAGTATGTGTGAGACATACCTAAGTCTCGACAGAGTTCGTTGGCCAGCTTCATGCGCCATCTTGTTTAAAAATAGTAGCAAGTTAAATTTTTAATGTTTTTTAAAATTAAAAAAATGTATAAACAATTATAAATTGAAAAAGTTGTTTCCGTTAAGTGTTAGAGAGTGATACAAGGATTCAGGAAAATTTGTTTTTGGCTTTATCTTAAAAAATGTCTGAGATATGGCAATTTAAAATTTTAGGAAACTTTCGAAAATGGGCGACACTTCGAAATAATCTGATTTTTGTTATGCTGTAACTATTATGCTGAAATTCGCATTCAAATTCAGTACTGACGAAAACCGGAATTGAATTCTCTAAAATAGTGTTCCAAGCATTTTAGCTTCGGGTGTTAGAATAAAATGAGTTGAATTTTTAAAAACATGGACTATGTTTTGGCATGGGCTACCTTTTCCTCCCGGTACAGGCCGGACTTTTTAAGTTCGTTCGTAATTATATAAATATGTAGCACCTTTAGTCGTCGTCTGGTCCGTCCGTCTGTCTGTCCGCATATAACAGCGCAAAAACTACTCAACCAAATGATTTGAAATTTAATATATATAATCTTTGCAGATGTTTGGCGAGACATTTCAAATTTTATGAAAATCGAATCAAAACTTCAGAAGATATTAATAAAAATATTAAGAAATTTGAATAAAACAAGTAATATAAAAACTTTTTTTAAAGTGAATTCTTACTTAGGTCAAAAAGAAATTTGTTTCCAGCTATCTACACGCTTCGCCACTGACGGTATTTATTCCTAAATTTATATCCTGCTAAATATCTTACATAATAGAAATTTTTTATATGCATTAAAAATTAAAAAAATAAATAGCTAAATTGCCAAAAATTAACTCGAAAAGTATTTTTCACAACATTGTTAAACAAACTGCGTTAGAAAGGTAAAAAATTGTATTTTTCTTGATATAAATTTCAAATCTAATGATTATGCCGTTTTTCAAATATTGAATTTCAAAAATTACCAAACTTCACAATAAAGTGCCATAGCGATGTTACAGTTCAGTTAGCGATAATAGTTTTTCAAATATTAAATAACTGATTAAATTTTGTTGTTTAATTTTAGTTTTATATTTCATTTCTCTTCAAAAGTATAGACTCGCTCCACATTTATAGTCTCCTTCGCCTGCGAGCCGCCTGATCATCGTCCGTGAACAGCCCCATTTTATTTTTACGCGTGAAGGTGAGACTATAAATATGGAGAGAGTCCATACTTTTGAACAGAAATGAAATATAAAATTAAAATTAATTTAATTTAATTAATGAATTAATATTTGAAAAAACTGTATTAACATCAATTGTCATCAATTGTGTACAAGTTAAAAAAAAATGTATTTGAACTTGAATGGATGAATAAAGAGTATTTTATTAAAGATTGAAAATTTGAACAAGATATATAAATATAGAGGGTGTGAGCTAATAGTAGGAATTGAAAAGAAAAAAAAATCGGCGCTTTCTTGTTATAGGAGCTTCCAAGGTTTGATCTTCAAGCGACCAAGATACTTATTTTATTTCTGAAATTAATCTGCAGACGATATAATTCATTTCACAGAATTAAAAATCAAGATCTGAATAACTAGCTATAGTCTATATAACTAGTCTATATATAGTCTATATAGTCTGTATAACTAGTTATAGTACGAACTCGCCTCGTTTGTCACGTTTGACGTACGATTTGTAACTTAATTAAATTGTCACAGTTACTTTCAATTTTAAGCTTAATTATAGATAGTGCTATAATTTTGAAACCTTTGGAGCCCTAGTACTATCGCTAAAAACTTCTAAATATATTGATTTTAATTATAATAATCCTGTATAAAGTTTAGTACAGAAACGTTATCTTGCAAGTTAATCGAGCATTTTATTCATCTTTCGATCAAACTGTCTCTCAGACCATTAAAGTATCTATGCGACAATTTGTCAAAGCAGTCAACAGTAATTTCGAAATTGTAACCATTAAAGATATTATTCTAATATCCTTAGTAAAATTTAAACGCAGACATGAAAATCAAAATGTACTGAATAAAACTTAAAACAATTTCGCTAAAATACATAAATATTTCAGTTTCAGATGATTTAATCTCCCGAAAATTTCAATACATAGATATCTATTAAAACTAAAGAAGTTAAATGGTTTTAGAAATTAATATAGTCAACAAAGTTTAGGGGGATTTTTTTTTTTTAAATGGATACTTAATATTTAATCTTTACTTAAAAAGGTAAAGTTTTTTGTTTTTTTATTTTATTTCCGGAAAAGTCTTCCCGCAACTTCGACGTTTACCGAGACATTCATGGAGATTAAACCCTTAAGAGCCTACGCTCGTCATTCGAAGAAATTCGAACGCTAATGTTAAGTCTGTGGGAAGGTTCTTCGCAGATTTCTAGCTTGCATTAATATTTTTAAATGATTTTTTTTTCATAGGATAGCTGAAGCCGATCCCTAACGTTATTAGATTTTACTTTTTCGATTTTGATTTCAGTTTTTTATTTAAGGGTATTTTCAGTTTCAGAACCGGTTCCAACCGGTTCCGATATTTAAAATGTCCACTTATAAAAAAAACTAACTAAAATTAAAAAATAGTAAAAACTAATAACGTGAGAGATGACCTCAGCTATCCTATGAAAAAAAAAAAACATTTAAAAATATTAAAATGCAAGCGAGAAATCTGGGAAGAACCTTTCCATAGACTTAACATTAGCTTGAGCATTTCTTCCCGTGACTAGTGTAGACTCTTAACTTCTGTCAGAAATTGTATAGCAACTGCATGGCCTTCAAGACCAATTGATCGAAAAATAAAGGAAATGCTGAACTATTCCATAGGATACAGTTACTGAGTTAACATTTCTGTACGGAATTTTTACAATTAAATTCCACTTATTCAGTACTGTTTAGCGATAGTATTAGAGCTTCAAACTAAAATTGTTACTAGTGTCTGTAGTTAAACTAAACTAGTCGTTGGGGGCCACCGTAATACTTACCCATCATGAATAGGATTAATATAAAATATGAAAATTAAACGTGTAAACTATTTATAAAATGGATCGCAATTCGAATAAAATCCTGGCTTGATGACGTCATAAACTTTAAATCGAGGCTAATGAAAAAGGCAGGCTACCGCGGTCCATTCCACTTATCTTTTTTTACAGACCGCTAGAGTGACGTGATGCTCTTTTCGTACGCCTGCATTGGTGCATTCGAGCATCACGTGACTCCCGCCGCGGTCTGTAAAAAATTATACGCGTAAAGCACCGCGGTAGCCTTTCTTTTTCGTTAGCCTGGCTTTAAATGCTCTATTACTGAATTGTGTAAAAGAAACATCCCTATAACTCCAAAAATGATAATCCTATTAACTAAAGACTATCACGTCGGATTAAGCGTCTTATTTTCAATTAAAATATATCTTTGAATTGAAATTTGAATGAAATACAGGATCATGAAAAATCGAAGAGTGTGGACAATATGATTATAAATATATTAGCAACTAATTACCCGATCGACTACATACTTTAAGCAAAATGTATGTTTTTCTATTGTCTTTTATATTCACCCCTTAATATAAACAATTTTGAAAATCTTTATATACGTTTTATCGAAACGAATATTTCGAGAGTCAAAAAAAATTGTTACGGATAATCGAGGTTACTGAAATTCCTTAGACTTCTCGTTATTACATACTAAGTACATACCAAATTTCAAGTCTATCTTAATTTGTTCGGGAAATAAAGAGTTTACAGAGTACGGCACAGAGTACAGACTCACGGCAAATTTTTTTTTCGAAAAATGTTTTTCGGATTCTTCAGTATCTGAAACGTGTAAATCAGTCAAAAAAAAAAATTCGATTTTTAAAACGACCACAAGTTTTACCCTATACTATGCATAATGGCTATGGGTAAGTAAAATAGCCTGCGAGACCACTAACAGTAATAAAAAATTAACTGGAACGTTTTGCGTTGATTTAGCATCAACTTCTTTGCATACATACCCCAATCTTGTTTTAAAATCAAGGCTGATTGATCTTTAGGCATATCAAAAAGTCTATATAAATTTTGCTACAACATAAAATTTAAGTTCATAAAGAAAAATTTCATGTAGATTAAAAATATTTTTATATGCTTAAAAGGAATGTTAATATAATCCATATATCAGGTGTTCGTATTAAAACTACTCTTTGATACATGAAGTATTAAGATTATAACCAGATAAAAAGGATATCCAAAAAAGCATTAACTTTTCAAACGTGTGACAGTGTTTTTCAATGTCTGTTCAACGATCCATAAAGCAGGTATGAAAAGTATCCGAATTTAGATTAGTATTTAAACAGATGGTATTTTATGCACTGAAGGAAAAACAAAATTTAAAATTTTGCTTCATTAGTCTTTGTTCAGTAAGTACGTAACGAAAAGAATTCAAAATAGAGGATATTAAGCAATATTTCAAAATATATGTTAAAAGAAAGACAACATTATAGAAGTTAGAATTTTTAAAAATCTTAAAATTTTACATAAATATATATCTGATAAACATTTTAAAACAATTTCACTAAAATACACAGAAATATCCGATAAGATTTCATCTTCCGAAAAATTCAATACACCACTAACTAAGAAAATTAAAATCAACAGTTCAAGTTTTCAGAAATTAAGAGTAAATTTTAACGCAATTAGTTCTGTTAAATGAAGGATATAATTTCCGTGTTTAACCTTTACTTTCAGGTGATCTAAACTTTGGTTTTTTAATTTCAGTCTCTGAATCATCACTTCCAGAATCTTTTGAAAATGAAACTTTTTCCTTTCTTGGACTTGGACGTTTACCGAGACACGACTTTGATGGAGATTTCACGGGAGATTTTTGAGATGATTCAGCTTCGACTTCCATGAATGCCTTTTCAAATTTTGCTTTAAAATCTATCTCGATCTTTGGGATTTTACTAGATGTACTTGAAGATACTGAAGGATTTTGGATATTACTTTCCAAGTTTTCAGCAGGAACAGCTTCATTTGCACTTTGCGTACTTTCAGCAAGTTTTATGGTTTCTGCACCGGAAACAGCAGCAGTGGTGCCAGTTTGCATGATTTGAACATACTTTTCAGATTTTGTACTTGAAGCAGCAGTGGTGACACTTTGCTTACTTTCAACATACTTTACAGATTCTGCACTTGAAGCAGCAGCAGCAATGGTGGTGGTGCTTTGCTTATCTTCAACATACTTTACACATCCTTTATTTGAAGTAGCAACAGCAGAGGCAGCGGCAGTATTTGAAGTAGCAGCAGCAATATTTGAAGTAGCAGCAGCACCATTTTCGCATCTCGGTTTTGCCATTCTGTTCAACTCCATAATTAATTTATTCAAAGACTCAACACTTGAGGCCGAATCCATACTTTGTGCATTTGCAGAACTATCGCTCTCAGTATTGGTCGTGGAGCTGCTACTACAGCTGTCTTCAGTCCCGCTTGAAATGACATCTGCAGTTTCACTCTGTTCTTTATCGGCAACAGCATTTTCCTGTTTATTGTTTCTGCTGCTGCTTTCAGCCTCACTTGAAATGACATCTGCAGATTCCCTAGCTTCTCTTCCGAAAAGAGAAGACGTTGCATTTGTCAGATTATTGCTTTTGTTGCTGTCTTCAGTTTCGTTTGAAGTCGCATCTACGTGTTCGCTGGGTTTTCTTCCCAAAACAGCAGATGCTGAGTTCCTCTGCGAATTGCTACCATAATTCTTAGCAGCATTATCAATCTCGTTCCAAAGTAATCTGCAGTCATCTTCGTCGTTCGGAAAAGAATCTTTAATGACATTAATCGCGTAATTAAGGTCAGATTTTGTCCCACTCACAAAGAAAAAGCACGCCATTAAAGACACTCGTGTACAAAATAGTAAAAAGTTACCCGCTGAAAACCTTTTTTCTATATTACATTTTTTGAATGAGTCGATATACTCCTTCAAGGATGATAAACTTATTACATTATTATTATGCTTCATTGCTGAATAATCTCTTTCCACTGTAAAACCCTGGGTGTCATCAATATCGTCTAGTATTTTTTTTAGGCCTTCACTGAAGTGCTGCCGTACATGAGGACGGTAATTATCTATCACGTTGGCGATATGAGTTCCAAGTTTAAATTCTGCCAGAGGATAGTGCTTCTTCATAAAGAAACAGATAATATCCGCAGCAAACACCAATTTCTCTGCATCTACATTAGCATTTGCCATTTTAAGTCAAAATCTGAATTTTTTTTTCTAAAGCAATACACTTTCAATATTCAGTTTTTAAAATGTTCTTTTTTTCACCACAAAAACTGCTATGCCAAAAGTGAGCTTTCTTGAACGCACTTAAAAATATATCTACTTACAAACTTTAAAATCGTGAAAACCGTCCACATTCACATAACTGTTTAAATAACCAACTTAATTTTTCACAATTTTAATTTACAAACTTAAGGGTAAATGAGTTGAGTTGCCATCGATCTTAAAACCAGTATCCACGCTGTGTTTCCCAATATCGCTACTTGTGAAAACTATAGTTTTTATGAGAAAATCCAGCAAAATAACAATAGATCTCGCTTGTTTCTCTTATTTCAAAACTGAATAACTCTATTACAGCGCCTAGAATCAGGGCAACACTAGATATCGGGCTTGCTCATTCATTTTCATGACGTCACAAATAGTGGCTGGCCGCGACCAGTGATTGGTAAAATGCGAAGCGTCCATCGTTTAGTGCCAATCACGGTATGTCTTTCGTCGTGGCCAGCCGCCATTTGTGACGTCATGATAATGAATGAGCAAGCCCGGTATCTAGTGTAGCCTTACTAGAAAACATAGAGTGGAAACCAGCTATCCCAGTAACGCTTTAAAAAGAGCTAAAAAATTGTTGCTCATAAATGTGCAATGATTCTGTACGATAATAGGACGATCGCAGCGACACCTGCTTGCTCTTTTCAACGTAAACATTGTATTGCAACAATTTAGTAAATATCATATGTATTTTGACTAGTTATAAATTGATAATCAAGCAATGACGTAAAATATGTTGAAGAATATCTTTTAAGAGGATGACTATATATCATCAATGCTAAGTTGCTTCAGTAATGAAAAAGAAAAAAAGGATTTGTTTTTGCAAAAATGTGAAAATAAAAATCCGGACGTTCTTAGCCTATTACTCAAAAAAAAAAGTAAATTTTTATTCAAAGAAATTTCTGAATCACTAAGGCACGCACACATATGAATTAGTTCCGCTGTATGCATACATGATACTGCAAGTTGATTATTATTATTATTATCAGTGCTTTAAAAAGTTGATAAAATCTGCTAGCCAGCAAAAAAATCTAGTCACCAGCAAAAAAATCTGGTCGCCAGTAAAAAATATTTGTCCCTCACCGTCATTTATTTACAAAAAGCACAGACTTTTTTATGAATTTATTGAGAAAAATAATGACAAGCAATCGTGTAGAACTACCATTTACATAGTTTAGGTTAATACATGATTTAGAAAGATAATATAAACTAAGTTTTTAAATAAAGCTTATCAAAATTGTAAAAAAAAACTGTAAAGTCTTAATTAGCTAGCATGTTCAGGAAATGCTGAATGCCGAATGCTTCAAATGTCCGGATAGTTGAGACCTACAAATATCTGATTAGGGGGGTATTGATGAAATAGTGAAGTCTGGGAAACAATTTTTTGCCGACTTTCGGGTCGAAGTCAACATTTTTTAGCATTGTATCCAATTTTATATGACACAGAGCATAAATTGAAACTATTTCTTACTCTTTTATTGAAACCTACCCCATTCACCCCCATCCCCCCATATTCTAATCACATGATTTGCTAGCTGGCTAGAGCGGAAATGATTAGCATGTTCTCTACAACAGATGAAAAATGCCTTTTAAATTTTGTCATTCCATTAACATTACGAAATAAGTGGAAGATCGCCGCTTGCCGCGCACGAGTAGAGGTGAGGGACAGAAAAAATACCGTTTATGCTAATTTCTTAGGTAAATGTTTGTACGAAAAAAACCCGCCAGATTAAATAATTTGGTCACCAGATGTAGAAACTTGGTCGTTAGTGGCAACCTGGCAACCGCATTTCTGAAGCCCTGATTATTATTATTTGTAATTTATCAAACAAATGCTACTCTTGAATGTTTTTTAAAAGTTACATTTTATTATTATTTATCATTGCACGTAAAGAAAATTGAAATACATGTGTTAAATTTCTTTAATGAAAAAGGAGAGCCAAAAAATGAAAGAAACAATTTTAAATATTAAAATTACATCGGAACAATCACTTTATTGATAGGATAAAGTTATGTTAGCTTTATATGTTTGTAATATATTTTTGTGCATTTTGATTATTTTTGCATTTAAATGACAGGGCATTGTCTACTCAAGTATAGTCTTGTGAAAATTGTGCTAGTTTATATGTAAAATATAAAGTTTGAATCAGCCTCTCACGTGGTTATTGGAGATATTTTGAGGAGTTACAAAACCATAAAGAAAACACCGAAAAACCTGTTGTAATACAGATTTTTAAAAAAATAGATATATATTCATTTATTTTTTACAAATTGTGTCAGTATGTTTAGCAAAAATCTTTCCTATTTGTATACTGTTAGGGAATTAAAAAATACCTAAATTTTATTCATTCATCAGGTTCTTATTAATCAGCATCATCTTCTTATTAATCTGGTGTATACATCAGAGTCAGGGTACATGAGCATAATATGTTGTAAATAGGCCAGTAATAAACGCCTTTAATTAATTTTTTTTGTTATAATTTACAACCGATCGAACGTTTTCTCAATTTTATTCTTATACAATGTGTACGTTTAAAAGAGCTAGCAGGTGTCGCTGCTATTGACCTCTTATTGTTGAGCATCGTTGTACATTTATCGGATTCAATTTTTTAGCACTATTTTGTAGCCGGTTTCTACACTATTTATTCTAGGGGCAGTAACTCTGTCTATCTTAGAGTTGCAAAGACTAGAAAAACCCAGTTTAAACCTGGGAATAAACCGGGTTTTTGGGGGAATAAACCAGGTCTTTAGGGCATAAACCTGGGAATAAACCGGTTTTGCAACTCTAATATAGATAATGATTTAGATGTCTGACTCTAAAACCATTTGATTGGTAGAATTTGATGAAAGCTAGAGTGCCTTTATAAGAGAATAACATAATGACAATGAAATTTCATTAGTCGAGGGTATTGTAGATAAAAATAAAGAACCTATTTTTATATAAAAGAAGCTCACATTGCTACTATCCTGCCATTATCCCCAAGATATTTTTTACTTGTATAACTTCTCTAATGTTCGTATTCACCGTCTACCTCAACACAGAATACCTCGGTCAAACCGCGACCTACGTTATACACAGCTGGTGCATGTTGTTTAAAACGTCATGCATCGGCCGTGTATAACGTAGGTCGCAATTATGCCGAGGCTAACGAAAAAGAAAGGCTACCGCGGTACATTTCGCAAATCTTTTTTTACAGACCGCGGGAGTCATGTGATGCTCGAATGCACCAATGCAAGTGTACGAACTGAGCATCACGTCACTCTAGCGGTCTGTAAAAAAGATAAGTGGAACGCGCACCGCGGTAGCCTGTCTTTTTCGTTAGCCGCGGGTTATGCTACCTATAGATAATGCTTAAGAGCTCAATTTTGACGTCACGACAGATCGGCTAATAATTGTACTTATTACATTCAACCATTCCTGCAACCAAAATTCTACATGACTTTTTTTTTACTTGCATACCAAAATTGAATATCAGTTAATTCAAAATAGACACAATTTGCTATTTACACACGCAAAAAAACAAACTGTAGAATTTTATATCAAAAAAATTTTGTTTTATACAAGAAAATTTGAAATTCAAAATAGTTATTTTTATTGAAAAATAAAAGCTATCTTTTTAAGAGGTTTCATTAACACTTTTTTTTGTTAATGTGCAAATTAAAGTCATATTTGGGTTCTAGCTTATTTTCATGAAAATTAATTTCAAGGTACAAGAAATTGAAGATCAAAAGTCCGATCCACAAATACGTCATTCAATCTAGTGTTGCCAGTCTTGATGCCCTTTAGGTAGTGATTCTGAAGGTAGTGTTGATTATACACAGCCGATTCACGACTTTTAAAACGCACACGATGTGGATCGAGGCTAACGAAAAAGAAAGGCTACCGCGGTGCTTTACGCACTTCTTTTTTTACAGACTGCGGCGCTCACGTGATGCTCGAATCCACCAATGCAAGTGTACGAAAAGAGCATCACGTCACTCTAGTGGTCTGTAGAAAAAGATAAGTGGAATGCACCGCGGTAGCCTGTCTTTTTCGTTAGCCTCGATGTGGATAATCTTTACACGGCCTTTAGCACGGGACTATGTATTAATAACCGTGTAAAGATGATTCACTCCATGTGACGTTTTAAACGTTGTGAACTGGCCGGGTATAACGTAGGTCGCGGTCAAACGCTTAAATGGTATTTATCATCAAATTGATTAGACTTCGGACGCGATCAGTCTAATCAGATTAATCGTGAATTTCATTTGAGTGTTCCACTGACGTTTTCTAGATTGTGCTAAATGGTGAATACAAGCACAAGCGAATCATAGATTAACATACAAGATAGGAAACTGTCATAGAACGTAATGGTCACGCGAGAACGATCAAAACGACAGTAGTGGGATGGGGGAAGAAATTTCGTATAAACGGAATATTTCTGCTTTCCAGCGTCTATCTTATTAGGGTATTTCTTATTTTAAATATTATGTAGTTACGTTTTCAACTTTGTAAAGAAAACGAAAGACGAAGGTTTTGAATTCCGATTTGTATGGAGACAAGATTCTGCCTGGCATAATTTAACATGTTTAGACACACTAAAAAAAGTTCTGAAAAGAAGTGTTTCAAAAATAACAAGAGAAAGAATAAAAATGAAGACATTTTAACAAAACTTAAATAACGCATGAATGTTCAATTTGAACAAAATTGTCTTCCTGGAAAAGAAAAGAATAGATATTAAAGACATAAAGAGCAGATTTGACCATATATATATATATATATATATATATACATATATATATATATATATATATATATATACATATATATATATATATACAGGGTGATTTTGTTTAAAGTTGTGAAAGCAAAATCCTATAAGAAAAGAACCACTGATCAAAATGACCTGATGTCACAGTGCTCCGAAAGCAATGGGAATTTTTTGATGTAGTTAAAAAAAACTTAAATATCGCACCAACAGATGACGCTGTAAGATAACAGAAACAAAGAATATCGTCAGTGGGAGGAAAACAATGGACGGTACTTTGAGAAACCATCTTCCGTAGGCCTTCTGTCGCCATTGGATCTTTCCTTAAATTCATAAGTGTCCTGAATCTCCTAAGAGCTGTTACTGCGCTGTCGTTATCATATATTCTAATACGAGTAAATCTTGTGTGTGGTTATATATATATATATGCAAATTTTATCTTAAAAACGGCTCTAACGATTTTGACTAAATTTCGTATCCTACCATTTTGAGGCACCAGAAAACCATTGGGCTATGTCACATGTTCGAGAAAATTCGATTAGTGGGTCATTTTGGGTCATTATGGGTCATTGTCTAGCTAATTGTATCTAAAAAACGGTTCAAACGATTTTGACGAAATTTTGTATCCGACCATTTTCGGGCAAGAGAAGACTATTGGGCTGGGTCACATGTTCAAGAACTTTCGATTAGTGGGTCATTTTTGGGTCATCGCGAGTCAAATTCATTTTATCTAAAAAACGGCTTTAACGATTTCGATTAAATTTTGTGTCCTACGAGCTTCGAGCACGATAAAATCATTGGGGTAGGTCACATGTCCGAGAAAATTCAATTAGTGGGTCATTTCTGGGTCATTGTGGGTGAAGATCTAAAAAGCGGCTCAATTTACACTAAATTTTGCATCCAATGGTTTTCGGGCACGAGAAGACTGCTGGGCTAGGTCACATGTTCAAGAAAATTCAATTAGTGGGTCATTTTGGGTCATTTTGGGTCATGGTCAAGCTAATTGTATCTAAAAAACGGTTCAAACCATTTTGACGAAATTTTGTATCTGACTACTTTCGGGCACGAGAAGACTATTGGACTGGGTCACATGTTCGAGAACTTTCGATTAGTGGGTCCTTTTTGGGTTAAAGCGGGTCAAATTAATTTTATCTAAAAAACGGCTCTAACGATTTTGATTAAATTTTGTATCCTACGAGTTTCGAGCACGCGAAAATCATTGGGCTAGGTCACATGTTCGAGAAAATTCGATTAGTGGGTCATTTCTGGGTCATTGTGGATCAAGATCTAAAAAGCGGTTCAATTTACTCTAAATTTTGCATCCAATGGTTTTCGGGCACGAGAAGACTGTTGGGCTAAGTCACATGTTCGAGAAAATTCAATTAGTGGGTCATTTTGGTCATGGGTTATGATATTTGAACTCAAATTTAATTTTGACCGAGCATAGCTCGGTCTTCCCTGCTCTTTCTAATAATACAGTTTCACTAACGATTCAATGGCACAGTCATTGCGAAGATATCAGTAGAATAATGAACACGACGTGTGCGTGCTTCACGTTTTAATCGCCACTGTGCGTGTGTCGTGTGCAAGCTCGTCTCCCGACTTTACTGCATATACAGCGCTATCTGTCGGTGCAACTTTAAGTTTTTTTCAACCACGCCAAAAAATTCCCATTGCTTTGAGAGCATACGGGTGAAATTTCAGGTCATTTGAATCCCTGGTTCTTTTGTTATAGGGTTTTACTTTCCAACTTTAAAAAAAATCACCCTGTGTATAGGTAAATTTCGGAAGCTTGTTAGTTTTCCCCCTTGCCACTGGTGACGCTAGTATTGCGGCCATTACAGAATTTTCTGTAACTATCTTATCTTGTATGCTTATCTATGAAGCGAACTAGGATGCGTTTATATAAGAATGGCGACATACGGGATATAAAATTGGTCTTGTTGAGACGGTTTTGGACATAAAAGAATTACCAATTATCTTCACGATCTTGCATTTATCAACAAGGTAATTTTTTGTAACTTGTCTCACTCGCCTAATCGAACTCGTCCAGACAAGTATCGCGAAGTTCTACAGTTCTACAATGCAGGTTTGCCATAGTTTGTACAAAACATTCTTTCTCAGCACAATCTGATTATGCGCTCTGTGCCTACGTCGCCACTCTCAGATGCATGTACCCTAGTCCAGACGAATATCACCAGTTTTTGTAACGCGGCTGCCATAGTTTGAGGGAAATTTTCTAATCTGAGAATGTGCCTGTGCAAATGTCGCCACTGTCTTTTAAAAAGACACAAAATCAGGGATCCAAACAGATTTTTCGCTATTTTTGAAAAGAGTTTGACCGATCAGATTTTTCGTTCGCATTTTAGTATTTTTAGGATAGCTGAGATCGATCTCTAACGTTGTTAGTTTTTACTTTTTCGATTTTCATTCTAGTTATTTTATATAAGGGTACTTTCACTTCCGGAACCGGTTCCAATCGGTTTCAAAATTGAAAATGCTCGCTTATAAAAAAACTGCAACAAAAATCAAAAAAGTAAAAACTAACAACGTTGGAGATTGACCTCAGCTATCCTATGCAAAAAAAGCATTTAAAAATATTAAAATGCGAGCGAGAAATTGCGCTAGAACCTTCCCGTAGACTTAACATTAGCTTGAAAGTTTCTTCCCGTGACTAGTGTAGGCTTTTAACCACCTGCAATAAAAACAACTTCAATAGTTATCACTGTTCACTTATTTAATTTTTAAATTCGTCTATCCTTTTTAGGACACCTTGTATACTAAAAATTACAATAAGTACTATCTATAAGTTTAGAAGCGTAAAGTTAAGATGCATAAGAGAAAAAAAATTAAGTTATTCCTTATTCTTTTAAATACTATATAGCTATTCATTAGCTTCTTTGCAATCAAGCCACTGATTTCAAAGTTATGTTAGAAAAACATTAATAAGATTAAAATTTTCACAAGACGTGTTATGCATTCACTAACAAGGAAGATCTCCTTAAATCGCATACTCAGAATGTTTTGAAAAAATGCTAATGGAACTACTCATGTACGTAATAAAGGTTCAGTCAAATTTAGCTGAAGAATCACAGTAAAAAATCTAAAAAAAATAAAATAATTTCGAGTATTTGGCACAAAAAATGCGATTTTGCGAGCTAAACTTTTTCGTCGCCAAATGCAAGTGATTTTAATGTATTTAAAAATTCCTAGTAAAATGAGTGTTTAAATGAGTAGTACTTCATGAATTTAAAATTCAACGATTAAATTGTTTATTATTTTTTCTATAAGCTTATATACTATATATACAAGTTAAGTATTGCTGAAGTTTAATTAATTTTACACGGTTTCGGCTTATATATTTTATATATATATAGTGTATATATTTAAACTTACCTAAACTAGTTCAGTATAAAGAGTAGAAAACATTTTTCTTAAAAGAGTATTTATCGTACATGCATATTTAAAAAAAAATCTTGATTGTGTCGCCACCCCAGCGATAAATCGCCAAAACACGAAATTTTCATAATTGTTTACGCACGTTATATCGATATTCCGCAGAATTTTTTAAAATAAACCTATATATCATCCTGAGAAGAATTTTCTGTAATTTTTTCAAATTTTTCTGAGTATGGAGACCTTCCTTGTAAGAGCATAACTAGGACTTATTATTGGAGTAGGGGGGGGGGGCGAAATATATTAACCCTTAACTGCTGTTAGCGGTGCCACTTACCGCTGCTTTTTTTTACATTTCACAGTTTAACTAGTAGTTTCCAGTTTAAAATAGATACTAGCGAAAATTTGTTTCATTTGGAGCTCTGGTACTATCGCTAGATAGTTGTGAATAGCTTAATTTTAGGTAGATTTCGTAAGAAATACTACCTATTACATTCTCACCTAAGTTAGAATTTTTGAAACATTTTTGCAGATGTACGCCGATCATGACTCCCAGAACCCAAAACCACCCCCAGTTCAAAAATTTATCTATGTCACTTTTTTATGGACACGATAACTGCAATAATTCTGCACAGATCTCTTCGAAACTGTTTATGTATCAGTTTCGGAGAGATCTGTGCAGAATTATTATCAAGAGGCATAAAATCTCGGTCAAGTTCGTTAATGGGCAAAATCGAACCAAGGGGGGGAGGATGGGGTGGCTTTTTGTGAAAACAGAAAAAATCCCCATAATTTCTTAATTATGATACGTATCGAATCCGTTTAAAGTTATTATTACTTCTAGGAGAAGGGCCGAAAATGTATGTATGAGGGATTTTTGATATAATTAAAAATGCCCCCAAGGGAGGGAAAAAGGGGGTGTTTCAGAAGAAAAAAATTCATAAAGTCGTCAATTCAGAAGATATCAAATCCGCTTCAATTTATTATAAATCCTCTTAATATTGTCTAAAACTTTTATATTGACAAATTTTTTATAGGACCAACCCTTATAGCAAAAAAAATAAAAAAAATAAAAACAAAAAAAATGCCTGCCGGTTCCGCCTGCAAACAAGTTATTTTTCGAAGTAGGCGGTTCCAACTCCTGCATCTTTTCGAAACTGATACATAAAATCAAGAGGCATAAAATCTCGGTCAAGTTCGTTAATGGACAAAATCGAACCAAGGGGGGCTTTTTGTGAAAACAGAAAAAAACCCATAATTTCTTAATTATGATGCGTATCGGATCCGTTTGAAGTTATTAGTACTTCTAGGAGAACGGCCGAAAATTTATGTATGACAGATTTTTGATATAATTAAAAATGGCCCCAAGGGGGGAGGGAAGGGGGGTTTTAGAAGAAAAAAATTCATATCTTCGTCAATTCTCAAGATTTCAAATCCGCTTAAATTTATTATAAATCCTCTTAATATTATCTAAAACTTTTATACTGACAAGTTTTTTTATAAGACCAACTCTTATAGCAAAAAAAAAAAAAAATCCCTGCTGGCTCGGCCTGCAAACAAGTTAGGTTTCGAAGTAGGCGGCTCCAACTGCCGCATCATGGCAAAAAGGTCATTTCTTCCGCAATTCCCAACAAACAGGCGCCCCACGGTCTGCATCTTCGAAATCTACCTGTGCCTGTAGGCCGAGCCGTCAGGGATTTTAATTACAATGGTCCTGTACATAAAGTTTAGTACAGAAATAGTATCCTATGAGTTAATTGAGAGTTTTCTTATTCTTCCGATCAAGCAGCGAAAAATGAATGTTTATACAGGGCGTCCAAAAACTCTTTCCCTGAATACAAAAATTATTTATAACCGCTATAAATAAGACATGTGAAGCTGGTGCGAAAATGTTAGAAAACTAACCAAGTATTTTTTGTTGCAAGTTTCCATAATGTGGCTGTCGTGTAGCAGTGTTCAGGAAACCAGAAATGTTCAGAAGTCAGGAAAAAGCTCAGTTTGTTCTCTGGTATAACGAGACGCTTTTGGCATCTAATTCATCTGAAGCCGTACGCACAGATCTCTTGGGACTGTGTCACTCTTTTCTCCCGTTTAGCTGAGGTTGATGGTCAGCCAGTTCTCAGTACGTGGTCCGGTTTCCTGGACACTACATTCCGGAAACCTTCAACAAAAGAAGCTAGGTTTGTTCAGGTCCTGATTAACAATGGGGCAAACTTCCATCAGTAAAAAATAGAAAATTCTTATTAATGATAGAAACTTTGCATGAATAAGGGTTTTAAGTAAGTCGAAAATTTCTATTAAAACTTTTTTGTGAAAGTTTACCCCGACGGAAATAAAGCCCCGGAGTAGTTTTCTAACTTTCGCAGTTTTGGCACCAGTTTCACATGTTTGTCTTATATATATATATAGCGGATATTGATAAAATTTGTAACCAGGAAAAGGAAAGACTTTTCGGACACTCTGTATACCCATCTCTATTGCTATTAGTTTGTTCTTTATATTCGCTTCCAATAAACAAAATTTTATAACCCATATTGGACAGCTGTATCCAATTGGGAACACTTACTATGTTTAGGTTTTTTCCTAGTTTATGGTTGGTTGGTTGAATGGGATTTTATGGCACAAAGTCCCTTTACGGGCATGCTGCGCCAAAAAAAAGATTAGAATAAAAACGTCAAATTAAAATTTAAAATTTATTTAAAACTTTGTCATAAAAACAAGATGAATGAAAATAACGCAGTTAAATGAAAAGAGTGATGTTATGATAAATGTATAATTAAAATCATTCAATGAAAATATAACACAACGTCTAAAAGAAATAAACACAAGTTTTCACAATTAAAATACATACAATCTTTAAATTAACAGTTGGTAAAATGTCCAAAGTTTCTAGCAGAAAAACATTTAACTTAAACGATAGATTAGCAAAAGAAACAGTTAAAATCGCGTAGACTCGAATACCTCAAAAACAGTATTATTAAAATTTGAGTCAAAACTGTAAGATTCCGATTTCATAGCTTCCTTTGCATAGTGCAGCAGCTGTTTGGAATCTTTTGTAGTAAGAAGCGATGCATCACGACAAGCTTTCTTGTTTATGGAGGCAGCTTGACCAATGTAAATTGTCTGTCGACGGCATACAAAATATCCGTAATACACCTTTCAACGTTAAGGCCCCTTGCCCTTGAAACCGTGGGGGGAGGGGGAGACTTCCCAGTTATGTACAGTTGCTGTGTGCAGGTTAGGTTCGGAGTCAAAGTTGTCTTAATTTTCCTGCAATTCCATTTTTTTTAAGCGTCCTTCAGCGTTATGGTTTAACTAATGTCCTACTTTTTCTAATAATTTTAGAAAAGTTGAAAGAAAATAATATATTTTAGGACATTGTATAACAAACTAAAAATTTTACGAATATTCCAACAACAAGTTAAGGCTGTTGGGTCATACATCTCCAATTCCCCTCTCCAATGTTGTATTTTAAAAAATTCTCATGAGATAATTTATATTTTTAACTTATTTCTGCTGTATAACCCTTCTTAAAGAATATATCTTTCTGTTTTTGTTGATTAAATATTCCTAAAATATATGTTTAATTTTATTTGAAGAGTTAACCGTCAACTGCCGTGACAAAAAAGCTCGCATAGATATTGTGATCAGTCTCGGATCTCTTGATCGAATGATGAATAAAAGGCTCGATTAACTCATAAGATACTATATGTCTGAACTAAAATTTATGTACAGCACTATTATAATTCACCTTTCCAGAAGTCTGTAGTGATAGTACTAGGGCTCCAAACGAAACAAAATTTCACTAGTATCTATTGTTAAACTGAAATTTACAAAAATATAATAAACTAGTAGATCCGTCGACGTTGTCCGGTCCCGTCAAATAATACGAAACGCGAAATCACTCTAAAGATCGCTGCACGAAACCCTTTCACTGGTAACATTTTGTCTTTCAGAAATTAAATAGAGAGATTGTCCCGAATCGGAAGTAAATTTAACCCTTCTTTGCATGAGTCTCTTTTACAATTGTGTTTTTTTATACATATATTAAATATTAGACACCAGAAATTTTAAGATAGATTTTTAACTTTGTTCAGCTACATAGTTCACGGGAAATTTACTCGATTAATATTTCTATATAAATATAGTGGTGGCGAAGAAGTTGATTTATTTATTAAAAGTTAAATAAAAAGTGATGGAAATTTACATCACTATGCAATTAAGGGTTAAGACCACCTCCTCAAATGTCTGGATCATTCGATTCAAAAAGGGTCAGTTTTTGGTCAAAATTTTAAAAAAAGTTACCATTTGATTTTCACAAAATTTGCATTTTTGGAATCCGAAAAATAAAATGAGAGTTTCGATTCAAATAATCCAATCATTAGATTATTCTGTTTTAAATAAACCTATTTAGGAATGAAACTCCGGCATTCGTTCCTGCTGCTTATGGCACCGTGTAGAAAGTGTGCACGCGCAAAAAACTTTCCAAATCTATGTCTTAAATAATTAGCTATATCTTAATTAGTTTATGTTAAGTTGAAAGAACCGATTCCCGCTGAAATCGGACTCATAGAACCCGAGAGAATAAATCACCCCTCTGGATATGATTATTCATAAATGGTGGTATCCAAGGGCTGAATAAATGATACCGAAGTTTATTTAATACCTGGGAGACCTCGGAAGAATGTGAAAAAAGATTTCGTTTGAATCTGACCAAGATGAAATACAAACTCTTTTAGTTACATTGTCCACCGCCAGGGGTGCACTCTGTTCTAAACAAACCTCTTTCCGAACGAAACTCCGGCGCGTGTCCCTGCTGCTTATGACAAAGTATAGAAGGCGTTCTGTGCACGATCAGAAAATCTTTTAGTTCCGCTTTCCACCGCCAGGGGGTGCCACATCTATGCCTTAATTAGTTATCTATATCATAATTAGATCATATTAAGTTGAATGAATCAATTGTCGTTGAAATCGGGCCCTTTGTTTCAATCGAACAAATTTTAAATCCAAATTGTTTTATTTAATTTCCCACAGCTAGGGGTTGTGCTCAGTTCTAAGAAAACTCTTTCCGATCGAAACTCCAGCCCGTGTCCCTGCTGCTTAAGACACCGTATAGCAGGCGTGATGCTCACGCGCTGCAAAATCTTTTAGTTCCATTTTCTACTGCCAGGTGGCCCCAAATCTGTATTTTAGTTAATTATCTATATCTTAATTAGTTTGTGTTAAATTTAATGAACTGATTCTCATTGAAATTGGGCCCATAGAACCCGAGAAAATACCCCTTGTCATTAATATTCAGAAATAGTGGTAAACAAAGGTTGAAAAAATGATACCGAAGTTTATCTAGTACCTGGGGACCTGAGAAAAGGTTTCGTTTGAATAGGACTAATAATTAAATAGTTCTGATTTTGCAGGCGGGTGGTGAGGGGAGGGAGTTTCGATCAGATCATTAACGCGACATTTAAACTACAACCGAACACTCCCCCCCCACACACACACACACACAGAATTAAACCAACGGCGTTAAAAAATTAGGAATTATCATTAACTTTTAAAACAGAAACAAAATTACTTTTTTTTTGTCTGTTACATACAGAAACAGTAAGTTATTGTTGTTAATTTCTAAAATCAAATACATTAAATGATGTATACATGAAAAAACTCTAAAAATCGCATAATACAAATCGCAAAAATTCATAACTCGCTGTTCGAATTGAAATCAGATAATAACCTTTCCATCTGCCAATCACAATTGCCCGGTTGACTTCCAGCTGTGTCTACAATTCTAACAGCTACCAATCACAACTGCTCTCGAATAGTGTTGTTTGACTTGTAGTGGGCGATTTGTGACGTCATTTGAAACAAAAAACGCTGCAAAACATGAAAACATTGTTAAAAAATGAAATTAAAAGCAAAAATCTAATTAAAAAAATCGGGATAATCAGTAATCCACCCTTCCCCTTCTAAAATTATGATTTTTTATCTGTAAAGAATCTGGAGGCACGGCAGTGCCTCCGCCAAGTCGAG
Source organism: Maratus michaelseni (assembly GCA_963931845.1). NCBI lineage: Eukaryota > Metazoa > Arthropoda > Arachnida > Araneae > Salticidae > Maratus > Maratus michaelseni. Next base: position 118,858,098 of record OZ007597.1, on the reverse strand, counting down.
AGAGGACAGCCGTAAGCATACTTTTCTGGAAGCAACTCAGGGCACTTTTGACCCCCCCCCATATCTCCGCGCTGGAGTATCCCAAAAAATTGAAACTTCGTTTTTCTAGAGTATTTGGCAAACAGGACCAAAATTTAAAATTACAACTTTCTGTCTTTTCTAGTTCAGACGATATGTGAACTCAAACATTCGATTTTTTGTCCTCACTCACTCACTCGTTCACGCGTCATCAAAAAGATTAGGTAGATCCCGTAGCCCTAGAAACTTGACATTTGGAAAAAAGGTAGTGTTTAGGATACAAAGAAAGGAAAAATTATAGAATCCGGAAAATTAAAAAAAAAACATTCGAAAATTCAACAAATTCCATCAAAATTGAAAATTGAAAATAATACGATCTTGTAGTCTTAGAAACTTAAGATTCGGTGTGAAGGTAGTGTTTAGTATCCAGAAAAAGAAAACATCAAAAACACCAAAAAAATCGAAAGCAAAATTGAAAAAATCGAAAAATCGAAAATTTTCAAATAATCCGGTTTGTTGCGCTAGAAACTTGGAATTCGGAATAAAGGTAGTATTTAGGATGCAAAATAAGAGAAAATTAAAAATTCCGGAAAATTCGAAAAAAAAATCAAAAATTCGAAAAATTCGAAAAAAATTGAAAAAATTAAAATAATTTGATTTTATAGCCTTAGAAACTTAAAATTCGCAGTAAAGATAGTGTTTAGGATTCAGAATAAGTTAAAATAAAAAACGCAATAAAACTCGAAAAAAACGGAAAAATCGAAAATAAGGAAAATTTGAAAATAATTCGATTTCATAACGCTAGAAACTTGAAATTTGGAATAAAGGTAATATTTAAGATACTAAATAAGGAAAAATTCAAAAATATGGATAATTAAAAAAATACCCATAAATTAGTGCAGACGATATATGAACTCAAAGTTTCGATTTTTTGTCAGTCACACACTCACTCACTCACTCTCGCGTCATCAAAAAGATTGGGTAGATCCCGCAGCCACAGAAACTTAAAATTTGGAATAAAGCTAGTGTTTCGGATACAAAGAAAGGAAAAATTATGAAATCCGAAAATTCAAAAAAATTAAAAAAAACATTCGAAAATTCAAAAAAGTCGAACAAAATTGAAAATTGAAAATAACACGATCTTGTAGTCTTAAAAACTTAAAATTTGGTGTGAAGGTAGTGTTTAGAATTCAGAAAAAGGAAACATCAAAAATACAAACAAAAAATTGAAAATAAAATCGAAAAATCGAAAAAAATCGAAAAATTTCAAATAATCCAATTTTGTTGCGCTAGAAACTTGGAATTCGGAATAAAGGTAGTATTTAGGATGCAAAATAAGGAAAAATAAAATCCAGAAAATTCGAAAAAAAATTAAAAATTCGAAAAATTCGAAAAAAATTTAAATAATTTGATCTTTTGGCCTTACAAACTTAAAATTCGCGGTAAAGATAGTGTTTAGGATTCAGAATAAGTTAAAATAAAAACGCAATAAAATTCGAAAATAAAATAAAAAAAATCGAAAGAAATCGAAAAATAAGGAAATTTTGAAAATAATTCGATTTCATAGCGCTAGAAACTTGAAATTTGGAATAAAGGTAATATTTAAGATATTAAATAAGGAAACATTATAAAATATGGATAATTTAAAAAAAAATAGAAAATTTCAAAAAAAAAAAAAATAGAAAGAAAGAAAAAGAGAGAAATTGAAAATAATATGATCTCGTAGTCTTAGAAACTGAAAATTTGGTGTAAAGGTAGTGTTTAGAATCCAGAAAAAGAAAAAATTAAAAACACAATAAAAATTGAAAATAAAATCAAAAAATCGAAAAAAAAAACGAAAATTCGAAAATAATTCGATTTTGTAAAGCTAGAAACTTAAAATTTCGATTAAAGGTAGTATTTAGGATACAAAAAAAGAAATAAATAACAAATCTGTAAAAAAATTCGAAAATTCGAAAAATTAAAAAAAAAATCGATTTTGTAGCTTTAGAACTTAAAATTCGGCGTAAACTTATTGTTTAGGATACAGAAAAAGGACAAATTAAAACACAATACATTCGAAAATAGAATAAAAAACTCGAAAAAGATCGGAAATTTCAAAATAATTCTACTTTGTAGCGCTAGAAACTTGAAATTTGTAATAAAGGATACAAAATTTAAAAAAAAATAAAAAATCCAGAAAATTATAAAAAAAAAATTTCGAAAAAATCAAAAATTGAAAATAATTTTATCTTGTAGTCTTAGAAACTTAAAACTTGGTGTAAACGTAGTATTTACTATTCAATAAAAGGAACAATTAAAATATTCGTTAAATTCGAAAATAAAATCGAAAAATTGAAATATCTTTAAGAAATCGAAAATTCGAAAACAATTTGATTTTGTACTGCTAGAAACATTAGTTTTAAGATAATTGTCCTATTAGCTAGTACAACGCCCCTAATTGTTTTATGTTATTTCCCCCGGATTATGGTTTTCTTTTCTTTCGTTTACGAATTTTGTTATAGAAAAGTTCCGCTTTAGACTGGCTACGATATAGGCGATTTCTTTATAGACAGGTTTGTTTTCTTTCACAGGTTGTACTCTATTTATTTCACATATGAAATACGGATTGTTAAATGATGTTAGACCCACAAAATTTTTCACAGCTCCCCCTATCCACCCGACATTACTGGCTGGTTATGCCTTGATAGTCATTTCTAAATAAAATCATGGTGACTCTAAGATTCACTTGATTTATCTCTAAATTGAACCTAAATGATCCTAAGAAGACGGATCAAATAATTACTATATTGGCATGACAATCAGGTAACTTAGAATTAAAATCGAAAAATCAATAAATTTATAAAAAGTCGAAAATTTAAAAATAATTCGATTTTGTAGTCCTAGAAGCTTGACATTTGGCAGAAAGGCAGGGTTTAGTACACAAAGTAAGGAAAAATTAAAAAATCCGTAAATAAAAAAAAGACTAAAAAAACGAAAAAAGACATCGAAAAAAGGAATATAGTTTGATTTATTGGAAATTTTAATTTTGGCTTTCTTTTTATACTAAAAAGTTCTTTTATGTTAAATATCAAGTATCTAGGGCTGCGAGTAATATCTCAGATGGATAGCACCTATCCTGGAAGCAATTGAGAGTACTTTTGACACTCCCCCTCCCATAACTTAGTGCTTGCCTAGGAACCTGAAAACTCTTTTTATCTACAGTACTTTGCAAACGAAACTAAAGCTTCAAATTTTTGATACCTGTAAATAATAGGGACAGAGTGTGGGCTTAGCGAAAATCAGTGGATGATCTCCAAAAAGAACCCAAAATCAAGAAAAGGAGGATTACTTACAAAAAGAAGTGAAATTTCATCAAAAAGTCACCTGTAAAAAATGCAGCCAAGTCTCGTAACTCATTTACCGTAAAAAGTTCTGAGATCGTATAAAGCCAAGTTTAACTATCTTATTAACTCTGAAATTTTCATTCACAAATCACTCCCAGTCTCAACATCTTTAGTTAATTATTATTTTGTGACTTGGCAATTACGCGGCACAGGGAAGTTATTACACCTTACTATGTTATGGGATGGGATGGGATAATTTAATTAAGGCAAATTATATACGCACAGGGAAGTTATTACACTTTAATATGTTATAGTATTATTTGATTAAGACTAACTATATACATCACATTCTCGTGCTACGTAATTGCCAAGTCACAAAATAATAATTAACTAAAGATGTAGAGACTGGGAGTGATTTGTGAATGAAAATTTCAGAGTTAATAAGATAGTTAAACTTGGCTTTATACGATCTCAGAACTGTTTACGGTAAATGAGTTACGAGACTTGGCTGCATTTTTTACAGGTGACTTTTTGATGAGATTATCAACTTTCTCCAAGCTAAAAAGAGTAAAAAAAAATGACGATTCTGAGTGAATCAGGTTGAAATGGAAGCAACCACCGAACCAATCAAGTATTCCGGGCAAAATTGCTTAGTGTCCAAGGAAATAATTCGCCTAAAAATCAAAAATCGCTGTACGAATTTCGCATTAACTTTATTGAAAAGAGGATAAAATTTACTATATTTAGCTAAAAGATTGGAACCGGATTCCGGTTACTAATGTGGAAAAATCGCAGCGAAACGTGAAAAAACACTAAAAATCACATAAAATTTTTAATTTAAATTCTATTCTAAAATTCCAAAATATGGCTTCGAGGTGCAAAGCTACATGCATATAGGTACCTTCCAACCAAATTTTGTAGCTCTGCGTGCAGCGGTTTCTCCAGAACACAACCGAGAAACACACACACAAACTTGCTTCTTTATTGTAGTTGTAGATTATAACACCTTGTAATAATATATTTTAAATTCTAAAAAGGTGTAAATTAACAACATAATAAATACACAGTAAAACAACTTTTATTAGATTGTTTGACATGTTTTTGCTCACTCCAAGCCATTTTTGAAAACATGAATATTTTCCATAATTGCACGGTCTTTGAAGTTATTTAAAATGCTATCATTTAATTTTCATGTGTTTTTTAAAAATTACGCACGTTATCTTTTATTTTTACTTGGTTGTTTATTTCCATATCTGTAACCATGCAGTAAGTCGAGCCACAATTTCGGTAAGTTAAAAGATGCTGAATTGTTTCATATCGTACTTTTGCGTGTTTAGATTTTTCCTCAATTTTGAGAATCATTCATGAGTATATGAAATATATGTTATTAAAGAAGACGGATCTAAGAATTACTATATTGGCATGACCAGTAGGAAATTTAGTTACAGAAAAAAGAAGCATATAGCTGATATTAGAAATGCTCTAATATCAATAAAATTAATATGTGAATTCTGATTATAATAGCCCTGTGCATAAAGTTCAGTACAGAACTGATATTCCATGAGTTAATTGATACTTTTATTTATCTTTCGATCAATCGGCCTTGAAGACCGCTCAGAGTAGTTATGCGACAATTTCTGTCACTGCAGTTAATGGTTAAAATTTATTCAATTTGCGAGGATGCAATTGTTTCTTAAATAATTCTTCCATTTTGATCATTTCTAATATGGGTATGGTAATCGAAATTGTAATAATTATACATGTCTTGTAATAAAATAAACACATTGAATAGATTACTTCATTGAATACATATTCAAAAACAAAGAAAAACTATGTCTAAACTTAGATTAAACCCAGGGATTCTATTTCGTTCATTGAGCTGATCCAAGCCATAAATCAGGGATTACGAAAATTTTCACATTCGCATGCCATTTTTTTTTTCAAACCTATTTTACGTAATCTTTTCGTGTCAACAAAATATTTAGTGGATCAAATAATAAATTAAAATTATTTGAAATTTTGTCATTCGAATTTTAAAAATATATTAGTAACAAGCATGTTGGTATTAAATAAAATAAAATGCAACTTATTTTGTGCACTTTGAGTGTTAAATATTATTAAATTCATACTTAGTTACTGTTAACACACTGAAATCAAGTTATCTGACAAATGGTTTCTGTCAAAGTTTTTATATTGCTCATTTCCGAAAATAAGAACTATCTAATTTAGGCACAGGATAAAGTTGCCGCAATGGCACACATCAACTTTCTTAAACAGTCTGGAATTAAATTCTCGGTTGCCACAAATTTATCATCGATATTTTTGTTTATTATGTCTGAATCATTCGGTTTGACAGACCCAAAATTAAAAATTTTTGGGCCCATATTAAACTAGATTGGAATTCGGTAAATTTCATTTCATTTACCAAATACTTCAATTCATACAAGCTAAAGCTAGTCAAAATATACTCCGATTGCCATAAAATTTTTATATGTTATTAAATTTTACTATAGAATGTTCGTTATAGAAAATGAAGTGTAGCATTAATAGCTCATTTACAGGGACACACAAAAGAACTCCATTACATTATGGTCTACGGGAAAAATCGTTAATGTTAAGATATTTTAAACCTAATGAAATTAATATGCATTACTGAGGTTGACTACGCCGTTCTTTCATCAGAGTATACGATAAGTTCAATTGAGGGGATCGGGGTAAGAGAGTGCTACGCAACACATTTTTGAACTTCTGAGATATTGCCAATTTGAAAATGTGACCAAATACTCAAATCATGATATATAACAAAGTGTTTTCGCTAATGTCTTAGTAACATTTGAGATATTCTGAGTAACAATATGGCATTACTTTAATGATATTACTATTACGATTCGTGTAAATTAGCTTTCTTCATTGGGGGCATAAACATCTGGGGCAAAAACGAAACCTGGGACATATGCTGCCACCAAGTGACATTAGAAGCAAATTATATGTTGGATATTATAATTTACAATATTAAGCAACGGATTACAGTGTTAGATTTATTTCACCAAAAATGTGGCTTGTCACTTACTTGCTCCAACCCCCTCAATTACAGGGACGAAAAAAATAACTCCTTTAAATTATGATCTATGGGGAAAAACAGTTTACCGTAAACATTTTTAAAATGTTGATACTTCAAATATATTTAAAAGGATCACTTCAAATATATTTAAAAGGATCACTTCAAATATATTTAAAAGGATCACTACAAATATATTTAAAAGGATCACTAAGGTTCACTACAACTTGTTTTCTATAGATTATGGAGTGCATAGATTTATCGTTCATGTACAGAGACGCACAAGATAATTCGGTTAAAGGACTGACTATGATTTGTAATTTCTGGAAGTGCCTTTTCCTCTGTGGTATGCAATTTTTTAAAATGTTTAGCGTAATACGTGTTGTGTACCAATTTTATAGATCATATACAGAGCTACACTAAAGATTTCGGATATGGACAGCAATTGCTCAAAATAGATTTTTACAGAGTGATTTTTTTTAATTATTATTTTAAATATCTCATTTCATCGTATGAAAAAATTAAATTTCTTAATAATATTATTTTAGTGTTGGAAAGTGTTTGATAATTATACCGGATGCATCATTTTTCGTTCTTGTTTTTATTACGACTCTCTCTCTTGCACATATGTAGTGAGATACTATAAACATGTCTAAAGGCGCAGCGCGTTTCGTTATACCGCCTTTCTTTTAAAACAAAATTAATCTTATCTGTGTCTAACGTATTGCACACTGTTACTGAAAAGGTTAATATATGAATTCAAACTACCTCGGCCCCTAGGCACAGCATTAACCACCCCCCCTCCAATACCACCACATATACAAATACCATCATTCTTTTAAAACAAAATTAGTCTTATCTGTGTCCAACGTATTGCACGTTGTGACTGAAAAGGATAATCTATGAATTCAAACTACCTAGGCAGAGCATTAACTCCCGCCTTCCCTATATACCCGTTTTAGCATTTTAAACTCATATGCAAAAAAGAAAAATATTGTATATCCATATAGATATCCATAAGGGGTTGTCCCGTAGGGTGTTATCAGGGCATAAACAAATCCACATGTAACCGAGATAGTATAAGTGAGAAGTAAATAAATGAGAGTTCACTGTATATTGAAATCTACATCATTTAGGATATTTCCTGTTCAGATTTCTTCTGCTTTCAAATTCCTCTTTAGTGGTAACTTGTGTTATGGCGTATCCAAAGGGAAGATTCTGGATACAAGTATATCCGAATAATGATCTTCGCCTTATTTAATCGCATATTTCTACAGTTAAATAAGACTACGTTTACTATTAGAAGGTAGTGATATCCAAAACCACCACCCCACTATGGGTTAGCCACTGGTATTCCATTTCGTGAACTACGGCATGTACACTTGTGAAATCTACATGTTTATGAAACAATTTAGATATTTATGCACTACTCTTACAATTTTTTTAATTTTAATCCAAGGATGAGAAGGAAATAATATAATAAAAACTTTGCAATTAGTTTCGTTCCAATAAAAATAAATCAACGAACATTTTAAAATAAAAAGGACGATTAAATTATTTTCCAAAATTTAATAAGTATTTTCAACTTTGCATTCTGAACCTTTTACATGTCAAAATTTTAAAGTACACAGGAGTAAAAAGGTTTAATTATATGCTTGTAATATCTAAAAATTCAGTGCCGTAATAAGTTGCCATATAATGTTCAACTGATAAAATATCAAACGTGCTATTAAAATCATCTTCCTTACTGAGGAAGTCTTCATTTGTTTGTCCATATAATTCTAACTCATCTGCACTTGTTACCATGTCAATGACAAACTTATCACATATATCAAAATCTACAGTCACCATTGGGGAATTTTCAGTGTCAGATTTCTTCCTTTTTTCTAATTTTCCAGCAACATGCTCTTCATCATTTGCAAATTCGCTGTTCATGGTGCTAGATAAAATTTCTTCTGTTACTACAGAAGATGGCAATTTTGTATTTAATTCACTGGAAGACATTAATCTATCATCTATTTTCTCGAATATGGAAGGAGACATCCTTTGACTATAAGTTACAGTTGTAGATGCTAGCGGAGTCTTCGGCTTGGTATCATTAACAATAATTAAATCATCTTTTTGGGATAAACTCAGCAATGTTTCATCAATTTCTTGTTCATCACTTTTCATTGAAATAACATTAGATTCATTTTTCAAGCCGTCGATACATGTAGAAGCTTCCGTATTCTCTGTATTTTTTTGCATATACTCATCAGACGATTTTGTGGCACAGCTTGTCCGATTTGATGCAACTGAATTACATGAGTCATCCAGAAATTGTTCTTTGTTATCAGTATAGTTGTTCTTTGGATTTTTAGGAGTCATTTCAAGTAAACTATGGTCATCTACTTTTCGTACGGATTCATTTTTATTAATAAACCTATTATATGTTAGCTCACTTTCTTCTTTACAATTACCGTCGACAGCATCTAAATTTGGTAAATTAGGCATATTCGTTGTGGATGTAGAATTTTCAGCTGCTTCTGTATTACAAATTGAGTAGCTATCATTCATAGCAAATATTTCATCTTTCATTATAGAATTTATACAATTTAAAATATTTTCTTTCTGAATATTACACAGCATGTCATTTTCAGATTCATTAAACAATTGTTCAATTTCGTCTTCTTCAACTTTTACTTCACTGTCATCTGCAGCGATTTCTATACTCCTATTAAATGAACATTCGCTATTATCGCTTACTGTTAGAAATGTTTTGTCATTTTCAACGACATATTTGACTTCATTTCTAGCCATATTTATTTCAACTGAACTTTTACATCCATAACTATTATTGGAAGACGGCACTTTACGTTTGATTGAATATTCCACGCGATCAAGTTTGTTCTCAACACAACACTTCTTATTTGAAGAGTCTTTTCCTGTTTCATCGAAAGCTTTATCATTTACATTATTTTTTAGAAAAGTATTTTTATTTGAATGAATGAAATTGTTCACTTGTTTGTCATTTTGTGAACTGTTTTCAATACTTTCATTGACTGAACTTCTATCAATTACAGGCTTTGTCATTTTTAATTCAGAGTCCTTTTCTTTCATTAAAGAGCAGTGATCTCGATTTTCCTTTTCTGGAGAATCCATCATCTCTTTTCTAACTGCATGATGTGGCGTCATTTCGGTTTCATTGTCTTTTTGCTGCATCTTATGGCAATTTACTAGTTCTTTCTGTTTTGGAGGAGAGAGTACCTCTGTCCTAGTTGAAGGCTGTACAGTTTTCAATTCATTGAACTTTAGTTGCATCTTAGGGCAATTCACTTGTTCATTCTTTCTGGGGGATGTCATTATTTCTGTTCTAATTTCAGAAGATGTCACTTTGAATTCATTGTCTTTTTGATGGATCTTGGGGCAGTTTAATAGTTCTTCCTTTTTTGGAGAAGCTGTTACTTCTGTTCTAGTTACAGGATGTTTTATACTTAAGGCATTGACATCTTGTTGCATCTTACGACAATTTACTCGTTCTTTCTCTTTTGGAGAAACTATTTCTTCTCTAGTTGTAGCATGTGTCATTTTGAATTCATTTTCCTTTTTCTCCATCTTGGGGCAGTCCACTCGATCTTCCGTTTTTGGAGATATTATCTCTGTTCTATTTATAAAACCATTTATTATTTTCAAAACAAGCCTTTCTCGTTTGGATGAAATGCCTGATAATTTTTCAATTTCCGTCTTATTTTGGTTATTTCGATTAACACCTGCGATTACCGATATTGTCTGCGATAAAATGCGATCATCGAATAGCCATCTGTTCTTTTTCCGTTTAGCTGCTGCCTTTAATAATTCGCTTTCATGTTTACCAGCTATTGAACTGTCTTTGATAATTCTGTTATTAAAAATTTCTTCTTTGACGGATTCATGCACTACGAACTGAATTTTTACAGATTCAAGAGCAGACATCTTTATAAAACCGCATTCAAGTGCCACCTTAAAATACTTAAAAGCTGCTATGTTCAAACCATTCCAAAAATCCGCTTCAGACGTTTTATACATTTTCATTGTTTTCACAATGTAATTAGCTGCGAGTTTAGGGATTTCCTTCTCGCCTTTGGCGTAAAACGAATTTGTCATATATGCTAAATGAGAACAAAAATACAAAAGTTTTTGAGGATTGATTGAATCATTAGAAAAATATCTACTCTGTAAATGTTCAACAAATAGTACAAATGTGCTTATATTTATCATTTTATTGGCATCGAAACTTAGAAATGTATGGAATACGCAGATTCTACTGTAAAGAAAGTAGGCGGAGATTTGTATAACTTCATTAAAAGCCCTTGGTATCAAACAACGATATTGTTCCGTGATTACTTTCTGAAAATCTGCAGAACAACCATTCAGAATCATGAAGTAACTAATAAAATCTTCAGCAAACATGTATTTCTTTGCATCTTCCGGTAAATCTTTATCTTTCTGTATCTCCATGAATTTCATGGCAGTTAAAAATACTCCACACTTCACACAACTTGCTCCCTAAAAGATCAACGACAAAAGTTTAAAAGTTCAATCGTAAAACATCACAGCTATCATTTTGTATCAGAAAGAATAAGCAAAATAAGAAACGCTGGAGGAGATAAATGCAATGTATACATCAAACGAGACGAACTGATACAATCCTATAAACTATACTCATCAGTTATCAGATAAAACAGTTCTAAAAGTTCCATTACACGAGCCGTCAAAGTTGCCGCTACTTTTGTTGTTGTTGTTGTTGTTGTTGTTTTGACCCGGAGGCCCGGTGAGCAGCTTTATACTTTTGGGCGACACCATGTTAATCTACGACTTCAAAAAGAGTTGCCGAAAAGCAAGCCACTTTTTATTGTTGGAGCAATTTTGTCGCCTGTACTGTTCATCGAAAAGGATACGGATTAATATTACAGCGCCTAGAATACATAGTGTGTAAACCGGCTATCCCAATAATGTTTTAAAAAGCGTTGTCAAATTGTAGCCGATAAATGTGCAACGATGCTGTACGATAATAGGGTGATCACAGCGACATCTGCTAACTCTTTTCAACGTAAATATTCTATTGCAAAAATTTAGTAAATTTCATATGTATTTTGAACAGCTATAAGTTGATAATCAAGCAATGACATAAAATAAGTTGCATAACTTATAGCTGGATAACTATATTTATGTATCATCATTGCTAAATCACTTAAGTATTGAAACGGAAAAAAGGATTTGTTTTTGCACACTATTTTTCGTAATTTTAAAGCTTATGAAAATCACTATCTTAGGAATGTCAGAGGAAACAGGATATAATTTAAGTATTTAAAACACTTACCACCAGCCAAAACGTTTCTCAATTTGATACTTATACAATGTGTATGTTGAAAGGAGCTAGCAGCTGTCGCTACGATCAACCTCTTATCATTCAGCATCGTTGTACATTTATCGGATTCAATCTTTTAGTACTGTTTTATATCCGGTTTGCACACTATGTATCCTAGGCGCTGTACCAATATCGCGTGGAACAGCCAATTAAATGCTTCGAAAACTGACGAGTCGCGGCAATTTTTGTCATTTCAACTTATGCCGTGTAAGGCGCGCCACACACCAGTGAGACATGCAAGAAAAACTGTGAGTCAGGAGACAATTTCATCCTGTTAACAAAGAAGAAATGGTTTGAATCAGAATTGGTCTCCTGTCTCACACTTTTTTGTCGCCCTGCACTGTCAAAAATATCATCAAAAATTACCTCTGTTTATAAAGGTTATCTAATTTCTGACCAATGAGAATGCTCCAAGGGCATTTATGTAGCATTCTCATTGGTCAGAAAATAAATAGCCTTTAAAAACAGAGGTAAGTTTTCGCGATATTTTTAACAGTATGGTGTGTGGTGCGCCTAATAGCAGGGCAACACTAGATACCGAGCCTGCTCATTCATTCTCATGCGTCACAAATAGTGGCTGGCCGCGACCAGCGATTGGCACAAAACGACGCGCCCATGTGTTTGTGCCATTCGCTCTATGTCTTTTGTCGCGGGCAGCCACCATTTGTGGCGTCCTGATAATGAATGATCAAGCCCGGTTTGTAGTGTTGCTCTGCTAATAGCATTATTAACCCATTACCGCCCAGCGATCAATTTCTAGCTCACCTACAACCGAATAAAACTTTTAAATTTCAATACTAGTATTTTAGTACGGAAATTTCCTCATTATCTAATCTCAAATTTTAAGTCATTAAATAACTCAGAATAAATACTACAATACTCATAAAGAAATACTACATGGAAAAAACTGGTGTCGAAGAATTAAAAGAAGTGTAAAAACAGTTGGACGTTAACGGGTTAAACTATTCAGGTCTGGACAACATAAACATAGGTCCCGATTCTGAGTTCTCTGTACAATTTCACTATATTTGGTGTTGAATACAACAGTGCAGAAAATTATCATTGCGATGAAAACAACGCATTCTTCGATAGCAAAGGTTATGGGAATTTCCAAGCTACCAAACGAGAAAAGCATTATTGCCATGACAACTAGCCTCTTTTATCGATATCAAACAATGACAGGGGTTGGAAACAGAACTTAAAGGGCGCATTCATGGACCGCAACCTGAGTTCCGTAGTGTAACACATAGCTAACTCTAAGCGTTCAGAGACGGATATCACTTGATTTTCTGCGGGTTACTCGTAGCGTTCAGAGCCAGACATTACCTAGACTTCTGGTAACCCACATTAGCTACTGAATTTTATAAGTGATCACGTGGTTGGGAAACCTGGTTTCTTTGTTCGCTTTAGAGATAACTTCAACTATTAACTGTCTTTCTTTATGATTCCTATTGTGCACTTCGGATCTTACTATTTGATTAATCAATGTTTAACAAGTCTATGACATAATTGGCCAACGTCACCAGGACGATTCATGTAATGATCGTTATGATAAAAATGTAGTGGTAGATTGGTTGAGTAAAGTGTTAGTTTGTAATCAGGCCCACAACTTTACCCAAAAGCGTTGGGGCCTCCGTGGCTGAGTGGTTAAGACACCATTCTGCTAATCGCTTGAGAGCGTAGGAGTCAGATTGGTGGGTTCACAGATAATATATTCTACCAGATAGGACACTTCCATAAGCTCAATGGTAACCGAATCGCAACTTCAGAGCCCCTAGTGACAACAGTCGCAAACGGTTCAGGGTGTCGCCACAGGTAGGTATTACTTATCTTATTTGTTTAGTATCTATCTTTTTCCCCCCCGCAGTTTCGGCCTTTCGGCGATGTTTGTTATTATTTAAAACATCAAACGCATTTTATTTTATCATACAAATACTAGAAACTAAGCAAATAAGTTCTGAATTATATATTTACACGAGTTTCTTACAGATTTACACACTTTTTTATAATAATTTAAACTGAGAAACTTTCAAATATTTAAACGATTTGATACTTGTAAAATTTGTTTGTTTATGTTATCGTAATACTTATGAAAATTATTTAAAACCACTTTTATATTTCTTAACGATGTATATGTGGTTATTTAAAAAAAAAATAAATATAGCATATTTAAAAATACTATTTAGTGCTAAATTTTAAATGTTATTTTAATACGATTTTAAATATTTTTTATTTAAATATTCCATTTAGTGAAGCGTTTTAAACAACGTTATTTAATACGATTCTAAATATATATATTTTTTAAGTAATAAATATAACATATTTAAAAATACCATTTAGTGCCACATTTTAAACAATGTCACTTAATACGATTTTCACAATTTTAATGTCTGCAGTAAAACTCACTGCTATTTATTATTATTTATTTTTTTTTCATATAAAAAGCTTTACTGAAGCATGATAAAACATTAAAGAGACAAATTTTAAAAATAAAAATTTATTGCACATTTTGTAAAAAATACAACTGTATAGTAGGATAAATTTATGAATGTTTTCAGCATAAATACAAAATTCCATGCATTAAAAAGTAATATTACATGGAAAGCATATTTTCTAACTACTTACTTACTAAAAAATTCAGTTGGAACATATTTTATATACAAAATTTTAATATCATAAATATTTGATAACATTAATTTTATACTTTTAAATAATGTGTTGTAACTCAATTTACTGTTTTTAGGTAGATTTCTTAAGAAATACTAACTATTTATTACATTCTCCCATAAGTTGGAATTTTTGAAAAATTTTTGCAGACCTACGCCGATTATGACTCCTAGAACCCAAAACCATTCCCAGTTCAAAACTTTATATATATATCTATGTCACTTTTTTATGGACACAATAACTCTAATAATTCTGCATAAATCTCTTCCAAACTGATACATAAAATAAAGGGGCATAAAATCTCGGTCAAGTTTGTTAATGGGCAAAATCTAACGATGGAGGGGCTTTTTGTGAAAATAGAAAATCCCCCATAATTTCTTAACTATGCTACGTATCGAATCTATTTAAAGTTATTACTTGTAGGAAAAGGAGAAAATTTATGTATGACAGATTTTTGATATCATTAAAAATGGTCCCAAAGAGAGCGGGAAAGGGGGGGGGGGGGTTAGAAGAAAAAAATTCATAACTTCATCAATTCACAAGATATGAAATCCGTTTAAATTTATCATAAATCCTCTTAATATTATCTAAAACTTTTGTATTGACAAATTTTTTATAAGACCAACCTTTATAGCAAGAAAAATAAATAAAAACACTCACTACCTATTACATTCTCCCCTAAATTGGAATTTTTGAAAAAAATTTGCAGATCTACGCCGATTATGACTCCTAGAACCCAAAACAACTCCCAGTTCAAAACTTTATATATATATATCTATCTATGTCACTTTTTATGGACACAATAACTCTAATAATTCTGCACAAATCTCTTCCAAACTGATATGTAAAATCAAGGGGCATAAAATCTCGGTCAAGTTTGTTAATGGGCAAAATCGAACCAAGGGGGGGCTTTTTGTGAAAACTGAAACCCCCCATAATTTCTTAATTATGATACGTATCGAATCTATTTAAAGTTATTATTACTTCTAGGAAAAGGAGAAAATTTATGTATGACAGATTTTTGATATTATTAAAAATAGCCCCAAAGGGAGCGGGAAAGGGGGGGGGGGGTTAGAAGAAAAAAAATCATAACTTCATCAAGTCGCAAGATATGAAATCCGTTTAAATTTATCATAAATCCTTTTAATATTATCTAAAACTTTTGTATTGACAAATTTTTTATAGGACCAACCCTTATAGCAAGAAAAAAAATAAAAACAAAAAAATCCCTGCTGGCTCCACCTGCAAACAAGTTAGGTTTCGAAGTGGGTGGTTCCAACTATCGCATCATGGCAAAAAGGTAATTTTTTCCGCAATTTCCAACAAATAGGCACCCCATGGTCTGCGTTTTCGAAATCTACCTGTGCTTGTAGGCCGAGCTGTCAGGGATTTTTTTTCTTTAAATAATTTACAAACATTTATTTTACAATAACAAAGTTTTCGCCAGATTAAAAAAAAAGCAGGGTGCTGCTGATAGGAAAATGGCACTTTTTATATTCACAATGATGCATTTTTATCAGTATTCCTAAATATCATTCAGATATTTTAGATATGTGTAGAGTTAGTTTACTCTGAACTTTTATGTTAGCCAAGCACAAATCTCGCTAAAATCTTTTTTTTTTTATCCCCCTTGTCACTAACAGATTCTATTTCCATGTGTGTAAATTAGAAATAATATTTTGATGTTGAAATAAAATGTTTCGGTTTATGGAATTCTTTTTTTTTCTGATGAAATGAGTGTAAGGCATGACTTTTAATGTTCTGCATTTTAAATGGATGAAAGGTTTATATTTTAATGAAATAAATGCATTACAAATCATGATGATGGTAACAATATTTGTTGATTTATCATTTGCACCCAGCTATAATCCATATCCCCTTCCAAAAAAGTATCTTCAGTAAAATTTGATTACTCGAGACAATGCACGACTCTACTTATAACTATTTTTATTCGATGGATTTGGTTTAATCTTGCTTTTCAAAGGAAAGATCAGAATATTATTTCAGCTGAAAAAAAAATGTACTTGAATAAGAAAAACTTTGGTACTTCTCCATTATCCCGTCAACCACTTTTCATAAAAAAAAAAAAAAAAAAAAAAAAAAATTAATGCCAAATAAACAAATGGAAGAATGTTGCCATTGCAATATCAAAATAAATAAATTCGAAAAAGCCCCACTCACCAAAGTGTCAACTATCAGTAAGTTTAAACACAAAAAAATTACAATATATTAATGAAAACAGAAAAAAAAATCTTCCGATACTTATTTATTTACATTATTTTTTCTTAATTATTCTTCTCGTCTGGTGAATAAATGTTTGTGACATCAGTTGAAATTGATCTATTGCACTTAATTATGCAAAGCAACATTTTTTCAATGCATTTTCTCTTTTAATGTCATGGCACATCCGTTTAAGGACGCAATTGTTATTTTAATTAACGAAATAACTAATAAATTAGTAAAACATAATGAAAAATACAGGTAAATATTGAATTAAAAACCGCTTCATGACATAACAAACACATTTAATGTATAGGTGCAGACTCACAGTCGCCACGTGGCGACTAAATTTTTTGCTGTGGCCACTAACTTTCGGTGTTTAAGTCGCCATGTGATTTAGAAGTAATCAATTTCTGGTATTCCCAGTCCCTATCGTGAAATGTTGATATTTTTTTTAAAGATTAAGACCAAAACACATAACAAACATTATTGTTATATTTTAATAACATTTCAGAATGATCTGTTTAACACAGCAAACTATTAAATATATTCGAATAGCAATGTTATTCGTAACAGTTTGAATCTGATAATTTTATTTTACATCGACTGTGATTTAAATTATATATATATAAACAAATGTTTGAAGTGTGTTTTGATTTTTACAGTGCAAAATATTCTCACAAATTCAGATTTTCTTTCATATCTGCTTTTGTCTGGCAAAATCAAAATAAGAAATATTGTTTTTCTGATATTCCCCGCTAGCATGATTGCTTAGCTTATACATATTTTTTTTAAACCGTATCTTGCCCAACTGATCTTGACCAATCTTCTGACTGTATATGATTTAAGATTTAATTAATATTCAAATTTTGTTGTACACGTGTTTATATTAAATAAATTACTTTACACTTTGAATTCATCATTATTATTTTTTAAGTTTTTTTACCCTATATAAACACTATTGTTTTTATGTGTTTGTTTTACAATTGTGGCCACTGGATTTTTTGGGTTTAGGAGCCAGTGACTCCTTCCAAATGTTGGGAATCTGCACCTATAATTTAATGCTTCTGATGTCAAGTGAATAGGACTGCATTTTTGCCGTTAAATCCTATAGTTTGGCGATAGTTTTTTTTTTTTGAAAAGTGGTCGACGGGATAATGGAGAAGTACCAAAACTTTTTACACATTAATTTTGAACATAAAATTGATATTAGATATTTGATTATAGGGTACTTTCGGTTAGCTGGCCACCAGTGAAATATATATTATATATATGTAATGTATGCATAAATATACATGTATATTGATGCAAGAACTTGTTTAATGTATTTTGAAATTCATAGGATACATATATATATATATTTCACTGGCACTGGCTAACTGAAAAGCACGGATTATAGACTAGTTTTCCATTACATTAATATATAATTCTCTGATAGTAGATTTTTGATCATAGAAAATTTTTTTGTCGGTTTCCAGGTAGATTCCTGCATTGAATCAGGTCGCTGTGCTGAATATGCCTAAAATAAGCTCTATCTGATATTATCAAAATAGTAAAGTTATTGATGATTATAAATATTTTTAGACTTACTAAAACATGTGAAGATTTAACAGATTAAAATTTTTCAATATTTAGTATTAGATAATTTCATTCTTAAAAAAAATGCAGATGTTTTACAGCAAATAATAGCATAACAAGATGATCTTTAACATTTTGGTGAAGCTGTAAAAGAAAATTTTCTCGATTGGAGAGATTTAAAAAAAAAGAGAAACTTCAGATATGAAGTGGAATGAACATTAAAAAAAATGGGTGTTAGCTGTAGCATTTCAATAATAACAATCTATTTTTTTCTGTTACTTTCTGCATCTAATGGCCAAAATATGTTGACTTGGATTTATCACTTAAAAAACAAAATCACAAGGAGTATTTGAATATAAAAAAAATTTCAACTACCTTAGATACTGATATTTATATTAAAAAGTTAACCATTTGCAGGTAATATTTTGAAGTTGGATTTGTTTATAAATGTGAAGAAATAATTAGGTAAGATAAAAATATTAAATAGTTAAATAGTTTTCACTGCAAAAAAATACTATAGTCAGTCAAAATAGAGAAAATCATTTATTGGTGTGGGGTGGGGGGCTCCTGTAATTAAACTTGCACAAGAGATTGGATAATAAAAAAATTAGAAAAAAGTTCATTTTACCTTTCAAAGTTTTAAATCAAAATTCTGTTGAATAGGCAAGCACCTTATTAAAAATGTAATAATCTAATTGATAAAAATAAATAAAATTAAATACATTATATTTGGGTAGCTGTTGCTTAAAAAATATATAATTTTGCTATAAAGCTTCTAAGTTGAAATAATTTGTACATTACTCCTGTTTGATTCTGTTTACCTTCTATCCACATTTATCAAATAACTGTAAATATCAGAGTTGTGTTGTAAGAGGTATAGCTTTTTATTTTATCACTGATTTAGAAATATAAGGAATTAACATAAGATATACATGTTAAGTTGTAAAGTCCATACAGACAACATTGTATAAACTTTGAAGACAGTAACATAATTGAATGGGGGAGTGGGAAAAGGATAACATTTCAGTTGATGTAAATGTTGAGGAAGAACAATAAACATTTATGTAAAAAAAAAAAATTTTTTTAGAGAAATGTTCACTGTTATTAGATTGCAGGACTAGTCGATGAGGGTTCATCTTATAAATTTCAAAGAAAAATACTGATTAATATTTGTTACTTAAACTATCTCAGTTTATTTATTTTTTTTTTTTTAGAATGTTATCCTTTTCTACTCACCCACTGAATAATAGAAAATAAAAACCTACTTCTTTTTTGTACACTTTGAATAAAACTGTTTTTAAATCTTCATTTATTTTTTTTAATGTGTTTGTAGAATTTCAATTTTTGAAATCATTATACTAACAATCTTTATGAATTTCAAGAACATTTACACTGTTGAAATCTATTATCTCAGAGAGAAATTTAACCATATTTTGTAGAACATTTGCAGACGAAAACATATGAGCTGTATCAACGCTATACATTTTTTGCACAATATGAAATAATACATCACTAGCCTTTTTTAAACTATTACCCGAACAGTTTTTTTACTGAGTTAGCAAAGAATTGTGATTTACTGTATTTGTAGTGTTAAACAAAGTATTTTGACAATAATTCACAGTTTAATTTTAAACTTTTTCTTGCAACATATCCAGCCATATAATAAATGAAATTTTGTCTTTACTGTAAGATGGCAAGCATGGAATTTCATGAAGAGGAACATCTACATTTAATTTGACATGATCACTGAATATGGAAGTTAAATTTAAATATTTGGAAGCACTTCTATGTTTTAATGATATCAGAATTTCATCAAAATCTATTTCACCGTTCGTAGCCTTAGACATGCTGAAAATTTTGTTTACCGTCACTGCTTGTTCGCAACTTTTTAATTGTGAGCAATTCAGATTTTCCTCATTACCTCTTTTTGTTCTTACAATATGTTTGGAGCATTTTGAAATACAATCGTTTTTTAAACCAGTAAATTAAAGATTTATAGCTGTTCCTTTTTCATCTTTTGGTGTTAGTTTGAAAGAAAAACTGGATGTCTATTCTTGAGTGTTTTAAACTGTACTACAGATTTTGGTGTAGGTATCTGTACTGCAGATTTCAGTGTTTAAGTAGCTGGACCGAAGATTTTGGTGCATGCAACTGAACTGGTGCTAACAAAAGCAGAGCAACTAACCAAAGAAGCATTTTTATCCATGGGTGAATCTTCAACATCATTTAAAGAACATCTAAAAGATAAAGAATACATTGTTATAAAAAGCAAGTTTTTACAATTCTTTTTAAGAATATAGAAATTTTTAACATACTCTACTTTACTATTCCATTAAGTTCTAAAGATTAAAGTTATAATTAAGTAAAATAATTGTTTTATATTTATCGAAATACATACAACAAAATGCATTATACTGCAGCAAATTTAAATCAAAGCATAAAGTGTTATACTCTGAAAGCTAAAGTGTATAATGAAACCATATGTAAAAATATCTCTATCCCTTCTACACAGACATTAGTCAAAATAATCAAACATATATTTCAAGGGGCTGAACTGCAAACCATGAGTTATCATTATTTCTGAATAGTATTCTGCACATATTTAACTGCAGAATTCTGCGATTAAAAAAGGCCACAGAAATAGTGGAAATCTACAGCAGGGTTCCTACACAATTTTGGTAAAAAAATTCCCTGACTTTTCCAGGTTTTCCCTGATTTTTTACAAAAATTTCCCTGACCTTTCTTAATAAAAATTTGGTTTATATATTGCTGTGAAACGCTCCACAATGGACACCTCCTAGTTACAGATAGTTGCTAATTTCCATAAAAATGCATTATTCTAATAGGAATATAATTTCCCCTGTTCATTATGACCTAATTACGTGGTATACAGGAGTTTCCGTGCTATTTCAGATTCATCATGTAAAATGCTATAGTTATAGCTCAGATGAATGAAATGAGCACTGCAGTTCGCAGCCTTGCCCAACAAATAAGAGTGAGATATGCCAACCAGGATATCGTCTGGATAACTCAGTAGGGAGAGCGTTGATACGGCAAACCAAAGTATCCAGGTTCGAGTCCTGATCCCGGCATATTTTTGCTCTGTTGGAAAAAATCTCAACTAGGATACTACAACCATTGGATATCCCCTTTCTTTTGCAAAAACTCTTACATGGACACTTATTTTATAGTGCCTAATACTGGAAAAAATCTCTAAAATAAGGAGACTGTGTTGCCTGCAGCTAAACAAAAAATGCAAAACACTGAAGTAAGATTTGTAATCACATATTCAAGAGGACAAAATCCAAGAAAGTTTTCATCCAAGTGGTATAACATTGGACAAATTCTATTTCAAACTGTAACTTGCAACATTGTCAGATTAATCTTTGTTAACCTGACGAGAACTAATTTCCAAAAGAATGGTGCGATTTTCGTGTATGCTGTGTCCTCTACTTTTATTTTAGACTAGCGGCCCGTCCCGGCTTTGCACGGGTAGACAATGTAATTTTTTTATTACATTCGTTTTCCTGAATTTCGCGCTCCAACCTAAAACTGTTGCTGAGATATGGCGAAATGACCTAAAACTTTCGAATCCCCCTTTAACCACCTTCTAGGGGGGGGGATTTCTAAATTCACTGAAATACGTGTTTAATCATTTGTTTAGTAGATTTGTTTTCCTGAATTTCGCGCACCTACATAAAACAGCTGCTGAGTTATGGCGAAATATCCTAAAATTTTCGAAACCACCCCTTTAAAACCCTTTGGGGGGGGGGAATTTCTAAAATTGCTGAAATACATGTTTAATCATTTTTTAGTAGATCTGTTTTCCTGATTTTCGCGCTCCTACCTATAACTGCTGCTGAGATATGACGAAATGACCTAAAACATTCGACCACCCCCCTTTAAACCCTTCGGGGGGAGGGATTTCTAAAATCGCTGAAATACATGTTTAATCATTTTTTTAATAGATTTGTTTTCTGGAATTTCAAGCTCCTACCTATAACTGCTGCTGAGATATGGCAAAATGACCTAAAACATTCGACCACCCCCTTTAACCCCCTTCTGGGGGGAATTTCTAAAATCGCTGAAATAGGTGTTTAATAATTTTTTAGTAGATTTGTTTTCTGGAATTTCAAGCTCCTACCTATAACTGCTGCTGAGATATGGCGAAATGACCTGAAACATTCGACCACCCCCATTTAACCCCCTTCTGGGTGGAATTTCTAAAATCGCTGAAATAGGTGTTTAATCATTTTTTTAGTAGATTTGTTTTCTGGAATTTCAAGCTCCTACCTATAACTGCTGCTGAGATATGGCAAAATGGCCTAAAACATTCGAACCCCCCTTTAACCCCCTTCCGGAGGGAATTTTCAAAAATCCCTTCTTATTGCTTGCCTAGGCCATAACAGCAATATACAGTCCAAATTGCGTGACCCTGACTTTAGTAGTTTCGGCTGGGCGTTGATGAGTCACCCAGTCAGTCACCGTTTCCTCTTTATATAATAGTATAGATAAATGCTTAAAAAAAATATGCACTGCATGCCCTTTAACCCCCTTCCGGAGGGAATTTTCAAAAATCCCTTCTTATTGCTTGCCTAGGCCATAACAGCAATATACAGTCCAAATTGCGTGACCCTGACTTTAGTAGTTTCGGCTGGGCGTTGATGAGTCACCCAGTCAGTCACCGTTTCCTCTTTATATAATAGTATAGATAAATGCTTAAAAAAAATATGCGCTGCATGTATTTCCAATTTTTTATTATTTTTCAAATTATGCTATTGTTGCATAGTTTGCATAAATTTTATATAAAAATTATAGATCAGAGGAATAATCAATTCAAAATTTCTGCATTTACAATGATAACTGAGATCCTGTTGGAAAGTAATACTTAAAAAATTCCCTGACTTTTCCCTGACCTCTTCAAATATTTCAAAAATTCCCTGACATTTCCCTGACTTTTTGCCTCCATTTTCAAATTCCCTGACTTTTCCCTGTGTTCCAGGTTTTCCCTGACCTGTAGGAACCCTGTACAGGCTATGTCTTTACACCCCTGATATACATGATCTATTTATCGAGAAATTTAGTAGATAAGTATATGGATGTATAACACAAAAGATATAAAAATATTAGGGTACTTTTCGGTTAGTCGGGCACCAGTGTAATATATATATATGAATATGTATATTAATAAGTATATATATATATATATATTTCACTGGCGCCCGTCTAACCAAAAAGTACCAATATTAATTCATAATTATTGTTTGTAATGAAAGGGTATTAAATAACTTACATTTTATTACTAATTACAGCACAACTTGCTTTCCTGTGGACATCAACATCAGTTACTTGAATAGTAGGCATAGATTCTGAAAGAATACTTTTCAAAGTATTTGTGAATGCTTCCATTTAAAATTGATTCGAGCATAAATATTGATGAGGTCTAGTAATCAGTTTCATCTGGATATTAGACATCCATTTCTCCAATCTAGAAACAAATATGTATGTAAATATACAAATCTATAGCAATAACAATGTCTAGTTTTACATAATTCTAATAAACTTTGGGTTTTTCAGATTTTATCGAAAGTTGCAAAGCAGTGAATTTAGAAAATTAATTATTTTTTATTAGTTACAATAAAGAATGGGGTTAATAAAGTTATAAATAGTTTTTTATTATTATTCAATAGGCTTAAGGATTTTGTGCATTGAGGGTGCAAATGCAAAGTGAAAATTATAAAGAAAGGGTGTGTATTAGGGGGGGGGGGGAGTTTTAAAAAAGGGTAAATTTTTCATGGAAAGTGCTGAAATCTGATTGTTCATTTTATTATTTATTTTCTGTTACTGCAAAATAACAAAGGAGATTTTTTTTAGCTTAAATGTAGCATTCGCCTGCAGTCTGCCATCTTGTTTTTTTTTTTATTATTATTTAACTTTTATTATTAAATATAAATAAATGAGTCAATTAAATTAAATAACATGTTTATAATAAGTAAATATGGATGAAAATTATTTTGGAAATGAGAAACAAAGCAAATGTGTTTTGATTTAAAATATAAGATGGTGGACTGTGGGTGAATGGTACATCTGTTCCATTTTTTTTAACGTTTAATGATTTTAGACTTTATACAATTGGGATATGGGGAAGACAAAAAGCAGAAATTTCAGGAGCAAGAATAATTTAGATGCTTGATTATTTTAATATTACAATGAAGAAATAAGAAGCTGGTTGTTTATATATTGTTACAAGTAAACAAATAAGATAGAAAAAGAAAAATTAAGTTTTAAATATTTTAATCTTTGGCAGAAATATGCAGAAAAAATTTCAGAGTGGAAACCCCCCCCCCCTTAAGATTGGGGGGGGAGGGGAAGCAGAGAAAATCTTTGCAAATGTGGTAGATTTTCACCCTTGTAACAGGGTTCGTACTCATTTCTTTAAATAAAATTCGAGGACCAAAACAATAAAAATTTAAGGACATACAAATTGATAAACTATTGAATTAGGAAATTTTAACTAAATTAACTATGCTCTATTATTTATTTTTACAATAAAATAAAGAATACAGCAGAGAAGTTTTTTGCCCCTAATTTTGAAAAGATGGAGAAAAAGAAGGGACTTTTTGCAGATTTTTCTTAAAAATAAGGACCCTTAAGGGATAAAAAATTACTTTTCAAAATTTTTAAGGACTTTTATGACCGTACGAACTCTGTGTAATTAAATTTTCGGAAAGAAAATGAAAATGGAAACGCGAATTAAAATAAGTATAAAAAATGGAAATGAATAAAAAGTTAAGGAAAAGGAAAAATTGTTTAAAAAGAAATCTACATTAAAGTAAAATAAAACTAGATTTTTAACATTCGTGCATTTATAATTTATAAATACAGAAATCACTTACCTTCTTTAATTTCCTGTAGGAAAACAGAAGAATGACATGATTGTGTTATTATAAAACACCTTATTTTTTGACGTTTTGCAATAATTAATTGCAAGAAAAACAGCCCTGAAACAAGCACAATGGCAATATAAATTAATTATATTTAAGAAAAATAGCTCTGAAAAGAACTTTTATGAAAATTAAATACTAAAATAGCTGTCGTGTCGATATTAAATAAACAAAACTGCCAACAGGTACATGTGACCGCGACAACCTGACAGTTTATAGATCGCGCGCCTGTGCGTTAGTTCTTGACTGTGCTCAGTAGTGGCGCTTGTATCGCGCCGGTTCGGGTTTTCGCTCCACTGTCCTATCTGGTGGAATATATTATCTGTGGGTGGGTTCGACTCCCGCCAGCTCCATTGCACATACTTTGTGAAGCTCACGGATGTAACTCACTGGTGTTGTAAATTACATTGGGGCTATCTCGTCCCTGTATATCGACGATGACTTATAAGTGGGCACTTGATGTCAAGCACACAAGTCAGATGTATGTTATCAATAAACAAACAAACAAACCCAAAAGCGTTCACCGCCTTTTTAACACAATTTTACCCTGAGAAACCGAGGCTAACGAAAAAGACAGGCTACCGCGGTGAATTCCACTTATCTTTTTTTACAGACCGCTAGAGTGACGTGTTGCTCTTTTCGTACACCTTCATTGGTGCATTCGAGCATCACGTGGCTCCCGCGGTCTGTAAAAAAAGATACGCGTAAAGCACCGTGGTGGCCTTTCTTTTTCGTTAGTCTCGTGAGAATCTCATATGACATTATTCCACAATTATACGAGTAACCCGCGTTTCGGTCTCTGAATGCGCTTCTTGTGTCACATATAATAACATCGAATAAAATTGTGGTAGTTTTGTGATTCTTTACACTCTCGAGGGGTGCACATATGTAATGCTCGTATCAGGACTACACTAGATACCGGGATGGCTCATTCATCATCATGACGTCACAAATGGTGGCTGGCCGCGATCAGCGATTGGTACAAATCAACGCGCCCGTCGTTTTGTGCCAATCGCTGTATGTCTTTCGTTTTGTCGTTTCGCTTTGCACCAATTGCTGGTCGCGGCCAGCCACCATTTGTGACGTCATGATAATGAATGAGCAAGCCCGGTAGCTAGTGTAGCCCTGTTAATATACAAGATAGGACAGTTTCAACAAACTCTGTAACGGTACCAATAATAATCTACCTCAATCTAGAAAACCTCGGTCGAGCGCTCAAATGAAATTGATGATTAACCTGATCAAGGCGAAGTCCAATCAGATTAATGATGAACGTTCCCATTTGAAAGTTCGACAGAGGTTTTCTAAGTTGAGCTAGATGGTTAATACAAGCAGGGATACACTAGATACCAGGCTTCCTCATTCATTATCAAGACGTCACAAATGGTGGCTGACCACGACGAAAGACATACATACAGTAATTCGCACAAAACGATGGACGCGTCGCTTTGTGCCAATCGCTGGTCACGGTTAGCCACTGTTTTTGACGTCATGAGAATGAATGAGCAAGACCGGTATCTAGTGTTATGACTTGATACGCGCATAAGATGAAAACTTTGCAAATTAGAGCAGTGACAACAGATCTGAGTAACAGAGCAGCAGCTTTTATACTTTGCGAAATTTCAAACTCAAGTTGAATCCCAGTTGGGTTGCGATCATTAAAAATGGAGTTAACGGATTTATTTGTGTCGTCCTATGGATCATCTGTTCTTGGCTGTGAATTCCTGTATATGTTCTAAGGATTCTGTTAATAAATGGATCATTCGAGACAAATTCATAGTAGCTGAAAATCTTAACCCTTTAATTGTAATTTTATTCCAATTGCATGCTGTGCTCTTCTATTTTTTAGCGATCATTCACTGTATTAGTGATCCTTTATAGTTTTTATATAATTAAAATTCTTGTATTTAAAGCCATTTTTCCCGTTAAAAAAATTGACATTGAATTTCTTTAATTTGTATTTGCGTAAACGATGTTAAAACAGGTGACACTAAAAGCATTATATTTTTGAGTGGATAGGATCAACATTTTATTTTTTATAAGATGTTTTGATTCATTTAATATAATATAAGATCGATATTTACTGACGTCTGGTTGGATTTTGTTTGAAGATTGTTAAATATGTTATGCAAGATGAGAAATAGAGGTTTATTTTAACAACTTTGAACTTTGAAGGGAGGTGGGTTTTGAGACCTATAGCTACAAGGCTGTCGTCTCGAATGATCATATACCTTTTTTAATTCACAGAAACACATACATGACTTCAACAATTACATAAATCTTGACGATACAGTACAAGGAAATTTACAACACCAAGAGTTACATCCGGCAGCTCCACAAAGTGCGTGCAATGGAGCTGGTGAGAGTCGAACACCGCCTGCCTTGCTTCCTACGCTATGAAGCGATTAATGGAGTGCTGCCTTAACCACTCGGCCATGAAGGCCCCTATTTTAACAAATTCTATTGTATATTTTTTTCAAATACATTCCAGTAAAATTTCCTTTAGTAGCGAATTTTAACTTAAAATGGGCACAGGCATTTCGAATTATTATAAACTGATTAATAAAATTCTTAGGTCTAAAGAGTGAATATTCCCATACTGAATATCCACAAGCATACAAGATATTGCAAACATTTTACAGTATTAAACACGAAGTTGTAACACTATTCGCTAAATATTGGATTACCATAAGTTTGACAGTAGCCACTCATCAGTGAGTATTGCGAAGTTCTGGGCTGCCATAGTTTGGACAAACTCGTCTGTATAAGCCGAACTGTGCATCATATGTCGCTACTCTCATATCTAGGCACCATAGGCTAGTTCGGACGAGCGCA
This sequence comes from Maratus michaelseni, assembly GCA_963931845.1. Classification (NCBI taxonomy): domain Eukaryota; kingdom Metazoa; phylum Arthropoda; class Arachnida; order Araneae; family Salticidae; genus Maratus; species Maratus michaelseni. The sequence continues at coordinate 118,830,066 of OZ007597.1, read as the reverse complement.
ATTAGAAGAGTAAGACCTCGAAGAGTAAGGTGCCTCGATATTAAAACGGCGACATACGGGAAATAAAACTTATTGGCTGATTCTGAACAAATGGAGATTACCAAGCATTTTGGAAAGCCTGAAATTATCGACAAGCAAGTGATGTCTGTTAACTCGTCTCACTCGTATAATTGAAAACATCCAAGCAAGTATCGCCAAGTTCTGGAATGTAGGTTTGCCATAGGTTGAGCAAACGCGTCTATCTAAGCATAGTCTGAAAATTGTATGTCACCACTCTCATATCTAGGCATCTTTCATTTGATAACTTTCTGGCCACATATTTTGAAAAATATTTCAATTTTCGCTTCTTCAAAAATTTAACATATGTATTAGAATCTCTGATTCTCTGACTATCCGTTTGATGTAGGTTTTCTGAACGACTGATAGAGTTGCAAAGGGTAGAAAAAAACGGGCTTAAACCTGGGAATAAACCAAGTTTTTTGGGAATAAACCAGGTTTTTAGGCAATAAACCTGGGAATAAACCGGGTCTATTGGAAATAAACCTGGGAATAAACCGGATTTTGCAATTCTAACGACAGGTTCCAAACGAATCGCTTTAGAGCGCCTTTATATGAGAGTGGTGACATATCGAAAATAATATTTAATTAATCAAGACGATTTTGGGCGAAAACGGATCGTCAAACATTTTGGCGAACATGCCAATGCCACCATGCTAATTTTTGCTGACGTCTCACTAGAATGTCTCTCGAGGCTAACGAAAAAGACAGGCTACCGCGGTGCATTCCACTTATCTTTTTTTACAGACCACTAGAGTGACGTGACGCTCTTTTCGTTCACCTGCATTGGTGGATTCGAGCATCACGTGACTCCCGCGGTCTGTAAAAAAATATACGCGTAAAGCACCGCGGTAGCCTTTCTTTTTCGTTAGCCTCGATGTCTCTATATGAAAGTGGCCACATACAGGATGTAAAATTTGATTGTTTCAGATGAATTTAGACAAAAAAAATCGCAACCATTTGAAGAGTCTGCCGTTATTACAAATCTTATACTTGTTAACTCGTCTCGTCTCACTCGTCTAATTTAACTCTCTGATGCTCGTATTCACCATTTACCTCAACCTAGAAAACCTCAGCCGAACGCTCAAATAAAATTCACGACTAACCTGATTGAACTGATTGTGGCAGAAGTCTAATCAGATTAATGATGAATAAGGAAAGGGCATGTTTGCAAACAAACACTCCCGTCAATCAATCTCCCCCTCTCCAAGCCAATCAGACAAACTCGTCCCTGTTCGTACACCAATCAAAACCATCTTTTGCTCTGAGTGACGTCAAAGTTTTGCCCTGAGTGACGTCAACTGATCTTTCCTTATACCATTCGAGCGCTCGACCAATTTTTTGTAGTTAGAGGTAGACGGTGAATACGAGCATTAGTCGACTATTGACAAGTTCCATAGTTTGGGCAAAAACGTTTGTCTGAGCACAATCTGATCACGGACTCTGTCAGGGCTACACTTGATACCGGGCGGGCTCACTCATTATCATGACGTCACAAATGGTAGCTGGCCGCGAACAGCGATTGGTACAAAACGAAAGATATACAGCGATTGGCACAAAACGATGGGCGCGTCACTTTGTACCAATCGCTGGTTGCGACCAGCCACCATTTGTGACGTCATGCTAATCAATAAGCCAGACCAGTATCAGGTCTACACTAGATACCGGGCTTGCTCATTCATTAACATGACGTCACAAATGGTGGCTGGCCGCTACCAGCGATTGGTACAAAGCGAAACGACAAAATGAAAGACATACAGCGATTGGCACAAAACGACGGGCTCGTCGATTTGCACCAATCACTGGTCGCGGCCAGCCACCTTTTGTGATGTCATGACAATGAATGAGCAAGCCCGGTATCAGGGCTACACTACATACCGGGCTTGCTCATTCATTCTGATGACGTCACAAAAGGTGGCTGACTAGGAGGAAAGACATACAGCGATTGGTACAAAACGATGGGCGCGTTGCTTTGGACCAATCGCTGGTCGCGGTCAGCCACCATTTGTGACGTTTTGAGAGTGAATGAGCAAGCCCGGTATCTAGTGTTGCCTTGCCGGTATCTAGTGTAGCCTTACCAGTATCTAGTGTATCCCTGGCTCTGTGCATATGTCGACACTCTCATATAGGTACATCCGCGACCTACGTTATAGACGGCCGATGCATGACGTTTAAAACATCACATGGAGTGGATCATTTTTACACGGCGATTGGTGCAAAACGGGGAGGCGCGCCGCTTTGCACCAATCGCGGTGTAAAAATGATCCACTCCATGTGACGTTTTAAACGTCATGCTCCGGCCGTGTGTAACGTAGGTCGCGGTTCATCCCGAGGCTAACGAAAAAGGAAGGCTTCCGTGGTGATTTACGCGTATCTTTTTTTACAGACCGCGGGAGTCACGTGATACTCGAATCCACCAATGCAGGTGTACGAAAAGAGCATCACGTCACTCTAGCGGTCCGTAATAAAAGATAAGTGGAATGCACCACATTAGCCTGTCTTTTTCGTTGGCCTCGGGTGCATCCTAGACTCACTCATCTAATAAAGCTCGTCCAGAAAGTATTGGTAAGTTCTAGAATGTAGAATGCCTTAGTTTGTACATAACTTTCAGTCTGATTATCCGCCTTGACAGAATGTAGCCACTCTCATATAGAAGCACCCTAACAGCTGGAAGCAGGGCAACACTAGATACTGGGATTGCTCATTCATTCTCTTGACGTCACAATAGTGGCTGGCCGCGATCCGCAATTGGTACAAAGCGACGCGCCCATTGTTTTGTGCTAATCGCTGTATGTCTGTCGTCTTGGCCAGTCACCATTTGTAATGTCATGATTATGAATGAGAAATGCCGGTATCTAGTGTAGCCTTGTTTGCAGTCAAGCGTAGCTTATGTTCGTATTCACCATTTACCTCAACCTAGACAACCTCGGTCGAACGCTCAAATGAAATTCACTATTAACGTTATTGGACTGGATCGCGGCCGAAACACAGTCAGATTAACGATGAATACTATCAGGACAACACTACATACCGGGCTTACTGGGATTACCTACGTTATACATAGAGTTGCAAAAATCCAGTTTATTCCCGGGTTTATTTCCAATAGACCCGGTTTATTCCCAGGTTTATTCCCAAAAGACCTGATTTATTCTCAAAAAACCCGGTTTATACCCAAAAAACCCGGTTTATTCCCAGGTTTAAACCGGGTTTTTTCTAGCCTTTGCAACTCTAGTTATACACGTCTGATGCATGAAGTTTAAAACGTCACATGGAGTGGATCATTTTTACACGGCGATTGGTGCAAAGCGGTGGGTTATACACGGCCAGTTCATGACGTTTAAAATGTCACACGGTAGTGGATCATCTTTACATGGCATTGGTACGAACAAACCTACACTACATACCGGGCTTGCTCGCGACCTACGTTATACACGGCCAGTGCATGACGTTTAAACTTCACATGAAGTGGATCATTTTTACACGCCGATTGGTGCAAAGTGGTGAGCCCACCGTTTTGAACCAATCGCTGTGTAAAAAGGATCCACTCTATGTGACGTTTTAAACGTCATGCGCCGGCCGTGTATAACGTAGGTCGCGGCTTGCTCATTCTTTATCATGGCGTCACAAATGGTGGCTGGCCACGACGAAAGACAAACAGCGATTGGCACAAAACGATGGGCGCGCCGCTTTGTACCAATCGCTGGTCGCAGCCAGCCACTATTTATGACATCATGATAATGAATTAGCAATCCCAGTATCTAGTGTTGCCCTGTTCGAGGCTAACGAAAAAGAAAGGCTACCGCGGTGCTTTGCGCGTATCTTTTTTTACAGACCGCGGGAGTCACGTGATGCTCGAATGCACCAATGCAGGTGTACGAAAAGGCATCTAGTCACTCTTGCGGTCTGTAAAAAAAGATCTATCACAGAAATTAAGTTTGAATTGGGCCCTCCGTGGACGAGTAGTTAAGACATCATTCCGCTATTCGCTTTAGAGCGTAGGAGACAGGACGGCTGGTTCGACTCCCGTCAACTCCATTGTACACTCTTTGTGGAATTCTCGGCTGTAATTCTGCTGTGTTTAATTTTGTTGTGTCTATCCAGTCCTCATAGAGTTGCAAAGGCTAGAAAAAACCCGGTTTAAACCTGGGAATAAACCGGGTTTTTTGGGTATAAACCGGGTTTTTTGAGAATAAATCAGGTCTTTTGGGAATAAACCTGGGAATAAACCGGGTCTATTGGAAATAAACCCGGGAATAAACTGGATTTTTGCAACTCTAAGTCCTCATCTTGACGTGGAATTATAAGCGGATATTTGTATCAAGCACACAAGTGTGATGTATATGCTCAATAAAAACAAACAAACAAAATTTTGAATTCCACATGTTCGCAATTAGAAAAATCGTTTGTTCTTTTATACATATCGGTCATCACTTTACGAAAATTTTGCCTGAAAATAATAACCAATTTTTTTTGTTGCAAATCATTTTTAAATTTACGCCTACGATCATAATCATTTAGGGTGCTAACATTAGGAAAAGAAATTGGACAAACCTTTGCGTCACATTGTTTCACTCAACAATTGTTCTTTCATTGTACGGTTTTAGAAAATAGTGTTTTTAGTTTATTAAAATCTTTCTAGAAATTAATATATTTTGAAACATGAACTGTTACTTTAATAGAATTTATCAAAACGACAGGGACAGCGGGTTTAACTACCGTCACCTCCATTGCGCATTCATTGTGGAGGTTCGGACTGTAATTCTTCAGTGATTTATTTCCTTGTGTCTATCCAGTCCTCTTCTCAACGATGACTTATAAGTGGATATTTGTATTAAGCACACAAGTCAGATGTATGTTCTCAATAAAACAAACAAAACAAACAAACATAACAACAACGTTCATAATCAAGCCCAAAATAACAGAAAAAAAAATTGAGAAATTTTAAAACTTTGTTTTGAATTTCAATTTTTGTATAAGGCTGATTTCAATCCCTATCGTAATGGTTTAATAAGCAAGTAGTAGAATGCACACAAGATAGCGTACCATTATAAATAAGAGAGTACCGATATACGGACAATAAAGTTTGATTAGTCCAGACGATTTTGGAAAAAACTTGGCAAATTTGAGATAATTGCCAAGCTAGTGTTTGGAGACTTGTTTCACTCGTCTAATAAAAGCAGCCTCAAATTATCGTCTATCTATAAAATACTGGTTTTAACAATTCAAATTGTCAGTGCTCAGAATTGGGCCCCAAGGGTGCGATTCTGAGCGCTGTCAATTTGATTTTGATATTATTGGTGTCGGAGACAACAATAAAGTAAAGATACTGTTACCCTAAAAACAACGACAACATGGATATCGTATGTATAATGGAAGAGTTCAGAATAAAGCCCCTTATAAAATTTTTGCTACTTGACCAATTTTTTATGAACAAGATTTGTGTCATTTTGGAATAAATTTGCATCACACTAGATTTTTAAAACTCTAAAATTCAGAAAATCTACTTGAATCGTGACCATAATGTAGAGTTGCATAGACTATAAAAAATTCTGTTTAAACCAGGGAATAAACCGGTTTTTTGCAACTCTACCCTACTGTAAATTTAGAAATTTTTATTCAATGGCCTTTTGGCGTATGCAGGGATGCTTATCAAAGTGATCAATCTCACTGGCAGTTCAATTCTAAGAAATGAAATTTAGATCCCATCATTTTTAACCGGATCCAACAATAGGATATGACCAAGGGTACAGCGCTTAGAATAAATAGTGTGGAAATCGGCTACAAAATAGTACTAAAACATTGTATCCGATAAATGTACAACAATGCTGAACGATAAGAGGTTGATCGCAGCGACATCTGCTAGCTCTTTTCAACGTAAACATTGTATAAGGATTAATTGAGAAAAGGTTTCGGCCGGTGGTAAGTATTTTAAATACTTACGTTATAAAAAAATCCTTAAAGGCGTTCATTACTGACCCATTTACTCCATATTATGTTCATGTACACTTACTCTGATATATACACCACATTAATAAGATTGATTATCAACTTATAACTGTTCGAAAGACATATGATATTTACTAAATTTTTGCAATGCAATGTTTACGTGGAAACGAGCTTGCAGATGTTGCTTCGATCGCCCTACAACAGTGCAGCATCGTTGGATATTTATCGGCTACAATTTTTAGCACTTTTTAAAGCATTTCTGGGATAACCGGTTTCCACACTGTGTATTCTAGGCGCTGTACGAAGGCTACATTAGATACCGCGCTTGCTCATTCATTATCATGACGTCATAAATGGTGGCTGACCACGACGAAAGATATACAGCGATTGGCACAAACCGACGGGCGCGTCGCTTTGTACCAATCGCTGATTACGGCCAGCCATTATTTGGGACGTCATGAGAATGAATGAGCATGCCCGGTATCTAGTGTTGCCCTCGAGGTAGAGTTGCAAAAATCCAGTTTATTCCCGGGTTTATTTCCAATAGACCCGGTTTATTCCCAGGTTTATTCCCAAAAGACCTGATTTATTCTCAAAAAACCCGGTTTATACCCAAAAAACCCGGTTTATTCCCAGGTTTAAACCGGGTTTTTTCTAGCCTTTGCAACTCTACCTCGAGGCTAACGAAAAAGACAGGCTACCGCGGTGCATTCCACGTATCTTTTTTTACAGACCGGTAGAGTGACGTGTTCTCTTTTCGTACACCTGCATTGGTGCATTTGAATCACGTGACTTCGGCGGTCTGTAAAAAAAGATACGCGTAAAGCACCGCGGTAGCCTGTGTTTTTCGTTAGCCTTGGTTGCCCTGATATGACACGAAAGGCTGTTTTTCTGAAGTCACAATTTGCCAGTATTTCGTTTCGTATAATTCCAGAATCGAGCTGCAACTATCCGGTGAGACCGGTCACTTTTATTAGCAGCACTGAACGCGCCCAACATCACAAAAGGGCTCGAATTGTTAGGTTGCAAAATCATTCTGCTTGGTTTCTCCCTTACATTTTTTTTCACGCAATGAATTAATGAAATTACCTCGGTCTTTTGAAAATTTTATATCTATTATTATATTGAGGTGGATATGGTACTGATCTCTTAAACCATTTGCGTATAATCGTCTGTTTTCAGGTGAATGTGTGTGATAATCTCTGTGTATATTTTGTTTAATAAGATACGCAGAATACTACAAATTTGTAACAGTATCTTAAATAATGAACACAATTATACTATCGGAACTTGACAGTATTAGTGAGATGTGCAAAGACGCATTGAATATCTCTCACGTTTTATTCGCTCAAGACTTGGTTGGTTATGTGATTTCCAGCTGTAAACCATCTTTCCGCTTGAAACCATTAATTGAAAATTTTTCTGACCATTACAATAATCCATTCAACGATAGTGTAAAAAACGCTATAAACTGTATACTCTTCTATGCGCATAGGAAATATCGGTATCCTTTTAAACAGCTAATAGAAACAGGTGCAACAGTTAATACAAAATACATGAAGTGCATCATAAAGCTTCAGGAGAGTTATTTTTCAAAAGGGTTCGCCTTAACAAATTTTCTTTATTTCTGTGTAGATATTGCTATCATGTCTGCTGCCTTCCTTAATAGTGGAATGAAAGAAGCTCCCAAGGTGGCGGTGATATGCATTGTGAATGCTTTGAGTACTTACGATCGCCGTAGATGCTTTGCTTTTTTAGATTTAGTTGCAGAAGAATTTCCATGTGTCTGTAATAGTTCCTTGAGAAAGGCGGTTAAAAGGCTGAGAGAAGACTTTGAACTTTCTCTTTGGCCGTTGAAGGAAATTTCAGAAGCTCTCCAGCTGGATGAAAATTCAAGGGTGGCAATGAATCCAATAAGAGAAGACTTGGAACTTTCTCTATCGCCGTTGAAGGAACTTAACGAGGCACATCAATCGGATGAAAGTTCAGGACTTAGTTCTGAAGTTGAAATAAGATTTGTTATTCGGTAAAAAATGTAATTTATAAATCATATCTGTAAAATATTTTTGAAAATTCAAATTTTAATTATTAAATTGTTTCTTTTTTTGTATCTATGTTCTGTATTATTTTGCACGGATTTGTTTCTTCTTTAAAGTGAATTCTAAATATTTTACAATTGTGGTAGGTTGCCGAAACATGGTTTTGTCAAACAAGGTTTTCAAATTGTCATTTAGAAATTTTAATTGTAAATTTATGATGCTATAAAATTTATTATAAAATTATTACCGCGGAAAATTGTGGCAATTTCCAAAATTTAATATTGAATATGCTCTGCTTCCTTTCCCCCACCCTCAATACAATCTCATCGTGCGGCTTAATTTGTAAAATTTAAGTAATTTTGTTAAACTTCAAATTAAGTTTAGAAAATAAAATTCACTACTATCAGAATTTACGTTCATAAAGGTAATTTTAACCTGTAGAAGAATTTTTATGACACTTCAAAAAAGTAAAATGTGTTTGTATCATATGAAAGTTAAGTTAAATCTGAAGTTAAAATTTGTTTAAAGGGCTTTTTATAAATTAATGAGTAAAAAATAGAAACCTCAAATTCTAAAGTATTCAATATATTTTGCATTGATGTTCTTTATTTTTGCACAAGTTTTTGTATGTTGACTTCTAAATACTTAAAAATGTGAACATTTAACCACAATATGTTCACATTAGATTTTGCAGATTCTTGAATGTTGATTGGATATAAGTATATTTAATCTGCTTTAGGTATTTAAGTGCATTTAATATAGCCATTTAAAAAGCTTAACCCATTTACGTATCCACTCAAAATAATTTCCTAAAAGAATAAGCTTCCAGTGAACATTTTATTTTGCGTATCATTTTTTTGTTGTTAATGTTGGATTGTACATTACATCACTAAATGATGCAAATGGATTCAATGTAAGAAATGCAGAAAGAAAAAAAATTCTAATCATTTAGAATAAAATATAGAAGTAATCCCCTTTTATTTTTTTTAAATATTAAATCTCCATGTCTGTAAATACAGAATGTGTAATACTTCAGAATCTAACCTTTTGGCATTCTGAATAAATATACACTAGAAGCAATAGGCAGTATATATATATTCTATCGTGTCTGCTCCTTTCTTAATATAGTGGTATGAAAGAAACTTTGGCTATGATGTCATACACTCACGCACAGATTTTTTTTTTTAATCCGTTATAAAAAGGAAAAAGTCACCAAATTTAGGGGATTTTTTCCTTTAATGGCAACCTAGCCATTGTATTAAGTTATTCGTTTGGCGCGGTCTTGAAAATCGCACCAACCAAAGAGTCGCAAAACTTATGTTTATATGTTTGCGTGAGTGTAAAGCATCTGTTCCGAAACTTTAAGGCCTTTCAGGAGCAAGTAATTGTTTCTGTAATGTTGAATTTAAACCAGAATTTTCGAAAAGTTGAAAATCCGCAGTTGTGTGGCGTTGGCCACGGTTACTCTGGAACCATCCATCTTCGAAGTTTGTTTTATAGCACAGCACCCTTCAATATATCGCGCTACTTTGGAGATAAGAAAACAGCTCTATATACCGAAGGGGGCAAGAAGTGTCTGTAAATAAACAATAAAGCCTTAAATTAAGCTACGACGTTTTAGATTTAATACTTGATCAAACAAGCTACAAGTTCAACACAAAAGAGATGGTAAAACGTAAAAAAAAATTACAAAAACGTACATATACAGTATACATTTTACTTGCATGTCATAGTGTTTTCTGAAAATAAGAATCCAGAGTTGTTTGTTTTTGATTTTCTTTATTTGCGTGCCACTGGAAATTAAAGAACGAAAATGAACTAATTGCATGTCAGTTATATGCTTAGATTTCGACGTTTCAAAAGTTTTATATGCTTTTCCAAGAAACTAATTTTATCGGGGGACAACTAAAAAAGAGCGAAATAGCCTCTTTTCCGATAAATGCAAGGCCAGATTAAGCCCTTTAGGAAACCAGGGCCCACACTCATGACAATTTCGGAACAGTAATTTTCGCCTTATAACAAAACTCGCCAGTTTAAACAAGACAATTACTATTCAAAAGTAGTATTCCCTGAACAAAACACTGCTTTAATATTTCCCTACGTAAACTTTTCTTCAATAGATTTAGTTACAAAATTTACTATATGCAATAATTCTTTGAACAAAGCAGTGAATAGATTAAAGAAGAATTTTTGCTATCGCTGTCGAAATTTTAGTCATTAGTAGCAGGAGTTAGTTTTGAAATTCAAATTTGGTTTTTTATTTGCTAAAAATTTATATATTGATAAGTTAAAGGAAATTAAAATTATAAAGTATTAAATTGTTTCTTTTGTATTCATGTTACTTGTTTTCGTGCATGTTTTGGTTTTCCTTTTCAGCGCATTCTAAATATCACACGAGGAAACTATTTTCGAAGGGTTTTGTTCAGATAATGGAAATAAGTCATTTTTAAAAATATATATATTTGTAACGTTACTTATTTATAAACTACTGAAAGTAATATTGTTGAGTTTAACATTTATATCAGAATTGTAAATGTCTAATATGTACACAAACTGTCTTTAATGTACATATCTGGCGGATAAAATCTAAAATTGGTTTTCTCTCGCGATTCTGAATTATGTACATAACTTTTGAGATATATATAAGTATGATCAAATTTTCTCTTTTTTATGCTAATACACTAAATCTGTGACCACTTACACAAGCAATTAAACTCGCATGGTTAAACTAATTTTTAAATTAAAAAAAAATTAACTCCTATTATCCGAAAGGCCAGACACGCGATGTTGCCACTTTAGTTTTAAATCGGGCAGATTGTTACCAGTTTTTAACTTTCTAACATAGAAAAATGTTTATAAATTCGGTTTGTCTAGCCGTGCTTTAACTCTCGTAAACATATTCTGATCGCCATGCAATTTATGTTATTGAGGTTTATTGTAGGATGTATGATATTCAAAATAAAGTTTAGTTCAATTGTAGTTTGTTATATTAAGGACTATGGGGAAAATTAGTTTGTGGTGCATTTTATTGATAGTACAATATTTTAAACATAATGAGATTGACATGCATCCCTGAAGAAGACTATAACAGGCTTTCTCAGGAGTATAGAATAAGAAGCCTCTATAGTTTAATTACAGGGACGCGCGAAAATATTCCCTTATATTTATAATCTATGGGGATAGTAGTTTGCGGTGCATTTTAATGATGTTATACCTCAAACATAATTTCATTTAAAACTATATCTCTAAAGTGCATTAGCACATCTGTATACTATGGAGGGCGTAGCTGTTATCGTTCATTTACAGAAACTCTCAAAATAATTAAGTTGTAGGACTATGGTCAACAATTACCAGAAATTAGTTTTCCGCTGTGGATTTTTGAACTTTTCTATTTAATGTATTACGTGGCATTTATAAATTCTATAAATCGTAGAGGACTGCATGAAATAATTCGCCCACATTACCGGATATGGACAGCAATTGGAAAAAATGGAGTTTACCAAGTTGTGTTTATAAATTACTTATTTAGATATTTCATTGTAGGAAAAACGAAATTTCTTGATATACGTTAAAGTTGGACGGTATTTCGTAACCCATCCTGGATGATGATTGCATGCCTGAATGGCTGTTTTTCTTTTAAGTATTTATAAATAGTCCTATTTAATGGCGGATTAAATAAAATGAATATTATTTCAAGAGTGTGGTAGCAATCCATTTGAATAAAAAATTTAAATAATTATCGCAGCAAATTATCTTTATAGATTTGATGTGGCAACTTTGTCTAGGAGTAAATTAGCTTACTTGGTAGGAAAGTGATGAAACTAGGTTGCTATATTTTATAACACTTTTCTATGAAAGATTCCTCTCTGCAAATTGCTATAACGAAAAGTGACTTCCGAAAAATTTAAAGTTATAAGTTTTTTCGTAACTAATCGAATTGTTTTTAATCTGAACAATTTTTGTACAATACGAAAAATAAAACACAAATACTAAAACTTGAAACTTCCAGGTTTATTATCGCGCATCGTTTATTACACATCGTTGGTCGTGTGTGAACGTTTCCCTCTTTTACTTTGTCAGCGGCGCATGTAATTTCTTATAACAATTAAAAATAGTTATAAGAAATTTCTTTAGGTAAATTACAATATATTTTATATTTAATGGAACGCAAAGGGAAAAAAACAAAGTGGCCTAAATTAAATGCGCGTTTTTTACGCCTATCGTCAGAGAAATACAACTAACGCGACCAACGGTAGGTTAAAAGAAAACCCTTTTAGATTCGCAACTGTGCAAAAAAAAATAATAATAAACAAGAACGACAAATCGTGCGTCAAGCAAGCATACATTATGAAACTTCTTCCTACATATTCAGAATACTGTAAAAAAACTTCAGATTAATAAGGTGAAATATAATGTCTAAGTGAACAGTTAGGAAAACAAATAACACATCTGAAAACACAATTTCAGAAATTACCATCAATAATCGGAAAAATATCAGAATTATTTTTGAGAGCCCTGTAAATGATATATAGATTTGTGTGTATATATATATATATATATATAATATAATATTACAAAATATGCTAAAATTTAGTTCAGTTAGAAAACTCGTAGCACAGTTGAAATTTTCCCATCGGTAATTTCCGTCAATAAATGGAAATGTACTCGAGATCGCTTGTGCAGCCCTGTATATACTCTATAAATTCAGGCACGCAAAGTATGCATAAAATTGGATAAAAACTCTTATTGAAAATGCACTTTCAGGAATTGTTTGTTCACAGTACTGTTACCGAATACTTACGTGTGTCCATGTAAGTGAGTGATAAGTGCAATGGACGCCATATTTTACAGTAAGTATCTTGTAGTGCACCTCACTGCTGTTTATAAATTTAAATATATTTGAAATTGTGTAACATCATTAAAATACACTGCAAAACTTTTTCCCCACAGACCGTAATGTAACAATTCTTTTGAGTGTCCCTGTAAACGATCTAAAAATGCTACACACTTCATTTTTTAATAGAGTATGCGATGGTAAACCTCTAACATATATCAATTGCATTATAATCGAAGTATACGCAAGTTACAGCACGGACAGACTTCATAAACACTTTTCTACTATGTTGGAAAGTGTTAAAAACTGATGGATTTGAAGTTTGAGAATGAAACAATTAAGAAAAGCGGCGGAAAGTATATCCAATCACAAAGTCTGTTACGTTCTTAGGGATACTACTTTAAAAGTTTTTCCTCGCCTAATAATTTAAGCATTTCTCACATGCTAATAAAGTTTTTATGTATTTAATGATCCCATCTATTCATCTAAATCGATTATGCTTTTAACGAATATGCCTGTTTCAATAATTGAGAAATTATATAATTTCTAAACCAAGTGTTATTACTCTTCTGCATTTTGGAACTTAAGGGGTGGAATGCTGGTGTAAGGCCTACAAAAATTCCTTTTTTTCCTAAAGAGCCTGGCCCTACTTCTCCATTAAACACCACTTTTATTAGCTTTTGTGTGCATAGTCTGACAAGGCATCAATACCAAATCTTTTAGATGAGTTTTTCTACAGATGTTGTTTGAATTAGGGGATATTGTGGGAAAGTTAGTAATAACTCTTAACTACTGTCCCAGAAATTGTTACTCAACTGCTTTGAGTGATCTCTGAGACCGCTTGATCGAAAAATGAATAAAAGGCTAGATTAACTCATAGCATACTGCTTCTGTACTAAATTTTATGTACAGGATTTTTATAATCAAAATTTGCTTAATCAAAAGTCTCTGTCGATAGTACTGAGGCTCCAAACGAAACAAAAATTCACTAATATCTATAGTTAAATTGAGAAAAAAAACAGCGGTCTGTAAGACCGCTGAAAGGCAAATAAAGTTTAGCCCTTAACTTCTGTTAGTGGTCTCATAGATCGCTGCTTTTTAACACTTTCCAACATATTTGAAAAATGTTTATGAATTAGGTTTGTATGTCTGCCCGAACTCTAACTTGCGTAAATATACACTTTCCCGTGGAATTGATATGTTATTTAGGTAGGCCATGGCATATTCGGTATTGGAAATGAAATATGTAGCCTTCATATTTCATTTACAGCGGCTCTCAACTATTCTGTTACATTACGATCTATGGGGGAAAATATCTGCGATGTATTTTAGTGGTGTTGCACTATTTGAAACATAATAAAAATTATATGTATTATTAGGGGGCACTATAAGAAAGTTACTTTAGAATATGTTATGTATAGCACTTACAGTTCATGTACAGGGGCCCTCAGAAGAATTTCGTTATGTTGTGTATCAAGAAAAATCTTTTCCAATCCTTTTAATGTTTCAATGTTGCAAACATAATGAAATTTATATGAATTTCTGAGGTGCATCAAAACATGCTTGTTTTCGTATATAGAGTGCAAAGCAATTATCATTCATTTACATTAATCATTATTCATCACACTAAAGAGTTTGGTTATATAATAGTCTACGGAGAAAGACTGTTTGTAGCGTATTTTAAATTATGCTGCAGAATTTCCAACAGGATTTAGTTGATATACATTATTGAGGTTAACTACAAAATGCTTGCTGTAGAATACGATGTGCATAGCATTTATCATTCATTTACAGGGACACAGAAAAGATTTTGGGTACAGTACAACATCCGACGTATTGTCTATTAAGAATAATTGCTGGAAGGGCGTTTTCAGTTGTGATTTGCGTTTTAATTTTTAACTACATTGTTGCATACAACGTGGTTTGTATAAATTCTATAAATCATATACAGGGCTACACAAGTATTCGTAAGTATTGCTGAGCAAGAACGTGAAATGCTTAAAGGTGTTTTTAAATTAAGCTATGCTTTTTCAAGCTCGTTTATTTTTCAATTTTTCACACTTCAACTTATAATTTTCAGTTTAACTATAGATACTAGTGAAATTTTGTTTCGTTTTGAGCTCTAATACTATCCTTAGAGACTTTTGAATACGGGAATTTTAATTATAATAGGCCTGTATATAAAGTTTAGTACAGAAATAGTACCGTATAAGTTAGAATGAGCCTTTTATTAATCTTTAAATCAAGCGGTCTCTGAGACCGCTCCCAGAATCTATGCGATATTTTTTTGTCACCGCAGTTAAGTGTTAAACTATCACCTTCAAATGTGAAATGAAGTTACACGAGAAATATACTTATCTGGAGAACCCTGAAGTTTATAATTCCTTTTCAAAAAGAAGAAAGAAAATCGGAACTTCTAAAAAAATATTTTGCCATTTTTTTCAGAATTTCACTTAAAAAACTCTTTTCGTGAAAATGACTGTTTTGCAATATTTCTACACTAGCAACACTAGCAATATTTCTACACTAGCCCGCTACGCTGACCAATTTCTCTTCACGCACCTTTAATCAAGTTAAATATTGACTTTGAATTTGAACTTGTATTTTAAAACCCTATGGATCTTTACTTGGAATGTCCTTCTGCATTTCTGAAAACGATACGAACGCTATTGCGTTATTTCATTTTTAATGTGTCAGACAAATTTGAGCTGTTAAGGACAAATTAGGCCAATTCTCTGTATACTTTATTATGGAATAGGTCAGCATTAAAAAAAATGAATCATTGTGTTAATTTATGGTGTTTATGGGGTTTACATTATGGTGTCTATGGGGGGAAAAATCATTTCCGTTGGATTCAAATTGGATTTGAATGAAGTTACAATTTACAATACTTCAAATATAATGAAATTGATATGCCTCACTGAGGTGAACAAAAAATATGGTACTCGTCCAGAATTAAATACACATCATGCACTCGCGACATCATAATTCACTTTTATATTTTAACAGAATAATAAGGTTACTATAATTTGCAACTCGTGTTATAGTCAGCATATATACGTCAGGACACAATACCGTTATCATTACCTTTTTATGCGTGAAGATTTCGCTATGGTACTCCATTGTAAGATTTGGTAATTTTTGAAATTCAATATTTAAAAAACGGCATAATCATTAGATTTGAAATTTATATCAAGAAAAATACAATTTTTTACCTTTCTAACGCAGTCTGTTTTACAATTTTCTGACAAATACTTTTCGAGCTATTAATTTTTTCAGTAACTTCAAATGTTTCATTTTCCGAGATTAATCTGTGGCAACGATTAGCGAAAATCCCAGTCGTCAGCAACACATACCTTTTTATTAAAGAGGATTAAATATAAAATTTTAAACAGTTGCATGCTTGTTTCAGAACTATCGTTACTAAGCAGCAGTACCCACCCTACGAATCATTTTCTTATTCTGATCTTATCAGATTAATTTTATTTTTCGAAAATTGTTTATCTAATTCAATGGGGATTTAGATTTGAAAATTAGTTATAAATTTTGTTTTCCAACAACTTACAAAAATGATCTTTATTTAATAGGCCTTACAGCGCGATCTCTCTTAACGTTTAATCCTTTCCGGCATGCTGGGATAAATTCTGTCCCACTTAATATTAATCCCTAAATGCTACAATGGCACCAGAATTTTGAAGTAAAATTTTGCTTTTTATAATGAACGTGAAGAAAAACTTTAAATTGTTCTCGAATAAATTCGTTCGAAAATCCTGTTGTCAGGCAATCGTTACAACATTTTAGTAACAGAAGTACTTCGTGCTTGAAAGAATTTTAAAGGGTTATACCTATTGGCAAGGTCAAAAAAGTGTACATTGGTGGATTGTTTTCAAGAAAATGGAATAAAGTTCGAGAGAATTTTTAACACTTTCCAACCTAGTTGAAAAGTGTTTATGACTTCGGTTTGTCTGGCCGTGCTCTAACTCCCGTAAATATGCTCAGATTGCTATGCAGTTTTTATATATTATTGTTATCTATAGCATGTTCCCTATTTCAACGGAAGTGTGTAGCACTTATGGTTTTTTTACAGGGACACTCAAAAGAATTCCGTTACATTGCAGTCTATGGGAAAAAAATCATTTGCGGTTTATTTAAATAATGTTTCACTATTTTAAACGCATTGAAATTTATATATATCCCTAAGTTGCATTATAAGAAGCTTAATATGGAATAGGATGTGCATAGCATTTATAGTTACTTTACAGGGACAGTCAAAAGAATTCCGTTACATTACGTCTATGGAGAAAAATCGTCCGCGGTTTAATTAAATAATGTTTCACTATTTTAGACGCATTGAAATTTATATATATCACTAAGGTGCATTACAAGAGGCTTACTACAGAATATTATGTGTATAGCAGTCATCGTTCATTTACAGGGACACACAAAAGAATTCTCTACTGTCTGTTAACAATAATTCCTGGAAGTGCGTTTTAAGTTACTGAACGCGATTTTAATTTTAACTCTCTTTTTATCTATTACGTGGTGTGTATAAATTCTGTAGATCCTATACAGGGAAGCACAAAAGTTCGCGAACACATTTCCGTTTATTGACAGAAACTCCAGGCGGAGAATTTTAAACTGTGCTACGCGTTTCCTAACTGAACTAAAATTTAGCATCCTATGTAGTATATATACATATCTATAGATCCTATACAGTGCTGAATAAAAGTATTCGGATATTTTTCCGAATATTGTATATGTTGGAAATTCCTGAAATTATGTTTTTAAATATGTTATGCGTTTTCCAAATTGTTTACTTGGATGTTATCTTTTAGCTTATTAAACGGTATGATTTGTAAAATTATGTTGGAAGCGTTGGAAAGTGTTACATAATCTATGCTTGACGCATGATTTTTCGTTCTTGTTGTCTTTGGACATGAATTGTTTAATTGCGGTTTTTAGTCGTGTAATGTATTTTTCAGGTGAAGTATATTTGGTACACTACAGTATGTTTGTAGGCTAAAAATAAATATACAAAGCTACACAAAGAACTGGATACTTTACCGTCTATGAATGGCAACCGCTGGAAGGTCGTTTTTTTTCTACTGATCCTGTTTATTTTTAAAAAGTTTTTATCACAATGGGTAATTTATTTCTCTAATAAAATAGGGATGATCAAAGTTTCCCTATCGCATGCTAATTTTATCCACCTTAAGTTACATAACATTCCTGCAAATATTAATAGCATATATTTTTATCAAATTGGTTTAATTAGGTTAAATTGTTTCCATATTTTTAAGTAGTCAAATGGGGGAACTTTTCAAATATTAGTTTTAATTTTGAGCACTTTGGTAAATATTATATTCATTTTAATCATAAATTACCAAAGTTTTCAAACGCATTTTATATTACCGATTCTCAAATAATGTTCGGCGTTAATTTTGAATAATTGTAGGTTTTTTCAAAATTTACTTTTAACCAGTTGTATATCTCTACTCAATATACAGATGTATTCATAAAAACCTGAATAATATGCTTTTAGCACGTGTTATATTCGGTTTATTCTACCGCTGTTAACCCTTTCAAGACCAAGTAACTGTGTTTCTGTAATGTTGAATTCGCACTAGAAAACATTCATTTGAAAATACGACAATGCAATTTTACATTTTTTTCTCTTCAAAATTATAAATGTAATATTTTATTTTTAAATTCTGGTACAAATCTTGATTAAGGGGACCGTGGACCTTTATTTGATCAAAAATCGCCCCAAAAATCTAAATTTATTTTTATGTGTATTATTATTCTTCGGTTTGTACTGAACCATTTGAGAAAAACTTCATGCAGCTGCGATAATTTTTCGCATAGTTACAAGCGTTTGAATTATGTACACAATGAATTTTTCGGTGCTTTAGTAAACTTTATACATGCCTTTTTCAATACAGATTTTACACGTTCTTTAAATTTTTGAAATGCTCCATGCGTCTTAATTTTGGTTCAAAATTCATGAAATTGATAAGGACGAATCCTGATACTGTTTACAAAGAAACTGTGTAGGCATTTAATAATTAGACTTCATAGATAATTCAAGATAATTAAATTTGATTTATAACTTATTAAAATGCTAAATTTTGATGAAAATCTGAATGGAATTTAGAAAAAATCTCTCAAAAATTAACTATTCGGGGGATTAAAAAACTGATACACAGATTTGTTTGTAATATAGTTTTAAGTGATCCAAATTCTAAATCGGGGAAATATCTTAAAACTTAAGACGCAAAGAGCATTTTAAAATTTGGTTTATAAATTAAATTTTTTTTAATCTTAAAATTATATTAAGATTAGGAAATTTCTATAAGGTATAATCTATATACTTATGGTGAAATCTGTATATGGACAAAATTTCATATATCTATGATGAAAAATAAAATAATTCAATTTTAACGTCCACCGTCCCCTTAAAGTTAAGTGGGATAAAATGTATCTTACCATCCTATAAGGAGTTAATCTTTTCATTAACACACCAATATATATACTTGTGCGTTTTTCTACGTGATCCAAGAACTATTTCTGTATATATACATTTTCATATTTTATAACATGAGTAAAAACCTATCTATATATTGTATTTAAGATTTATCAGGGAGCTAATGCCATCTTTATTGGAGAGTTTTGTAAACATGTGTTGTTTCAACATGCTTAGTATGTAGGGCCGCTGCAGTTCAAAAAATCTCAGAATGTTACATACAAAAACAACGAGAAAAATCGTTTGCGGTTTAATTAAATAATGTTTCACTATTTTAAACACATTGAAATTTATATATATCACTAAGGTGCATTACAAGAGGCTTACTACAGAATATTGTGTGTATAGCAGTCATCGTTCATTTACAGGGACACACAAAATAATTCTCTACTGTCTGTTAACAATAATTCCTGGAAGTGCGTTTTAAGTTGCTGAACGCGATTTTAAATTTAACTCACTTTTTGTCTATTACTTGGTGTGTATAAATTCTGTAGATCCTATACAGGGCAGCATAAAAGTTCGTGAACACATTTCCGTTTATTGACAGAAACTCCAGAAGGAGAATTTTAAACGCGTTTCCTAACTAAACTAAATTTTAGCATCCTATGTAGTATATATACAAATCTATAGATCATATACAGGGCTGAATAAAAGTATTCGGATATTTTTCCGAATATTGTATATGTTGGAAATTCCTGAAATTACGTTTTTAAATATGTTATGCGTTTTCCAAATTGTTTACTTAGATGTTATCTTTCAGCTTATTAAACGGTAATGATTTGTAAAATTATTTTGGAAGCGTTGGAAAGTGTTACATAATCTATGCTTGACGCATGATTTTTCGTTCTTGTTTGACCTTGCCAATAGTTATAACCCCTTAAAATTCTTTCAAGCACGAAGTACTTCTGTTGCTAAAATGTTGTAACGATTGCCTGACAACAGGATTTACGAACGAATTTATTTGAAAACCATTTAAAGTTTTTCTTCACGTTCATTATAAAAAGCAAAATTTTATTTCAAAATTCTGGTGTCGTTGTAGCATTTAGGGATTAAAATTAAGTGGGACAGAATTTAACCTAGCATTCCGGAAAGGATACAAGGTTAAGAGAGATGTCGCTGTAACGCCCATTAAATAAAGATCATTTTTTCGGGTTTCGTTCATCTCACGAAACCCTATTACTCCCGCTCCGTTGTCTGTCTGTCACAGAGCCATTCTCAAAAAGTATGTAACTTACAGAGTTGAAACTTTGTGTATAAATCTGAATATCAGCTATGAAGAGCTCAAAATATTAAAATTTGAAAAATTCGCATTATTTTAATAAATAGAGATAAAAAACCAAAATTCTAACAGCCTTTTCCCATTAAATTTAAACATTTTTCGTTATAGAAGATGCCAAAAATTAAAAATCCACGATGAAATTCTTTCTACAATAATTAATTTTCTATCAGACGATTTCCACGTTAAAAAAAGATTAATATGAAATAAAATTGATTGACGTCATAGTGGTAATAAAACGGAAAAATTTCTCAATACTACAAGGAGTATGAGTATGTGTATATGTACACAAAACAGATTAATATCACGTCATTAGAGAATTAAAAAGAAAATCTGACGTCATATCGGAAGTTTAAAGGCTTTTTCAAATGTTTCAGAATAATACAAAGCCAGTATCAATATGAGTCATAGAGAATAGTAAATATATGAGTTTGAGGAACGTATTGAATCATGATAAAAACTCGATTTTGGAAATATTCGCATAATTTAACAGTTTGAAGGTGTACAACATGTTTAATTTTGAAATTATTTTTTAAAATATCGCATTTAGTCCACATGACAGATATTATTATGACAGAATATAATAGCGGGCTTTGCCCACTATAGGACTGGTTTAGATATTCGAAAAAACGAGAAAAAAAGACCGGTAAATTTTTACTTTATACAAAAATTTTTATTCATTTTTTTTTAAATGAAATTAATTTGGATTTATTAAGGAAAGGATAAAGTGTTTTGCAAGGAATATTAAACGAAACCCTTTGAGCGATCTTCGATCACAATTACCCACTTGTTGTAAGTTGTTGGAAAAATAAAATTGATAACTAATTTTCACATCTAAATCCCCATTGAATTAGATAAACAATTTTCGAAAAATAAAAATAATCTGATAAGATCAGAATAAGAAAATGATTCGTAGGGTGGGTACTGCTGCTTAGTAACGATAATTCTGAAACAAGCAAAATAACAGTTTAAAATTTTATATTTAATGTAGAAATATTGCAAAACAGTCATTTTCACGAAAAGTGTTTTTTAAATGAAATTCTGAAAAAATGGCAAAATATTTTTTTGAAGTCCTGTTTTTCTATTTTTTCCTTTTGAAAAGGAATTATAAACTTCAGGGTTCTCCAGATAAGTATATTTCTCGTGTAACTTCATTTCACATTTGAAGGTGATAGTTTAACCTTTAACTGCGGTGACAAAAAAATATCGCAGATTCTGGGACCGGTCTCAGAGACCGCTTGATTTAAAGATTAATAAAAGGCTCATTCTAACTTATACGGTGCTATTTCTGTACTAAACTTTATATACAGGCCTATTATAATTAAAATTCCCGTATTCACAAGTCTCTAAGGATAGTATTAGAGCTCAAAACGAAACAAAATTTCTCTAGAATCTATAGTTAAACTTAAAATTATAAATTAAAGTGTGAAAAATTGAAATATAAATGAGCTTGAAAAAGCATAGCTTAATTTAAAAGCACCTTTAAGCATTTCACGTTCTTGCTCAGAAATACTTACGAATACTTGTGTAGCCCTGTATATGATTTATAGAATTTATACACACCACGTAGTATGCAAAGATTTAGTTAAAAATTAAAACGCACATCACAACTGAAAACGCACTTCCAGCAATTATTCTTAATAGACAATACGTCGGATGTTGTACTGTACCCGAAATCTTTTCTGTGTTCCTGTAAATGAATGATAAATGCTATGCACATCATATTCTACAGCAAGCATTTTGTAGTTAATCTCAATAATGTATATCATATTCTACAGCAAGCATTTTGTAGTTAACCTCAATAATGTGTATCATATTCTACAGCAAGCATTTTGTAGTTAACCTCAATAATGTATATTAACTAAATCCTGTTGGAAATTTTGCCGCATAATTTAAAATACGCTACAAATAGTCTTTCTCCGTAGACAATTATATAACCAAACTCTTTTGTGTGATGAATAATAATTCATGATTAATGTAAATTAATGGTAATTGCTTTGCACTCTATATTTGAAAACAAGCATGTTCTGATGCACATCAGAAATTCATATAAATTTCATTATGTTTGCAACATTAAAAGGATCGCAAAAGATTTTTCCTGATACACAACATAACGAAATTCTTCTGAGTTCCCCTGTACATGAACTGTAAGTGCTATACGTAACATATTCTAAAGTAACCTTCTTATTGTGCCCCCCAATAATGCATATAATTTTCATTATGTTTCAAATAGTGCAACACCACTAAAATACATCGCAGATATTTTTCCCCCATACACCGTAATGTAACAGAATAGTTTTGAGAGCCGCTGTAAATGAACTATGAAGGCTACATACTTCATTTCCAATACCGAACATCCCATGGCCTACCTAAATAACATATCAATTCCACGGGAAGAAGTATATTTACGCAAGTTAGAGTTCGGACAGACAGACAAACCTAATTCATAAACATTTTTCAAATATGTTGGAAAGTGTTAAAAAGCAGCGGTCTATGAGACCACTAGCAGCAGTTAAGGGTTAACCTTTATCTGCCTTTCAGCGGTCTCACAGGCCGCTGTTTTTTTTTTCAATTTAACTATAGACATTAGTGAATTTTTGTTTCGTTTGGAGCCTCAGTACTATCGACAGAGACTTTTTATTAGGCAAATTTTGATTATAAAAATCCTGTACATAAAATTTAGTACAGAAGCAGTATGCTATGAGTTAATCTAGCCTTTTATTCATTTTTCGATCAAGCGGTCTCAGAGATCACTCAAAGTAGCTGAGTAACAATGTCTGGGACAGTAGTTAAGGGTTATTACTAACTTTCCCACAATGTCCCCTAATTCAAACAACATCTGGAAAAAAACTCATCTAAAAGATTTGGTATTGATGTCGTGTCTGACTATGCACACAAAAGCTAATAAAAGTGGTGTTTAATGGAGAAATAGGGCCAGGCTCTTTAGGAAAAAAAGGAATTTTTGTAGGCCTTAAACCAGCATTCCACCCTTTCCCCGCCTTAAGTTCCAAAATGCAGAAGAGTAATAACACTTGGTTTAGAAATTATATAACTTCACAATTATTGAAACAGTCATATTCGTTAAAAGCATAATCGATTTAGATGAATAGATGGGATCATTAAATACGTATAAACTTTATTAGCATGTGAGAAATGCTTAAATTTTTAGGCGAGGAAAAACTTTTAAAGTAGTATCCCTAAGAACGTAACAGACTTTGTGATTGGATATACTTTCCACCCCTTTTCTTAATTGTTTCATTCTCAAACTTCAAATCCCTCAGTATTTAACACTTTCCAACATAGTAGAAAAGTGTTTATGAAGTCTGTCTACCGTCTGTCCGTGCTGTAACTCGTGTATACTCTGATTATAATGCAATTGATATATGTTAGACGTTTACCATTGCATACTTTGTATTAAAAATGAAGTGCGTAGCATTTTTAGATTGTTTACAAGGACACTCAAAAGAATTGTTACATTACGGTTTGTGGGGGAAAAGTTTTGCAGTGTATTTTAATGATGTTACACAATTTCAAATATATTGAAATTTATAAACAACATTGAGGTGCACTACCAGATACTTACTGTAAAATATGGCGTCTATAGCATTTATCACCCATTTACAGGGACACACATAAGTATTCGGTAACAGTACTGTGAACAAACAATTCCTGAAAGTGCATTTTCAATAAGAGTTTTTATCCAATTTTATGCATACTTTGTGTGTATGAATTTATAGAGTATATACAGGGCTGCACAAGCGATCTCGAGTACATTTCCATTTATTGACGGAAATGCCGATGGAAAAATTTCAACTGTGCTACGAGTTTTCTAATAGAACTAAATTTTAGCATATTATGTAATATTATATATACACATATACACACACACACACACACACACATATATATATATATTTACACACATCATCTACAGGGCTCTCATAAAGAATTCTGATATTTTTCCGACTACTGATGGTAATTTCTGAAATTATTCTCTAACTTCACATTTCCATGTCAAAAAATCACCACAAATGTCACTTAAAAACTGGCTACAATATCTCCTGGACCGTCCGGTTCTTCTCCAGCGCATAGTCAACTGCATGAAATTTATTGAAAAAAATGAATTTTTATTTTCAAATCCTCTTCCTCTATAGTCGGGCGCCCGCTTGTCCAATCTAGCAGGGGTCCTGTTTTCTCTGTACATATGTATATAAATAATTGTATTTGAATATAATAATTGTTCTAATGAGAGTTAACATCACACTGTCTGTATATTATTAGTATCTGCATATTATTTGTAAATTTTCAGTGTATTCGCATCTGTATATTCATATTAGTATATTATTAATTGTATTAGAAGTATTTAACCAAGAATCTGCATCGCATTTAACCAAAAATCCTAAATATGAAGTCTGCACAGTACTTGTATATAGTTCTGGAAATGGTCTAAACTGTATAATTGTATAATCGAATTAATTATTATAACTGTATGTGTGCATCATATTTTTCCATATACATCAATTGTAGTAAAGCATTTGTTATAAAATACGCTAGCCAAGAATAACACATCATATTTAATTAATAATAATTTTAGGCATGGTGCCTGCACAGTATTTGTAAATAGCTCATCCGGAAATGATATATTCTGCATTCATTGAAATAATAATAATAATCGTATATATGAAAGCAATAACTGTATTATCAGACAAAATTCATGTGTAATCGTATATTGTAAAACTTGCATACATAATTCTATAACTGTGGTCTCGCTGGTGATAGAGGCGTGTCAGCCACGCAGGATTGCACACAAACTCTAAGGCTTAGGCCGGGTTTTCTGAGGTGGTCATCCCTGTTTACTTAGACATTATGTTTCACCTTATTAATCTGAAGTTTTTTTACAGTATTCTGAATATGTTGGAAAAAAATTCATAATCTATGCTTGATGCACAATTTGTCGTTCTTGTTTATTATTATTATTTGCACAGTTGCGAATCTAAAAGGGTTTTTCTTTTAACCTACCGTTGGTCGCGTTAGTTGCATTTCTCTGACGATAGGCGTAAAAACGCGCATTTAATTTAAACCACTTTGTTTTTACCCCACTTTGCGTTCAATTAAATATAAATTATATTGTAATTCACCTAAAGAAATTTCTTATAACTATTTTTAATTGTTATAAGAAATTACATGCGCAGCTGACAAAATAAAAGAGGGAAACGTTCACACACGATGATAAACCTGGAAGTTTCAAGTTTTAGTATTTGTGTTTTATTTTTCGTATTGTACGAAATTGTTCAGATTAAAAACAATTCGATTAGTTACTAAAAAAAACTTAACATTAAATTTTCCGGAAGTCACTTTTCGTTATAGCAATATGCAGAGAGGAATCTTTCATAGAAAAGTGTTATAAAATATAGCAACCTAGTTTCATCACTTTCCTACCAAGTAAGCTAATTTACTCCTAGACAAAGTTGCCACATCAAATCTATAAAGATAATTTGCTGCGATAATTATAATTTTTATTCAAATGGATTGCTACCACATTCTTGAAATAATAATATTCACTTTATTTAATCCGCCAATAAATAGGACTATTTA
Source organism: Maratus michaelseni (assembly GCA_963931845.1). Lineage (NCBI taxonomy): Eukaryota > Metazoa > Arthropoda > Arachnida > Araneae > Salticidae > Maratus > Maratus michaelseni. Next base: position 118,803,796 of record OZ007597.1, on the reverse strand, counting down.
TAAATACTTAAAAGAAAAACAGCCATTCAGGCATGCAATCATCATCCAGGATGGGTTACGAAATACCGTCGAACTTTAACGTATATCAAGAAATTTTGTTTTTCCTACAATGAAATATCTAAATAAGTAATTTATAAACACAACTTGGTAAAGATCCATTTTTAGCAATTGCTGTCCATATCCGGTAATGTGTGCGAATTATTTCATCCAGCCTTCTACGATTTATAGAATTTATACATGCCACGTAATACATTAAATAGAAAAGTTCAAAAAGCCACAGCGAGAAACTCATTTCTGGCAATTGTTGATCATAGTCCTACAACTTAATTCTTTTGCGAGTCTCTGTAAATGAACGATAACAGCTACGCCCTCCATAGTATACAGATGTGCTAATGTACCTTAGAGATAGATTTAAATGTAATTATGTTTGAAGTATAACATCATTAAAATGCACCGCAAACTATTTTCCCCATAGATAATAAATATAAGGGAATATTTTTGTGCGGCCCTTGTAATTAAACTATAGAGGCTACTTACTCTATACTCCTGAGAAAGCCTATTATAGTCTTCTTCAGGGATGCATGTCAATCTCATTATGTTTAAAATATCGTACTATCAAAATGCACCACAAACTAATTTTCCCCATAGACCTTAATATAACGAACTACAATTGAACTAAACTTTACTTTGAATATCATACATCCTATAATAAACCTCAATAACAAATTACATGGCGATCAGAGTATATTTACGAGATTTAAAGAAGGGCCAGACAAACCGAATTTATAAACATTTTTCTACCATTTTAGAAAATTAAAAACTGGTAACACTCTGTCCGATTTAAAAACTAAACTGGCAACCTATGCGTGTCAGGAAATCCTGTTTTTCGGATAATAGGAGTTCAATTTTTTTTTTATTTAAAAATTAGGTTAACCATGCGAGTTTAATTGCTTGTGTAAGTGGTCACAGATTTAGTGTATTAGCATAAAAAAGAGAATTTGATCATACTTATAATATATATCTCAAAAGTTATCTACATATTTCAGAATCGCGAGAGAAAACCAATTTTAGATTTTATCCGCCAGATATGTTACATTAAAGACAGTTTGTGTACATATTAGACATTTACAATTCTGATATAAATGTTAAACTCAAGAATATTACTTTCAATAGTTTATAAATAAGTAACATTACAAATATATATATTTTTTAAATGACTTATTAATTTTGTTAACAAAATTAACCCATCGAAAATAGTTTCCTCGTGTGATATTTACAATGCGCTGAAAAGGAAAACCAAAACATGCACAAAAACAAGTAACATGAATACAAAAGAAACAATACTTTATAATTTTAATTTCCGATAACTTATCAATATAATTTATAAATTTTTAGCAAGTAAGAAACCAAATTTGAATTTCAAAACTAACTCCTGCTACTAATAACTAAAATTTCGACAGAGATAGCAAATATTCTTCTTTAATCGATTCACTGCTTTGTTCAAAGAACTATTACATATAGTAAATTTTGTAACTAAATCTGTTAAAGAAAAGTTTAATTAGGGAAAGATTAAAGCAGTGTTTTGTTCAGGGAATACTACTTTTGAATAGTAATTGTCTTGTTTAAACTGAGTTTTGTTATAAGGCGAAAATTACTCTTCTGAAATTGTCATGAGTGTGGGCCTTGGTTTCCTAAAGGGCTTTATCTGGCCTTGCATTTACGCGAAAAGAGGCTATTTCGCTCTTTTTTAGTTGTCCCTCGATAAAATTAGTTTCTTGGAAAAGCATATAAAACTTTTGAAACGTCGAAATCTAAGCATATAACTGACATGCAATTAGTTCATTTTCGTTCTTTAATTTCCAGTGGCAAGCAAATAAAGAAAATCAAAAACAAACAACTCTGGATTCTTATTTTTTTTTTTTAGCTCACAGGCTATCAAAGCATGAGAGCTAATGTGCCCGCCCGTTCTGTATGTATGTATGTACGTAACGCGATAACTCTTGATAGGAATAAGCGTTTTGCTTCAAATTTTAAATATAGGTTCATTGTGATAAGGCGCTTCCCTGATTAGTTTTGGGGGTTCATTGGCTAAGTATAAAGGGATAAAGGGGTGTTAATCCCCCCCTAATTTAGATAAATGGGTTTTTCATGTAGAATTATCAGATTTTCTTCAAATTTTGTATATAGGTTCATTGTGAAAAGGCGCTTTCCTGATTGGTTTTGGGGATTCATTGTTTAAGTATAAAGGGGGTAATGGGGGGCTAATCCCCCCATAAATTTAAATAAATGGATTTTTCATGCAGAATTATCCGATTTTCTTCAAATTTTGTATATAGGCTCATTGTGATAAGGCACTTTCCTGATTGGTTTTGGAGGTTCTTTGGTTAAATATAAAGAGAGTGAGAGGGGGGCTGGCTTATCTTCCCCCTTAATTTAGATAAATGTGATTTTCATGTAGAATTATCCTATTTTCTTCAAATTTTGTATATAGACTCATTGTGGTAAGGAGCTTCTCTGGTAAGTTTTGGGGATTCAGTGGTTAACTATAAGGAGGTGGGAACGGGGGAATGATCCCCCCCTTAATATATTGTCGATTTCTTTATTTTACGAGGGGGTTATTTCAAATAAGAATATAATCTACAATTAGTGTGAATAGCCTGTGAGCTCAATGCCCTCAGTTTAACTGGGCAGTTTTCTTTTTTATTTATATATATTAAGAAAATTTACGCACAGCAACTTATGAGAGTCTCTGAGCTATTTCATGAATATAATTGGGCCGTTGCATTCAAATTCTAAAAGTTATTTAAAATTGACGTATAACAAAACAAACTTTACTGATAAAACTCGTTGAAATTTATTACTGCATGAAACATTTAACTCTAATTTCTCATAAAATACTATTATAAATATTTTATATTAAAAAGAATGAGATACTTTAAAATTATCCATTTTCATTAGAATATTGGAATGTTGCTTAGTGATTTTCTTTCAATATAGGTAATTTATAAGATTGGGCATAATCTATATATATATATTTGGCTTACGTGGCGCGGAAACAGAGCTGAATTTCTAGCTTATTGTGGGCAATAACCGTAGTTTCCAGAGCTCAGACCAATGAAACACTAGATTATGTTAGATACATCAACATCGCCTCAAATATGGCGGCAAGTGTCAGAGCAGTGAAAATCAAGCTAGCAAATATTAAAAATAAAATAACATATAAGTAATCCAAAGCGTCTGAGATTATTCCTCATTTTAATTATGAGTAATATTCCTAATTTCAAATGAATTTTCAACTCTTATTTAGAATTTATGAATTTCACTCACATGAAAAATCTGAGAGAAGTAAAAATATCAACTGTCTAGGTTGCTCCTGCTGCCATCTGTTGTAGAAATCTATAATCAATTAGAATAGTAAAATGTCGAACGAAATTTAAACAATCATTGATGATAAACTATCTTCCATAGTGTTTTAATTGAATAAGCCGTGCTGTACAATATTATAGGTGCAATAAGTTTTAAACAAATCACGTTTCCAAGATCCTTTATTCATAGTATTTAAATGATTTATATGCTCATTAGTAGCTCCAACTAAATGCATTTTTAGTTGTGTTTTCAACAGAGTTCAATTACTTTTTTACATTAAAAAAATTGTCAATTTCATATGTTCAAATGATTTATGGTAGTACTTATTCCGGCTAGAATTACTGCAAAAAGGGGCGAGCAAAGCGAGCTGGGACCGCTTAGCGGTCTCAATGTGAATTGCTTCGCAATTCACGGGGTGTTGGCGAGCGTTAGCGAGTAGGGGATTGAGCCCCCTAGTATTCTATATTCCTATTGAAATTTAAAGAAGATTATCTATATAATTTCAAAGCCGGTCACTACACACTTTCAAAAAATCAATATAAGATAGTAAGGCTTAAAATATAATCCTTACAAAATTCCCTTGATGTTTTTAACCATTGGGAAAATGGTTGTTGCTTTCGGTCGAGAATGAACCAAATGATGTACTCAATTTACTCTTTTAACCGTTTTTAACGAAATTCTGTAACTTTAGAAGAATTTTTCTTTGAATAGGCAATAGAAATACATAAAATCTTTACAAAAATGTTAAAGTTACAAAACGGATAGATGCAAATTATCAGATACGGAAAATAAAGTATAAATTTGGTACTTTCGTGTTACAGTGGCCTCCAAGGATGAAATATTTTGGTTTCTTGTTTTCATTAATATATTGTAAATTTGGTACTTTTGTGTTGTAGCGGCCCCCAAGGATGGACCGCCAAGCGACCAAGATTAATCGCCAAATTATAAAGCATGTATAACATTATAATAATGTATGATATATATAACATTTCTTGACGTATGTAGCCAAGTTATTGTCTTATATGATGTATATATATATGGCAAGTGTATATACGACATATAAGACGTAAATAATATGTGTATAATGACGTATATGGCACAACCGGATCTTGGCCAAACATAACTGCAACCTTGGCATAATCACAATTTTAAGGGACGCTATAACACAAAAGTTTAAAAAAAAAAAATCTTTTGGAACATTTTCCCAATGATTGTTGTAATTTGTTAAATTATAAATTTTTTCTTACACTTAATTTCATTGCTGTTTGAAGAATATATTACGTACTTTTTGGACAAAGATTTTTTTAAATTTGCAATATAGGCAATCCAATATGCAATTTTAATAATCAATATATATTTTAAGTGTTGCTGCTAAGTCGACTTTTTCAATACCTAATTCTTCACGACACACGAACTTATTAGCGATCACCGAATTTTAAAAGAATAAATATATAACATACCTTTCATCTAAAGTTTAGATAATGCTAAAGGACAAAACATGCGTAAGCAAAATTTACAGCAAAACGCTTAACTCAATGAATGTAAACTATGCATAATTCGTAAAGCATTCATAAACTGGGAGATAAAATAACTGAAGAACACTATATAGAAGTAGATATTTGTTCTTCAGGTGGCAAGTAAAAACACTACTATAGTTTCGAGAGCAATTTACTAGCAGTTATTAATCTGGTAATCAATAGCAGTTTACTCAACAAGGATAAAACATTTTCTGCTCTTTACCACGGCTGCCAACTTCTACGCTTATTTTGAATCAAATAATTATTTCAGTACCGGAAATGTCAGTTAACAAACGCAATAAAGTATAAATTATTGCATGCCATTTAATGAATTCAGTATACAAATTAAATATTTTTCTGGTTCAAAACATGAATATTTGATTTAAAAAGGCGTAGAAGTTGGCAGCCCTGCAACGGCAGCCCGGAACAATTTTTAAAATATATCGTGAAAACTTTGATCCGCTGAGAAGTTTGCTACCTTTTATATTGAAAACAGAAGTTTCCTAAGTAGTACTGCACCCATGACATAATTTTTTGGAAATGGAAGTGAGAAGAAAAAAAGTACATAAGAGAAGTACATATGAACCTATTTTATCATAAAAGCTTTATTAAAATTATTTTAATACACATAGAGTACTTAAAAGAAATCGTTGGAATCGACTTGGCATATAAATCATTTATCAAAAGACATTTCAGTAGTTTATTAATCTTGTTGAAATAATCACTAATCTTCGGTTGTTTCTTTTCGGCAGAGCCGACACTGAACACCAAATTTTGCATTTCTGTTAATAATGCAGCCGCCTTAAGTTGTTTTTACTACTGACGAACCGCTTTACTACGTCAAAAGCTTTCACATCAGCTGTGAAGTTTGAGTGGGATCTTTCAAATCATCGCGTCGTCAGTGTTTCCGGTTTCAAAATGGATAAATGAAAAATAAATTCGTCTGGGGACGCAAAAACGTAACGTATAACGGAGGGAAATGTGTAATTCAAAACGTATAACTCAGCTAATTTTTAATGGTAAGTGGTCGGGACTGCTGAGTTGAAACGTATAAGTGAGGGAAACGTACAATTCAGGTAACGTATATCTGGAGTTCCACCAACGCCCCCTAGATAAGAAAGCCTTGACACTGGTCACGAAAACATCATACCAAGCAGGCAAAACAAAGAAAAAAATTCGAACAACTTGCATGTTTCGATTTCATTGGCTCATAGAATTAATATGAGCCAATTAAATCGAAACATGCAAGTTGTTCGAATGTTTTTCTTTGTTTTGCCTGCTTGGTATGACGTTTTCGTGACCAGTGTCAAGGCTTTTCTTATCTAGGGGGCGTTGGTTCCACTGTATTCCTAAACATGTTTGATTTTGTGTCAAGTACAAGATAGAATATATTTTAAAAGTTCCATGCTTTCAAATCGATAAATGAACAAACTTCCATAAGTTTCAAAGTCTGAAAAGATACTTGATGTCATAATTATTAAATGGCTTTATTAGAGAGTGTTAGATTCAGTAAATTGCTTCACTTTTATTCTCAAAATATTAACCCTCAGTTGAGCTCAATAGCCTAACACGTCCGGATTTAATCTGTTAACCGTTTGAGTGCTATGAAGCACGATAGCGCCGCAATGTATCTGCCGATCAAACAAATTTTGTTTCAACCCAGAAATTTTATTCAATAATTGAAATCATTTAGTTTTTATTCAACAGTTGAAGTATTTACAGCGATCTAGTGAGTTACATTTTATAAGAAAATTTCTGGGTTTAAACACAATTTGTTGATACATTGCGGCGCTATCGCGCTTCATAGCACTCAAACTGTTAAGAGATCGGGTGATCAAATTTTGAATTTTTTTCTTAAATCTTATGGAGAATTAAAGAAACGTTTAATTTAACACTTTCTGGTCCGAACTTCCCTTTTTTAATAGGGAGGGTGTTACTTTTAGATTTAAACTTAAATGAGCTATACACAAATGGCAAAAGTTACGATTTTCGGAAATTTAGTATATGTCATTTATTGAAATCTATCCAATATGATTATTTTGGACACTATTAATATAAAAATAGCCTAATGAAGAATTTGGAGATGTTTGAAAAATGTATTACAACAGTATTAAAGAAGCATAACTTTCTTCTAAAAAAAATTAAAATACTAGAAATTATTTCGGACAAAAACTATCTTTAAATTTAAAGAATGAAACATAGATAAGCAGATAAAACAACGTTTTAAGCACCAGAACTTTTAAACTAATTGCCGACTAGTTTCGGTATCATTGAGCAAACCGTCATCAGTTTCAAATGGAGAAAGAAAAATGTTTTGGAATAGATGACGATATGCAAAATGCTACCGAAAAGTAGTCTGCAACTAGTTTAAAAATTCGTTCTGAAAGTGTTTTATTTGCTTATACTGTACTGCGCCAAATATCTTAAATTGTCAATGAAACATGTTTGAAGTAAAAGTATTGCCAACGGTGTAAATAGATTTAAGTAAATTTTTCTTTCTGTTTTTATTACTAAACACCGATTTATAAAGAAAGTGGTTACATTAAATGTATAGAAATACACTCATTACTAGATTCAGATTACAAAAATAATTGTTAAGGCAAAATAGTCAATTTAAAAACTGTTGTAATTAGGACGAAACGCCCGATCTGGTTAAGATATGAATTTAAGACTAATTTTCAATAAAACTTTCAAAAAATAAAGTTTCTTGGTTTTACATTCATAAACGAATGTAAATAAAAATGCCAGGAAAACATTGGTATTTGACAACAAAATCAATTTTTAGATTCAAAAAAAGGTTAATGACTAAAATCAGAATTGCCAATAAAAGTGAATCTGAACGAAGCTAATTAACAACCAAAGGCGTACAAAATAGATTGAAATAAAATAAGAAAAATTAAGCTTAAAATTTTGCCCATTAAAACTAATTAAAAAGTAAACCAAACTGATTACTCCCCACTTTCAGCAATTCGATGAACATTTTTGAATGTCTTATCATAAAGTGTATAATAACAATAAAAACATGAATCTCAGATTTCGGTTACTTTTGATAGAATATAAACGATCTTGTTATTTATTTTCAGTGTTGAGATTAGAGAATGAGATTTTGAAATTTATGAAACTATCCTCCGAAATTGTGTTTATTACCGCATTGAAACCTAGTTTTCCTGTAATTTAGTGCATTTTCTCATATTTTACTTCAATACCTGCTTCATTTTTTAGGTGCGTTCGTAATTATATAAATACGTATCACCTATTGTCGTCGTCTGGTCCGTCCGTCCGCATGTAACAACGCAAAAACTACCCAACAGAATGGTTTGAAATTTAAGATATATTATCTTTGCAGAAGTTTGTCGAGACATTTCAAATTTTATGAAAATCGAATCAAAACTTTAGAAGACATTAATAAAAACATTTAAGAAATTGGATTTTTTTTTTTTAATCGGTGCTTTCTTGTTATAGGCGCTTCCGAGGTTTAATTGTCAAGCGACCCAGATACTTATTTTATGACAGAAATTAATCTGCAGACGATATAATTCATTTCACAGAATTAAAAATCCATTAAGATCTGAATATTTATATAACTAGCTATAGTACGAACGCACCTCATTTCTCACGTTTGACGTACAATTTCCAACTTGTTTACTTTGTTCTGAATTATAAGCATTTGTATAACTCATTCCTGGCTTTAGATAGTATATTATGTTTTTGCATTTCATAAAAGACATGAATTTCTTCAGATAAATTAGTTCTGCATTTGGTTTATTTAAAGATTATAGTATTTACACATTCACTTTCAAAATTGTTAACATAGTAAACGATAAGTTAGTATTCCAATTAAGAATTCACGTTAAAAAATGTTTAAGTATCTTCTCAATTCTGACACTAAATTCATTAAATTCTTAATCTTTCATAAGATAAAAAGTATCTAAAATCGAACAAATTCGCATGTAGCAGCATTTTAAAAATATAAGATCTTGCATTTAAAATTTTCTTATTATAATACAAAACATTGATAAAAACAATCTTTATACAAAAACTCTTAAATCAAAGGTAAAGCATACATAAACACGTTCGTTTTTGTATAAACTAATAATTTCATTTAAAAAGTTCCATGTTTACCTATTCAATAAATGAGCAAACTTCCAATCTCAATATCTAGAGACACTTTAACCACTTAAAAGCACCTGATAGAGTTTTAGCTTCCAATATTAGTTTATTTTTCTACTCCAATAAGTACTTCCTTTTTATTTAGTTTTGAAAAAGTAGCACTTTGTAAACTTTTTTCTAACGTTTTCAGTAGTTCAGCAGGGCTTGAAAGTTTGAAAATCATGAAATATCCTCGTAAATTTCTTAAACCTCCTTTTATAAAACTACACTTTCCTGTAATGTAGCGTATTTTTGATTTTTTAAATTTATTTTTAACTTCTACAATTGCTTAACTGTTATTTTGTTCCAAAATATCAGTATCTGTGTTACTTATTTCAAGTGTTTTAGATAGTACAGTAGGATGTTCATTTTACATATGCAATAAGTTATTGAAATAAATCTGTCTTTTTTGTTCGGTTTGAGAGTTTATCAAACCACAAATCGTGTTTAGGCATTCGCTTTTTAAATCACCAGAATAATAAAAACACGAAAAGTTATTTTTCGTATTATCCTTTCTAGTTTTAAAAATCTTAAAAAGATTTTCAACTGCGACGTGGAAGTCATTCCAGTCGTCTTTCAAAAGACAAAAAGCATCCAAAATCGAACAAATGGCAAAATCTAAAATTTCAGGTAAATCCAGCTTATAAAGTTTCAAGGCTAATTCAGAGAAATGAAAACAATAATAAAGGAATACATCCGAATTCAGGCCGTCGTCAACATAATGGCTCAATATTGCCACAACATACTTCCTATACCAATCCGCACGATCTTCTTCAAAATTTGAAATAAAATTAAAAATCATACGAGTTGCGTTTTCGGTTTCATCATGGATAAAGTGTGAAACGTATTTGAGAGTTTCATTAAATGCATTACTCGAGAGATGGCGAATTTCATCAAATTTTGATTCAGAATAAGAAATACTGTAAAATTCCTTCGCGATGTATTTGATAAGGTCTTCAGCAAATAAAAGGGAATCTCCTTTTAACACTTTTAAATTTTCCTTGTTAATTTCACCTTCTTGTTTATAAATAACAAAACATTCTACAGTTTGTTTATCATCGACATCCATAACAGGGCTATAATCAACAGTATAATCAGAATCGTTAATGTTCTTGTGATCTAATTTAGTAAGATTTTCAGCAAGTTGCATACTTGCGTCTTTACCACAATTTTCTTCAATTATTTGGGATACCAATTGGCCTTCACCATACTCTAAGCCTTTAGATTCAATATTTGTAAACTTTACACCTTTGTTTTCTAAAATAGCACTAGAAACAGATTTTCTTTTAGTCTCTTGTTGTGTCAATGCTGCATTTGATGTAACAGATGTCTGGGTTTCAGCATTACTTTCAATAAAATTATGTACCACTTGCCTAAGAGTGCTGTGATCTGAAATAGCGCTGGGTTCTTTTGTCATACTGTCCAATTCTAATTGAGTGAAATCCGCAGTAAGTTTTGTAATTGAGCTTTCGTCGCTTTTAACTGAAGATGTTTGGAGGATCAATTGATCTTTCTCAAATTCGGATTCTTTCCATTCGTTATTTGGAGACTTTACATCTTTATGTTCCATTACATAACTAGAATCTTCGAACTTTCTTTCATTTTCTTGTTCTGTCCGTGTTGAATTAGATCTAACATATGCCTGTGAAAAGTTTTCATCTTCTCTTTCGTCAAAATTATGAGATGCCAATTGTTTGGACTTAAAATTCGAATCTCTTATCCCACTTTTACAAACACGAGAACATTTGGTTGATTCTACATTTCCTCTTTCATTTAGAGAATGTCTTTTGTCTTGTGGATCCGGTTTTAGTTGATTATCCTGCGGTAAATATACTGCGGAAATCAAAGATGCTTCAAAGCTTACAACGGACATAATTTCTTGCAGAAAATCCCCAGAAATTTCGCTTTCAGATGCAGAAAGCAACTTTTCGCATTCTCCTAAACATAATTTTTCCATAAGTAAATCAATACAATTTTCGCTGCTATCTTCGCTACTTGAGAATTCAATATCTTTCTCATTAAATCCGTCAGATTTAAGCAATTTTTCTATGTTTTTATTTAAGGCAAATTCAAAATTTTTTATACCTTCTTTAGAATTATCTACCAGTTTTATTTCTTTTAAAGCAGTTTTGTATTCCTCCACGTCATTTTGCTGACATTTTTTACCGACTTTATTATCACATTCTACATTACTTATAGTTTTGTATTTTTCAGATTTATCTACCAGCTTTAGTTGCTCTAAAGCAGTTCGATATTCTTCCAACTGATTCTCTTTACTATTTTCCATGACTTTATTTAGATCACATTCTAATTTACTTATAGCTTCACATTTCTCAGATTTATTTACCAGTTTTAGTTGTTCTAAAGTAGCTCTACATTTCACCGCCTCATTATCTTTATTATTTTCCAAAATTTTATTTATAGAAGATTGTAAATAAGTCATAGCTACACATTTAGCATATTTTTCCAACTGTTTTATTTCTTCTATAAGAGCTATAGCAAATTCCAAATTACTTATAGCTTCACATTTGTCAGATTTATCAAACAATTGTAGTTGTTTTAAAGAAGCTCTTAATTTCTCCACCTCATTATCTTGATTATTTTCCATAATTTTATTTATATCAACTTTCAAATTACTTATAACTTCACATTTGTCAGATTTATCTATCAGTTTTAGTTGTTCTAGAGAAGCTCGATTTTCCTCTAACTTATTCTCCTGACTAAAATTACCTTTTCTGAAACATGGTTTTTCACTAATGCGATATTGATCATCTGAACAATTAATTTGATTACTCCATAGAGGCCATGAATCAAGATAAACACTGCGATCGTCTAATCTACATACAATAGTTTCAGCAAACTTGTTTAATTCATAGAGTCCTTCATTGACCATTGAAAATGCATCTATAATGGCATACACAGCAAAATCTAGAACTTCTTCAAAATCTGGCCTGTAGCATTTTGAGGCTAGTTCAGAGAAATACACACAAAAATACAAGAACACTCCTGCTACTAGACCTCCCTCAGAATAATGACCAAGAATTGCATCGACAAAGCTAGAGTATAAAGTTTTATACAATTTGTTCAGTTTTCCAATTATTTCAAAAGATGGACAGTTTTGTTTATTAATTTGCCATCTAATTACATATACAGCATGCTTAATAGTTTCGTTAAATGGACTGAATAAAAGTTTTGAACATTTTTTAACTTTGTTAGAGTATACTAAACCATAGAATTCCGAAGAAATGTAGCTCACTAAATCTTCGGCAAAGATAAATCTGGTAGCTTTATCTATAATGTCGGTAGCAGAAACCTGCATTTTAATCTGAGAGAGTTCTTTATGAATACTGTAATCATCTTCAAAGATAATATAATCTTCTAAAACAATTTTGTCTTCTTTTTTATAATCCTCCATTTGTTACGATTATGAAGCTCTACAATGTAAAATAATTCTTTTAAAACATTGATTATATCATTCCTCTAAATAACAGACACAATAAATTCATTCAAATGATAAGAAAACATATTGCCACCATCCAACAAGTTGTTGTTGTTGTTGTTGAAATGACCCAAAGGGCCCAGTTTTGCAGCTTTCTATTTCTATATAGCTGTCATAATCCACTACGCTAATTCCATAATCCTGACACCTAAATCTCCTAATTTTGAACCAATTCCAGATGAGAGATTTGCATCTGGATTGGCACCCCCAGAGGACCATCCAACAAGGTATGCCACAATCGGTTAGGCTGTTTGGTTGGTCAGTTACAGATGGAGTTTCTTATCAAGGAAAAGTACGTAGATCCATACATATGCAACAGAAAATTAAAAAAAACATTTAAAAAAGACTGAAACACCCAGGTTCCTAATTGATTTAATAACAGAAGGGAGAGACATATGCTTCTGTAACGGCATAATTTCATACATATTTTATTCAATTTGGGCACATCTAGTGGAGCTAACCAAAGTGACCGATCTCACCGGTTACTTGCAGATTGATTCTTGGAAAGTACGAAACGAAATTCAGATCCCATCAATTTTTGCCGGATGCGAGAATAGGTTATGATACGAAAGGATGTTTTTACTTACGTTACAATTCATCGGCTTTTCGTTTCTAGCTTTTTCAGAATTGTTCTTTGTAACGGCGGGAATATTAATTTTTCCTCAAGCAGAGCGGGATCCAGGTAGACTTCAAAAATCTCAAAAATTGCGAAATTTATTATTCTTCTACGTAGATTTATTGTCATTTTGCAAAATTTTTGCACAGACGATAACACTTTGAATTCTAGAATAGAGCATCTCTATAAGTCTTTTATAGGTACTCTAGTGCTTGTTTTCTGTAGGTATTCTAGTGTAATATTCCCATTGCTCAATCATTCCGAGAAAGCTTATCTAAACTAAATAAAATTTTAAAAGAATAACGAAAAAGAGCAGCTGACAACACTCAGGACAAAACATTGATTTCAGTAAGGGCAAAAGATGAACTGATTGGTCTACGAGTAGGGACGAGTTTCTCTGATCGCGACCTACGTTATACCAAGGCTACACTAGATACCGGGCTTGCTCATTCATTATCATGACGTCACAAATGGTGGCTGGACGCGAGCAGCGATTGGTACAAAGCGAAACGACAAAACACAAGACATACAGCGATTGGCACAAAACGATGGGCGCGTCCCTTTCTACCAATCGCTGGACGCGGCCAGCCACCTTTTGTGACGTCATGACAATGAATGAGCAAGCCCGGTATCTAGTGTGGCCCTGGTTATACACAGTCGGTGCATGGCGTTTAAAACGTCACATGGAGTGGATCATTTTTACACAGTGATTGGTGCAAAGCGGCGCGCCCCGCCCCCCGTTTTGCACCAATCACCGTGTAAAAATGATCCACTCTATGTGACGTTTTAAACGTGATGCGCCGTCGTGTATAGCGTAGGTCGCGGTCTGATTCCCGAGGTCAGCCCTGCCCCTGTCTGAAAAGAGGGGGGTAAGCGAGGCTAACGAAAAAGAAAGGCTACCGCGGTGCTTTACGCGTATCTTTTTTACAGACCGCCGGAGTCACGTGACGTTCGAATGCACCAATGAAGGTGTACGAAAAGAGCACACGTCACTCTAGCGGTCTGTAAAAAAAGATAAGTGGAATGCACCGCGGTAGCCTGTCTTTTTCGTTAGCCTCGGCGGTAAGGGTATTGGTTGATGGAAGTGTTTGTAAATATGCCCTTTCCTTATTCTTCATCGATATAACCGTGACCTGCGTTATACACGACCGGTTCATGACTTTTAAAACGTCACACGGAGTGGCTAATCCTTACACGGTGATTGGCATGAAACGATGGGCGCAACGTTTTGTACCAATCGCTGTGTAACGTTTCAAACGTCATGAACCGGTCGTGTATAACGTACGTTGCGGTATAACACTTTTTTCTTAAAATTACAGATGTCAGGTCATTATTTTTAAGTTCATCCAATCTAAGCAATTTATGGACACTTTAGGTAGCAATCCAACTGGTAGCGTAATTGCACGATTGAAGAAAACTATTGTTCTCATATATAAATCAATTGTCATTTAGCTGAAAGTTTACATAACAACGATAGGTTTCACGAGCTTCGAAAATAAGAAATTCTGGACTTAGGCGTAATTATAATACGATCCCAATTCTGAATGCTGTCGTTATACATTTCGATATCAAAGAATTCGTTAATTCCAAATCAGCAGTACTTTCTTGTATTGCTGTCACTCAACTCCATATATAACATAAGTTCTACTAAGGCAACACTAGATACCAGGCTTGCTCATTCATTCTCACAACGTCACAAATAGTGGCTGGCCGCGACCAGCGATTGGTACCGCGACCTACGTTATACACGGTCGGTGCATGACGTTTAAAACGTCACATGGAGTGGATCATTTTTACACGGTGATTGGTGCAAAGCGACGCGCCCCCCGTTTTGCACCAAACACCGTGTAAAAATAATCCACTACATGTGATGTTTTAAACGTCATGCACCGGCCGTGTATAACGCAGGTCCCGTTGGTACAAACCGACGCGCCCATCGTTTTGCGCCAATCGCTGTATGTCTTTCATCGCGGCTAGCCACCTTTTGTGACGTCATGATAATGAATGACGAGGCTAACGAAAAAGAAAGGCTACCGCGGTGCTTTATGCATATCTTTTTTTTACAGACCGCGGGAGTCACGTGATGCTCGAATGCACCAATGAAGATGTACGAAAAGAGAAACACGTCACTCTGGCGGTCTCGAGGCTAACGAAAAATACAGGCTACCGCGGTGATTTACGCGTATCTTTTTTTACAGACCGCGGGAGTCACGTGGTGGTCGAATCCACCAATGCAGGTGTACGAAAAGAGCATCACGTCACTCTGGCGGTCTGTAAAAAAAGATAAGTGAAATGAACCGCGGTAGCCTGTCTTTTTCGTTAGCCTCGGGCGGTCTGTAAAAAAAGATAAGTGGAATGCACCGCGGTAGCCTGTCTTTTTCGTTAGCTTCGAATGAATGAGCAAGCCCGGTGTCTAGAGTAGCCCTGGTTCTGCCTTCCCATTCCCCAATATGATTTCCAGAGGTGATTGGGAAGGATATAGTGACCACAGTTTTAGTTCCCAATCATGGCAAATCATGCGGTTTATAGCATTGCTTTACATGATTAGAGAAGCATTAATTAATTAGTTAAGCATAGCTCAATTAGAGTAGCATAAATTGGGATAGTAGTAAATGAGAACTCTAATTTCTAGCATTCAGAATGCAGACTATTTTACCACTATGTCTTGCAATCTTCTTTTGCCTTACAAGATTCTGACCGCTAACTAAGATCTCCTGTTATATATGGAACTCAGTGATTGCTGTCTCTGATACCAACGATATCAAAATCACTCGACAGCTGTGAGGATCAAGCCCTAAATGTCCAGCACCTTTATAAATAATAATATTGTGACATATTAGCAGGACGCATGCTCAGATTAGAAAATTTTGTCCAAATTATGCAAACCCACAGTTCAGAATTTGACGATATTCGGCTGGAAAGGTTTGATTAGACGAGTGAGTGGGAAAACATTAGCTTAGCAATATATGTTAGGTTCCCTCTATATGAGAGTGGCGACATATGATACTCAGACTATGCTTAGACAGAATCAATAAGGTTGACTGGGTGAATTGTGCCCTCCAGATTCGACCGGGATGGCTCAGAGGGTGGAGCGTGGCGGCTTCGGCCGGGGAATCCCGGGTTCGGGTCCTGGCCCGGATATTTTTCGTCCAGTTGGAGGGTTACAACTCGTTTGATTTCTTTGCCAATTTGAGTGATTGTATTAAAATTAATCCGGTAGACAAAATCGTTTGTCCAAACTATGGAATACCTAGTCCTTAACTGCTGTAACAGAAATTGTTGCATAACACTTGTGATCAGTCAGACGTCTTGATCGAAAAGATGAATAAAAATCTCGTTTAACTCCTAGGATACTGTTTCTGTACTAAACTTTTTGTACAGAACTTCTATAATTCAAATTCACCTATTCAAAAGTTTCGATCAATGGTACTAGGGCTTCAAACGAAAACAAAATTCACTAGCATCTATAGTTAAGGGTGTATTCAAATCCAAACTGCTTATTTTGAGACACATTTTTAAAATCATATTTGCTCTAAAATGCATCCAATTGGCAGATTCTCTTATTCAGAAACTTTATAATGTCCGTACTGTCTCGATTTTTTGATAAAGACAGAATATATTTCAAAAAATGCTGTCAAAGTGGACATTTTGAACCGAATTTCCCGAAGCGATAGCACTGGAAACAAAAAAAAATATCGTACTGTGAAAATAATAGTTTGTAAATTAATTTCTAATTAATTGAACGAAAAATAAAAACATGGGTCCCTTATAAATCCCGTTATAAATCACGCCGCCAAGTTTAATGTTTTTAATTTTAAAAATGAGTCTGAAAATGTCTTAAAATTTTGAGTTGTTAAGCGTGGAAAACATTTTTTTTTTTTTTAATACCGCCTTAAATTGAAAAAAAAAACAGCGTTCTGTGAGACCGCTAATAGCAATTAACCCATTCGCTGCCAACCCGACTATACTCGTGGTTTTTCAATCTAAAATTACGAATTCGTACCGGAAATTTCGAAAGAAGAATTTTTATTTTATGTAATCACTAAGAGTTGCCGAAGAGTTCATGTCGGTTAAAGGGCGTCCGAGTTGCAATCAAATTAACGCTCAGGCTATAAGTGAGTATGGTGTCTTGTAAAAATTGAGCCATTGGTAAAAGTTAATATGTAGTATTAACTACATGAACAAGTGGGTAAGTGTGATCGAAGATCGCTCAAAGGGTTTCGTTTAATATTCCTTTCGAAACACTTTATCCTTTCTTTAATAAATTCAAACAAATTTCATTTAGCAACAACAACAAAAAAAGTCATGTTTTTTATAAAATAAAAATTTACCGGTCTATTTTTCGTTTATTCGAATATCTAAACCAGCCGGATAGCGAGCCAAGCCCGCTTTTATATTCTGTCATAATAATATCCGTCATACGGACTAAATGCAATATTTAAAAAAATAATTTCAAAATTAAACGAATTGTACACCTTTAAAATGTTAAAATATGCGAATATTTCCATAATCCGATTTTTATCACGATTCAATATGTTTCTCAAACTCATATATTTACTATTCTCTATTATTTATATTGATACTCGCTTTGTATTATTCTCAAACATTTAAAAAATTAGTTAAACTTCCCATATGACGTCAGATTTTCTAATGACGTGAAATTAATCTGCTTTGTGTACTTACACATACTCATACTCCTTGTATTATTGATAAATCTTAGACATTTTCCGTTTTATTACGACTATGACGTCAATCAATTTTATTTCATATTTATCTTTTTTTCAATGGGTGAAACTTTTTATTTCATTTTCATTTTTCACGTGAAAATCGTCTGATAGAAAATTAGTTATTGTAGAAAGAATTTCATTGTGGATTTTAAATCTTTGGCATCGGCTTATAACGAAAAATGTTTCAATAGGAAAAGGCTGTTAGAATTTTGGTTTTTTATCTCTATTTATTAAAATAATACGAATTTTTAAAATTTTAATATTTTCAGCTCTTCACAGCTGCTATTCAGATTTATACACTAAGTTTCAACTCTGTAAGTTACATACTTTTTGAGAATGGGTCTGTGACAGACAGACAACGGAGCGGGAGCAATAGGGTTCCGTGAGATGAACGAAACCCTAAAAATGAATGTAAAGTATAGATGAAAAATTAAGAAATGACATGAAAACAATTTTGGAATAAAAAAGTAAAGCGATGGATTTTAATGAAAGAATAAAAATGTAAGGAACTCAAATGGTATAACTGTAGTTATAAAGTACTATTTACAGTGAAAAAGTACAAAATGAGGTTCGGAACTTGTTCGTAAAACAGCACATATATGCACGAAATGTCTGCAATTAAATAAAATAAATATTACTATTAGTATTTTCTGGCTTGAATCCGAACGTTCTAAATAAATAAAATTCCGGTAATTTTAACCCGGCAGTGAACGTGTTAAGAGCTTAGGCACTTTCTGTTCCAGAAATTGGCTATACACACATGGATGATTTCGGTTATATGAGTTAGACAAGTTAACATGAATTCGCTTTGCGATAATAGCAGTTTTGCCAAGATGCTTGGCAATTCGCTTTTGTCCAGAATCGTCTCATCCAATCAAATTTTAAACCCCGTTTGTCCCCACTCTCATATCGAGATGCCCTAATCAATACCACTGAACTGCATAATAGAACGGAAGGCCAAATCAACAGTCCAATTTCTGCCGTCATTTTCAAACAAAATTCACTATCATACTAGACAAACTAAACAATAAATTCCATAAAAATAAAATTAACATGATCATCGGAAAGCGCAGAACAAGAAAATGATTAGAAGTGTTTACAGCAGGACACTTCTGGCACTGTGTCTTAGTACTAACGGTGATAAAATAATTTGTTTAAAATTTAAAAAAACTTAATATAGAAATCTGGCAACGATTTCAGTTTCACAAGAAAGCTAAAAATATTTTTTTAAGGGAAACTTAAAAAAAAATGGAAAAAAAGAATCTATCCTAAAAGCATAGTTTGTCAAAATATAAAAACTATAAAGACACATTCACATTTTATGCCTCACCAGTTAAGTGCGTATCGCAGGTAGCTTCACTGCATATTTTATGTTGTTAGCTTAATTACTAACTTTTCCACAATGCTTAATTTAAAAACACCATTTTGAGAAAAACTCATTTAAAAGTTTTGGAAGATGTGTTGACGCTATAGCAGATAGAGCAAAAGGAAGCTTGCAGATGAGCGGATTTTTTTAATTGAATGTTAAACAAGGTGGAATTAGAAACGAAAAGAAACGTAGATTTTTGTTTTTTAAGATAAAGAAATTTGATATTTTGAAGGTTTTACAACAGCACACCCCCCCTCCCCCTCTCTCTCTCTCTCTCTCTTAGAAGGCGGCATATGTCTTTGTCGTTTTTGGTTGTATTTATTAAGTAAAATTTAAACTATGGCGTATAAAATCACATTTTCTGCTTTTATAAAGCTTTACTTAAACTTTTTATTTTATGCTTTTCACCTCGTAAAACAATTTACCAGTATTACAGTGTTCCGTTTAACTATTCTGCGTAGCATTTATAACTAGGATTCAGTTTCGCTATGAACATATTTTCATGAATTTGAAAAGTGGAGAAATGTGGTAATTCTCCACTTTTTAAATCCATGAAAATATGTTCGTAGACAAACTGAATCCTAGTCATATATGCAGCGAAGCATAATTAAACTCATCACTGTAATACTGATAAAATATGTTTTACGAGGTGAAAAATATAAAAAAATAGGACATTTACACAAATTTGTGAATTATCTAGGCAGTGATTACTAAAAACAGTAAAGTTGTTTTAAATAAACAAAAGCTCACCTTAAAAAACTTTCATATTATAACTTTTTCATAAATGTATTCTTAATTATGATAAGAATGTTAATCAAATTTTGAAGTTTAAAACACTGAAATTTAAACTACAATTCTTTGCCAGTAATGTATAAATCCCTACTCGACACGTTCGTGACATTCACAAAACTGTAGTTCCTTCAGGGTTTCCAAATTATCCAACTTCCACCTTGCCAGCTGTCAGAGATCTAGATAAAAGACAGATTGAAAACGAAATGAGACAATATTGAAGGTGCCTTAACCCCCTGACCGCCGAGCAAAAGAGCAAATTTGTAGTGCTGTTTTCTCGGCATTTTTTTAATAATGCAATAAATGTAAGCATGAAGAGCTATGAGGTATATGTTGAAGGAAAAAAAATTTAATGTCTTGATGTTTAATGAATAATTTTAATAGTAACTTTATGTACAGCCAGCATTTAAAAAAGTGTACTTCATACAATTCTATCGCCCAATTGTTGCAGAGGAAAACGAAAATAGACATTTGATAGAAATTATATTTTCTTCCAATTTAAGTTTTCAAAAGGCTTAGAAAACGTTCTTCATACAGAAATTGTACCAAACTTTGAAATTGTCAATGCAAACACCCAATTTTGATAACATATTTGGATTTTTTAGAAAATTTAAACTGATACCAAACGGGAAGTAATTCGGTCGAAAAGTTTATTAATTATAAAAAGGTTTAAAGTTTGGAATTTGTAATCTTAAAATTCTTTTAATCTTTGAAACCCAGATCGACAATACATGTAGTTCTTAAAGCATACCTCAAAAACTACTTATCAGAATGATCAGCAATTTTAGATTCACATTCTGAAATCTTCTAGAAACTTATTCCTGTTAAAAAATTCATACGTTGCAATTCATAAATTTTGCAAAAATTAATTTCGTAAATATATACATATTTTAAGAGTGACTCAAAATCTATATGAATTGTAATCTATAAATTTTAACAATTAAAAAGCTTCAAATATGGGAATCCAAAATTCTAGCTCATTCATACAAGCAGTTTGAGTTCTGTTTTATAAACTACCTACATTGCAATCTGTTTATCAACAATTAAAAAGAAACTTAACTTTACGATTTCCAAACTTTAAACCTTCGTAATTCTTAAACTATTTGACCGAATGACTTCCCGTTTCATATCTAGTGTAGACATTTCTTAAAAAAATCCAAATATGATATAAAAATTAAGTTTTCATATTGAAAACTGAGTTTGGTAAATGTTTGAAGATGACATTCTAAACATTTTGGCTAAGATGCTTTACACTCACGCAGAAAAAAAAATTAATCTGTTAATAAAAGGAAAAAAGTCGCCAAATTTAGGGGATTTTTTCCTTTAATGGCAACCTAGCCATTGTATTAAGTTATTCGTTTGGCGCAGTCTTGAAAATCGCGCCAACTAAAAAGTCGCCAAACTTTTGTTTGCATGTTTGCGTGAGTGTAAATCATCAGTTCCAACATTTTTACAAAACACAAATTGAAAGAAGACCATTTCGAATTGAATTTGCTATTTTTGTTTTCTCTGCGATAATTTACAATACACGATACATAAAAATATTTTTTCTTTAAGTAACTTAATATCTCGGCTAATTACCGACATTTGTTTTGGAAAATTGTTATCAAATATCCTTGGATGATTCTGCGTCCATAGATACCTCGAGCTCTATTCAACTCCTCCGCTGAAAGCTCGAAAAATAAAGTTTGTGTGCAACGGAAAAATGAGTTTCTCAAAAACTGTGACCTTGGAAAATTGCTATAGGTCTCCTGCAAGGTTTAAATGAACTCCGGAACAGATGCTTTACACTCACGCAAAAATGTTTGGCGACATTTTTGGTTGGCGCGATTTTCAAGTCCGTGCCAAACCAAGAACTTAAAACAATGGCTAGGTTGCCATTAAAGGAAAAAATCCCCTAAATTTGACGACTTTTTCCTTTTTATAACCGATTAAAAAAAAACTCCGTGAGTGTATGACATCATAGCCTAAACTCCTACTACCCCTGATTTTTTCATAATGTTAGTTTTAGTAGATTTGGAATGGATAGCTGTGGGAGGGGGGGGGGGATATTTTTGCAGTGTGTTTTCGACAATATCTCTGAATATATAATTGCTAAAATTAAAAAAAATATTTTGGAATTCGTTATTGCGAGATCTTTCACCCGATACCCCACACGATATACCAAAAGAAAATTTTATTTTTTCAAGTAACTTAATTACCCCCCCCCCCTAAAGTTTTCCTAAACATATGTGAATGGTTAATCTGAAAATATGTGGGTCAGTAGGCTTTATAATGTTCCCAAGTTTGAACTTTCCACGTCCCATAGTTTTCTAGGAAAAGGGGTTACGACAGACGGACTGACAGCAACAGGAGTGATCTTATAATGGTTCCGTTTTTACTTTTAGGTAAGGAAACCTAAAAACAATTGCAAAAGCTTACTTTTAAAGTTTTCATCCATAAAACACAGAAATTAAAAAAATACCATGCTCTATATTTTTCATAACATTTTTATTACAAATAACAATACTTTCAACATGCACAACAGACATTAACCATGCTAATGAATACGCGGTGAGAGTTTAAAAAATGAAGTAATAAAATTTGCTTCTAAAACATTATCTTTAAATGCTGATAAACAATTAAAAGAAACTTCACCTTAAAGCTAGTACAGAAAATGTGAAACAACGTTAATTTCCTTCAATTAATTATTCAACAAATGGGTATCAACACAGTGGAAACAAGTAAGAAAACAAAAATATCTTCTGTATCTATTTGTAGGAAATGGATTCCGTACTGAACCTTTTTTCTATGAAGGCATGAATTAAACGTATAAGAATGTACAAATATTAAAACAATGAAGAATAAAAAATAAATACATTTGTGCTAATATACGAATGACTTAGACATGGATCAGTGAAGAAATGTAGTCTCTTATTGCATTATTACGAGTGCACGAAATAAGTTAAATTAGAAAAACTTTCAAAATTATAAAAATATCTCATTCATTTATAAATTTTTTAAGTTTAAGGAGCACGGGACTTTTAACGTTTCAAAAAAATCAATTTTCGATTTTTGTTTTATTAATCTAAACATTTCTGGAAAAATATGCAAAAAAATGCATTAAATCTTGATTCAATCTTCATTATTTCTTGAGTTATAATCATTTATATGGAGTCTAGTATAATTGAAAGTAAGGATATTTAGAAACTTTCAAATGAGTTTTCTCATAATCAGTAAATTTTAAGTTTTATCCCACATTTACTTTCAAACTACATAAGCTACAGTTTAAAAATTTTAACCACATATGAGTTTCTTCCTAAACTACATGCTAAAACAAAAAAAGACATTTTTGGATTATTTTTGTTTCACTTCAAAAATTATTTTTTTTGGAACTTTTTAAAATTGTGTTAAAATAAAATTTTAAACAATACTTTTCGTGTACATTCTAGTTTTAAATTAAACAATATGTTACGATTGTATTTTGGTCCAAAAATTACTTTCTATACGCTTAATTCCCAGTTTTATCATGCGAGCAGCACAATGTTTTTCATTAACGATATTAGTGATATGAATTTTTAAAGTTTAAATTTATTTTTGAAAATGCATTTAATTTTCTGGGTAATGTACTTAAAAATATACACTTTGGTAGAAAGGATAAAGCAAAATCTTAATTCTATATTATTTGAGTTTTGGTACTTTGAAAATGGTGATGTTTTTGATAGTTTCGACAAGCTCAAAAGATCTATGCTCACTTAAAATATTCAAATTTACTTACTTTTTTGCCATCATCGTGTATACTTACATACAGAAAGAAACAGAAACAGTCCCTTACAGTTTTGGAATGCAAATTTCAATGTATAAATATGATTGCAAAAACTTAAAATCCTAGTATTTACATTCACAAAATACGGAAACTATTAAAATTTTGTACTGCCATAAGTCGTATCATAACTCATTTTTGTTACGAAATAACATTTAACGAAATACTTCAACATACATAACAGAAATGAACAAGGCTAATGAATATGTGATGATAGTTTAAAAAATGAAGTTTTAAAATTATCTTTAAAATCTGATAAATTGTCAAATAAAAGATACTGCGCTTTAACATAACAAGCACAGAATACCTGAAACTACCAAAATTTTCTTAAGTAGTTGACAACAAATGGCTATCTGAACACTGTATAAAAAAAAGAAAAGTTATCGTCTGTATCTTCTGCTTGTTGTATATCGACGGCATCGACTTCTGTATCCATTTTTAGGATATAGTTCCCGTATTGAACCATTTTTCATATGCAGATAACAATTAAACATATAAGGATGTGCAAATTTAACATTTAAAATCCTTCCCGTTTCGTTCACCAATTTTCTCCAGTTATTGAAGTCCGTAAAAACATTCTGAAGCTGAACTATCTTCCGGATTATGGACAAGGCAGCATGATTTATCGCGTCTGGAAAACCATTTACGTAGCAAAACATGGAAAAATCAGTAATGTACCTTAACCATCTGATGAAGTCAAAAGGTTTATAATCATGTGGATTGCACGTCGAGACAGAGTTCACAAAAAAATCAATAAAATCTTCTTCACTTGTTCCTAGAATCATGTATAAGTGTGCATATTCCTCTTCGTCCAATTGGTATTCCATACAAGACAACTTTTCTAAGGCCATGGTAATCTCAAGAATGTGGTCTTCTATGTATCCATCTTCCTTTCTGTATGGCAAAGGTTTAACAGTTACACGATTGGAAGGTGTCCATGGCAGGAATCTCCTTTCTAAAACTTGTCTAATTAATCTGATAACGAACGCATTTACATCAATGTCCCATATATCAATGTCAAACACTACTTCCATAACTTATGACAAACAGATATTCAAATTCTTCTGCAACTGTTTTCCTTTGCCAAACGTTTAATATTAGAGAAAATATATGGACCGTCTATGTTTATCTTACACGTTTTCACATAAAATTTATTAACTATTAACACACAATCTTAAATTAAAAGAATAGCAAGTTCACACCATCCAACAATGTATTCCACAATACTGGGTTTTTAATACCGAACGCTATTGACGAATTTGATGGAGATGACCAAACTGACCGGTTACTTTTAGCTAGATTCTGGGATGGTACAAAACAAAAAGCTGGCGTATTCTGACGTCAGCAAAAACAACTCCGAGGCTAACGAAAAAGACAGGCTACCGCGGTGCATTCCACCGCGACCTACGTTATACACGGCCGATGCATGACGTTTAAAACGTCACATGGAGTGGATCATTTTTACACAGCGATTGGTACAAAACGATGGGAGCTCTGCTCTGCACCAATCACCGTGTAAAAATGATCCACTACATGTGACGTTTTAAACGTCATGCACCGGCCGTGTATAACGTGGGTCGCGATTCCACCAAGGCAACACTAGATACCGGGCTTGCTCATTCACTCTCAAAACGTCACAAATAGTGGCTGACCACGACCAGCGATTGGTACAAAGAAACACACCCATCGTTTTGCGCCAATCACTGTACGTCTTTCGCCGCGGGCAGCCACCTTTTGTGACGTCATGATAATGAATGAGCAAGCCCGGTATGTAGTGTAGCCCTGATTCCACTTATCTGTTTTTACAGACCACCGGAGTCACGTGATGCCCGAATGCACCAATGAATGTGTACGAAAAGAGAATTACGTCACTCTAGCGGTCTGTAAAAAAAGATAAGTGGAATGTACCGCGGTAGCCTGTCTTTTTCGTTAGCCTCGAAACAACTTTTGTATCGTATCCTATCGCGACCTACGTTATACACGACCGGTTTATATTTTTTAAAACGTCAAACGGAGTGGATAACCTTTACACGGCTATTGGCACCATATATTAATATCAGGGCTACACTACATACCGGGCTTGCTCATTCATTATGATGACGTCACAAAAGGTGGCTGACTAGGAGGAAAGACATACAGCGATTGGCACAAAACGATGGGCGCATTGCTTTGGACCAATCGATGGTCGCGGTCAGCCACCATTTGTGACGTTTTGAGAGTGAATGAGCAAGCCCGGTATCTAGTGTTGCCTTGTTAATATACAAGATAGAACACTATCATAGGGCGTAATGGTAACGGAATGACGAACGCAGCGCCTATAGTGACAAGGGGGAAGAAACGTCTCATAGACGAAATATTTCTCAGTTTGAACGTCTATCTTATTGTGATCTTTCTTTTTTAAATGCTACATGTTTACATTTAAAACTTTGTAGGAATAGTGAAAAACGAAAGTTTAAAGATTTCGATTTCTATGCAGACATTACTCTACATGACATATTTTAACATCTTTAACCATACTAAAAAAGTTCTGAAAAGGACTGTTGTTTTAATAATAATAAAATAAAAAATAAAAAGTCCTTTAAAAAGAAACTTAACACACCAGGCAGCGGCCAATTTGAAGAGAATCGTCTGCCTTGAAACAAAAATAATAGATATTAAAAACATAGAGCATAAACAGATTTCATAAACATGGGTAAATTTCGGAAGCTTGTTAGTTTTCCCCCCTTGTCGATAGTGACGCTATTATTGCTGCCGTTACAGATTTTGCTGTAACTGTCCTATCTTGTATGTACCGGGCTGGCTCATTCATTAACATGACGTCACAAATGGTGGCTGACCGCCACCAGCGATTGGTACAAGGCGACGCGCTCATCATTTTGTGCCATTCGCTGCATGTCTTTCATTTTGTCGTTTCGCTTTGTCCCAATCCCTGGTCGTGGCCAGTCACCATTTGTGACGTCATGATATTGAATTAGTCAGCCCGGTATCAGGGCTACACTAGATACCGGGCTTGCTCATTCATTATCATGACGTCACAAAAGGTGGCTGGCCGCTACCAGCGATTGGTACAAAGCGAAACGACAAAATGAAAGACCAACAGTGATTGGCACAAAACGACGGGCTCGTCGCTTTGCACCAATCGCTGGTCGCGGTCAGCCACCTTTTGTGACGTCATGATAATGAATGAGCAAGCCCGGTATCTAGTGAAGCCTTGCCGGTATCTAGTGTAGCCAGCCCTGGTATGCTGCCTTCGTTGGATCGGAAAACTTTTTCGCAATGTGCCGACGAAGTGAAAATTGCGCATTCTGACCCTATCGTCTCGGAATTCTTTCCAATATTCGGGGGTTGTTTTTATCGTAATTCATCCCAGTCTCAGAGCAATAATTGTGGTTTCAGTGCTCCTAGCAGCCGGAAAGACTTCTATCGTTTTAAAATGGCGCGTATATATGCAGCTCTTGTATAAGAGGATAGAGACCTCCAAAAGAAAGAGTGTTTTGGAATAGGAATTATTATGGTTTCTAATGAATATCACATAAAATTTTTAAACATAAATTGGATTTTTCAATTAACATTCATTTTAATACTATTTTGAATTGTAATTTATAAAGAATTATACACCTGTTAGGGAAAACAAAAATAAAAGCCTTAATACAATAGTACTATTTAAATTCTAATTGGTGGAAAGTTCACTAGAGTGAAAAAAAATCTTGCTCGCGAAATTACTTTTGCATGGAACAAGAAAACAGTTTTACACAATCGATAGAATTTATATACTAATGAAATTTATCAATTATTTTGCAATGACCTGTATATGTATGAAATGTAATGTCTGAGTCATAATATAAAGATTAAAACGCATTCTTCGCTTTGTTGAATACTAATAAGGGAAAACATTATTTCTTATTTCGTTAACAATTTCCAAAATGTACTTACCACATTTCGTTAAACAAGTTATTTTACTTATGAAACATTTCGCCAACATTAAATATTTATTCAACGTTAAAAATTTATTCAGTTTGATTCATATATTTCACAAACAACATTAAACATGTATATAGTTCAATATATATTTCGCTAACAGCATTAAAATTTTCCAACGTCTCATAACATAAATAAAATAATCAGCGGTCGTTCTATCCAGACTTTTCACCCACGGTCTGCAAATTGTGAACAACTTTTCACATTTGTGAAAAATCTAGTCATAATTTTCTGAATTTGAAATGATCGTCATATTCAGGATCTTGTTTATACATTTTTAAGAAGATGTGTGTAGGCAAAATATACATATTTTCTTTATGTAAAAGTGACAGTCAGATTTTGCTTTTAAAAGATTAAATTTGCAAAAATTTAAGGTTGTAGAGGGAAAAAGTCCGAACTTAAATATGAGATTTTCATACATTTATTCCAAAAACGTATTTTTTATTCTTCTAATCTAATCTTTGTATAAAAAATTCCATACTTAAGTTTGTTTTACAAAGTACCTTGAGTAGAAGATTAAAAAAAATTAGTTTAAAATACCAAAATTGTAAAATTTAAAAAAAAAATTGTCAAATTAAAAAAAAAATCTTTTTTTTTATTATTAATTTATTAACCATTTACGGCCTTTTAATATCTGTAATGATTTTGCTTTATTCAAACATGATTCAAAAACTTTAATATACGTCTTATTTACAGAATATATATATTTTATACCGAGCTTAAACAAAAAAGATTTTCCGGTTACACATTCCAAATAACATACAAATCGTTTATCTTATGATACCAAAATCAGGACTTTGCCCTGGACCGTGCACCACTTTAATGTGGTGAGGTTTAAATTTGTATTCATATTTTCAGCTGAAAAAACTAAATGAAAATATCAGCAAATGTTTCTGGTAACTATAATTTCATAAAAACTATTTCTAAAAGCAATTCAATATGCCTTCTTTTTTTTTCGCATTATATTCTTCAAAAAATACATTAATAACAAAAAATAAGATTTTAAAAACAAACTATTTATCTAAATATTTATGTTCTTACATTTATTCTGAAGATTCGAGTAAGTTTGATTTTTTAACAATATAAAAAGGGAGAGGGGGCTAATTTTTTTCTTTCACTAAACACTTCTAGATTCCAATAAAGGCGACGCGGTAAATATTCACCTAAAGTCTAATCCTTGAGGACCTTTCAAAGATTCTTCACATAGACGAGTCAATGGGTGTTGGCGAGTTGAATGATTTATTTTATTAACAAGAATAAACATTAGGTTATGTCTATTATTCTAAAACATTCACTCATTTAAAATCGAAATTTATTTAAAGCAATAAAAAAAAAAAATCCGTTAAAAAGAATAAATAGTCGAATTTAGTTTTTCAAGATAAAATCATACAATTTATTTTAAAAATCTGGATTACTTTAAAAGAATAAAATACAAGGTTAGTTGATATAAAAGCGTAGTTATAAAAACAACTCCATCCAGATACAAATATGAGTCAACGGAAGAAGTAACGGATCGACAACTGTTGAGAAGCAGAAGCGATGCCGTTCATCTTATCTAAATATACAAATCCGTCGAACAGGTAAAAAAGTATTCCGTTATTTCTTATATTACATTTACGCAGTGATTCCGACAGTTGTTGCAATATTTCTGAATAGACCGGGAGGCGGCAGCACAGACAATCACCTCATCGAGTTCACGGCTGAAATTCCAGAATTAGTTAAAACTCGATTCGCATATTAAAACGCAATCGATCTGCCAAGTCATATCTTGGTGGAAAACACCTCAAAACCCTATTGTAGCGGTTGACTCGTAGGTTTACCATTGTGCTTTCCTGCACCCAGTTCTCCATGTTTTCATACTTTTGGGTGCAGGAAAACACAATGGTAAACCTACGAGTCAACCGCTAAAATCGGGTTTCCACGTGTTTTCCACCAAGATATGACTTGGCAGACCGATTGCGTTTTAATATGCGAATCGCGTTTTAACTAATTCTGGAATTTCAGCCATGAACTCGATGAGGTGATTGCCTGTGCTGCCGCCTCCCGGTCTAGAAAGGATGTCGTGGACAAACTTTCCACATTTGTGAATCTCTCTAAAAGCTACCGTTCTTATGCAAAACGTTAATTCTTTCTCTGTCGTTTTCACGTCTGGTATAGTTGCAGAAGAAATCTCCTCAGAGATTACTTCTAAAGCCTACTTAAATGACACGACCACACGTTCCTTATTTGCGTAAACATGCATAAGTGCGTCGTACGTTACTGCTCGATCACGACGAATTTTAGCAATAAATAGTTTAATGTATGCAGAAAGCGGCGATTTGTGATGCAATTTATATGTTCCACAATTTGGAGGAAACCACGTTACTTTGTTAAGGTCACAGAAGTAAAATAAAAGATCGCGTACAAATATTTCGTGAAGATTGCTGCTTAAGTGCGATGGAAAGCTGTCGGTAGGTAGACTTGGTATTATCCCAGATATACTGTCTAAAATTGGTTGGAAAGTTTGTCCTGTCTTTGTAAAGTACTCATCAAAAACTTCCGTCATTCCCGTTATACCAAAAGATAAGGCATCATGCATTCCTCTTTCGTAAAATACAATGCAAAGTAGACCAGTTTTTATCATTTCCCAAAATAGTAAATATATATTATTTTCCGTCAGAAGGTTCGAAACACTTTTATACCAAATTTTTAGTTCGTCGGTATATTTTTCAAATGGTTCAGAATATTCATCAATTCGACATTTTATATGCCAACATACTACATATGTACCGTATGTAAACCTGAATTCGTTTCGTATATAGTTGCAGATAACGGGGTTCAAAGGTGACGTGGGATGGATCGCATAAGATGTTGTGTAATAAGGTGGCAACCACGGCACTTTGCATTCTTGACTAAGCAAGAACATAAGGTCATTCAGAAATACTTCATGAGGTCTGTTTCTTATATTGTCTAGAAGGTCAAAACTACACAAAGCGTCAGCACAACACGGAAGCATATTTCTAGGTACGTAATTAGAACTTCATGAAATTATAAGGCAGTCTTAGATATGTTTGTTCCAGGATTGGATGTTTGAACAAGTATATCCTAGTACCATTTGCTCTTCTGATTGAATTCGGCTACGTCGAATGTGATTGGTTGTGAAAAGAAGACACATATGGGGTGAGTCCAGAGGAGCTGACTACAGCATATATTAATATACAAGATAGAACACTATCATAGGGCGTAATGGTAACGGAATGACGAACAAAGCACCTGTAGTGACAAGGGGGAAGAAACGTCTCATAGGCGGAATATTTCTCCTTTTGCACGTATATCTGATTATGATCTTTCTTTTTTTTTAAATGCTACATGTTTTCATTTTCAACTTTGTAGAAAAAGCGAAAAACAAAAGTTTTAAAATTCCGATTTGTATGCAGACAGGATTCTACATGACATGTATTTTAACATCTTTAGCAAGGCTTCACTAGATACCGGGCTTGCTCATTCATTATCATGACGTCACAAAAGGTGGCTGACCGCGACCAGCGATTGGTGCAAAGCGACGAGCCCGTCGTTTTGTGCCAATCACTGTTGGTCTTTCATTTTGTCGTTTCGCTTTGTACCAATCGCTGGTAGCGGCCAGCCACCTTTTGTGACGTCATGATAATGAATGAGCAAGCCCGGTATCTAGTGTAGCCCTGTCTTTAGCCACAGTAAAAAAGTTCTGAACAGAACTGTGGTTTCAATAATAATAAAATAAAATATAAAATGAAGTCCTATAAAAATAAACTTAACACACCAGCGTCCAACTTTAAGGGAATCGTCTGCCTCGAAGCAAAAAGAATAGATATTTAAAACATAGAGCATAAACAGATTTCATAAACATGGGTAAATTTCGGGAGCTTCTTAATTTTTCCCCCTTGTCACTAGTGACGTTATTATTGCTACCGTTACAGCAGGGCTACACTACATACCGGGCTTGCTCATTCATTATGATGACGTCACAAAAGGTGGCTGACTAGGAGGAAAGACATACAGCGATTGGCACAAAACGATGGGCGCATTGCTTTGGACCAATCGATGGTCGCGGTCAGCCACCATTTGTGACGTTTTGAGAGTGAATGAGCAAGCCCGGTATCTAGTGTTGCCTTGGTTACAGAGTTTGTTGAAACTGTCCTATCTTGTATATTAACAGGGCTACACTAGCTACCGGGCTTGCTCATTCATTCTCATGACGTCACAAATGGTTTCTGGCCGCTACCAGCGATTGGTACAAAGCGAAACGACAAAATGAAAAACATACAGCGATTGGCACAAAACGACGGGCTCGTCGCTTTGCACCAATTGCTGGTCGCGGCCAGCCACCTTTTTGTGACGTCATGATAATGAATGAGCAAGCCCGGTATCTAGTGTAGCCTTGATATTAATCTATGTAGTAAAGTAACCGTTTTCTCTAAAAGCGGTGGAGTGTGTATGCAGCGAAAGCTGGAGATTTTTAACAGTGGCGACGAACGAAATACACTGCCGGTTCAAGAGTTTTATAACGTCACACGCAGTGGATCATCTTTACATGGCGATTGGTACAAAACGATGGGCGCACCGCTTTGTACCAATCGCCGTGTAAAGTCAACGCCACCTATAGATAACGCCTAAAAGCTCAATTTTGACTTATTGGAAACAAAATTTCAATAGTATCTGTAGTTAAAAACGACGTGTTGAATTCTGAAAATTTAAAAAAAAAAACAGCAGTCTATGAGACCGCTAACAGCAGTTAAGGGTTAAATACGAAGGTATCGAACAAAATGATTCATTTTGCTATAAAACGAAGATCTTTTTTAAACCATTACCCGCTGGTGTTGCGCTGACGCAACTGTCAAAATAAAAGTGTATGAAAAAAAAACCTACCACTATTTTAATATGTAGAAAAATACTTTATTTAATGATAAAAACTTTGCTATAAAAGATACCGAATATCATACTTCAGAATTTTTGGTGATAAACGAATTTCAGAAAAAAGAATGAAGACTCCGCCCATATAATTTTGGCGGTTAATGGGTTAAGAAAATGAATTAAAGTGCGTGTTTCGAATGGATTTCCAAATTATGGAAGACACGAAAGGGTATTCATTAATTAGTAAAATTAGTAAAATAACTATTATCAAACGTGTATTTACTTTTAAAAAATTAAAACATCTGAAATATTTTTGAATATGTTTTAAAGATTAGCTTTGGTGAGAAGGGGTAAAAAAAGAGAGCAACCCTGATGATTTATTCCTACAGTATGGTGTAAAGCTAACATCGAACTCTTACATTTTGCTTATACAATATTCTTTCTTTTTCAGTTTGACGCAACTCCTTAATGATATAAGCATAATTTAGTATGTTTATTTCACGCCATTTGCAGCAACAAATCAGTCATCTGATTCAGAATATTTTTTTTAATTCTTTGAATTTTTTTAAAATTGTCTACAAATATGTAAATGGAATGGCGTAAAAATTTCATGAAATGTTATGATTATATTAAATGGTTTATGAGTACGTTTGAATGATTCATTTTCGTAAAAGGGAAACAATTGAAGAGAAACGCTAATGATTTATTCTTATAATTGTATGATGAATTGAACTCTTATATTTTGCTTATACCATATTCTTTCTTTTACGGTTTTTCGCAACATATATATAAACATTAATCAATTTTATTTTAATTATTAGAGTTTATTGAAAATTTAGTTCTTAGATAACATTGTTTGCCTTCGTATATAATAATTACAAAAGAAAATTATATCAGTTTTATAAAAACGGCTCAACTGTCCTTTCTAAACTAAATGATTTACACATTTTTACCGGAGTGTATCCAGATAATTTAAAGTGACCTTTTATAATTTTAAGTAAGGAAAATCGCATAGGGATCCTTAATAACAGCCACATAGCAACAAACGCGAATTTAAGGAAGTTAAATGGTGGCTGTATTTAATTTTCGTTTATGTAATTAGATTAATGATTAAAGTAATAACGATTGAATTAGTTCAGAATGAATTAATCATGAAAAAAATAAGGGTAATTACTTTTTTCAATTTCAATCATGATTACATTCATCATGATTAAATTTCGCATGATTGAACATTTAATCACTAATCAATTAACTAAACAAATAATCGATTAATGTCAACCCTGGTATATACCCGGGTATTTACCTAAGCCTGCGGTAAATATCCAAAAATTGGGTATTTTCATACTTCATTTCAAAAAAAATTTAATCTGGATAAAAGTTTCTGGAAATCATAGGTTACAATGCTTAAAATATTATAACAGCTTTCACAATAGTTAAAGAAAAAGAAATGCAGGTTGTCCGATTGAGTGACTGTGCCCATCTTTTACATTTTAGTTCTGAACAAAATACTTTTTTGAACATCAAAGAAATGAGGGCTTCTAATGTTTTGTCTCGCAATACCAAAGAAGCATTTTTTAAATAAAAGTTATTGATAAAGTGAGCCCCGTATATTTAAGAGAGATTCTTTTAAAAAATATTTTTTTAACATCAAATTGAATGATGACTCTTAAAATTTTGTCTCACAATACCGAACACTTGTTAAATACACAATAAGAAGCTAATGCAACGTGTTTCTTCGTCATTCACAAAAAGGCCATTCTATGAACTACTACCGGAGCAGAAGAAAGTTTTCTTGCTGTTCTCGCAGTCGTAGTACATAATAAGTAGGATGTACATTAAATGTGGGACGAGGACAATTTTTTTTTTTTTAATTTCAATATGCTATAATTTTCACAAGTTGCCTTTGATCAAAATAAAGACGGAAATTGCATATCAACGTAATTGGATTACGTTTAGAGGTGCCGCAAAAAGGGTAAACTTTAGGTTTTACTAAAATTTTGTTAAATTTCGCAATTATGTTAAAAAAATGTTTTTTGTATTTCAATATGCTATAGTTTTCAAAAGTTGCCTTTTGATCAAAATAAAGACTGAAATTAAATATCTATAATAAGTAAGAAGGACAAACTCTAGGTTTTTATTAAAAGTTTGACAATTTCGCAATTGCGTTGAAATTGACAACTGAGACCTGAATACCCTTCTTATGGCACCTCTAAACATTATCCAATTACGCTGATATTTAATTTCCATCTTTATTTTGATCAAAGACAACTTGTAAAAACTACAGCATATTTAAATTAAAAAAAAAAAAATTCTTTCGTTTCACCCTAATGTACATTATATCAATTGTATTTTCGAAGAAAAACAAAATCCCTTCAAAAGCAGAAAGATGGCGCTAGTCATGCTCCAACAGCGGATGAAACTAGACTACACCAATACTCAGAGGTATGGAAAAATGATTAGGAGTAATAGGATATATTAATGGACACACAAAATAAAACAAGGCACTTTATCCCTTTAGAAAGTAGTGTTGGGATAATTAACCTACGGTGGGAAACTATTATCTCAAAGAACTATAAAGGGTTAAAAGCAAAAAATATTATAAGTTTATATTACAAATTATAGAAATTATGGTAGTTAGTGAAGAACTTCATCAGCTAAAAAGAAAACTTTTAGGTGATTTATTTTCAATTCGTATTCAAAAATTACTCTATATTTAAACAAATTGTAGAGTTAATGGAATCCCTTCAATTAAGTTAACTTCACATTCATTTAATATATAAAAAACTTAACAACATAATGAGAACCCCAGAAGCCAAGGGTTACAAGTGAACAAATTTAGATCTGAAGTAAGTTGAGTTCAAAGTTGAACATCAATAGTAATTGACTGAATTGTGAAACTGTTGCTAATTTCATAGTGGTTTCCGAACTCTTAATTATAACTGTGTAAAAAAAGCGGAGTACTATTTTTTAAAATTTATAATTAATCAATATTGAGAATCATTCGGCACTCGGACCCCTTGTTACGTAGTTGACCTGTAGAATGAAACTCATAATTAGAAAATCACTTATATATCTTTACCTCCAAACAAATAGACTTATTTCCAGATCGCCTGTGCACTTAGCTATGTTTTCAATTTTGTCACTTATCCCCCTTGCCTTCTGAGGTGCTCATATATTGTCATAACTATATCCTGTGTCTTTATTGGAAAAAAATATTTGGGTCAAATTTACAAAATAACAAAAGAAACCTGGCATTAATTCTGTTCTTTTGCTACAGTTATTTTAAATCTAGTGATACAAGGAGATACAATCGGCCAAAAAATTACAAAATATTTTAATATCCAAATGGTCAGAGAAAACAAAACAAAAAGAACGTCATTTGACTGGAACTTACGACTATTTCAATTTATGTTTAAAAAAAAAAGTTCAGAAATCATATTTATATTGTTCCAAACACTGAAATTTTCAATACGAGCCCCTAATTTTGACATAATCATTTAGCTTTTCTGTAAATTTTACTTAAGGATACCAAATAGGAAATCATTCGGTCAAGTAATTTAAGAAATATTAAGTATTAAAATTTGGAACTCCTAATATGTAAAACTCATTTGTAATCGTTGCAAAACAAATGACAAAATGTGGGTATAGTTTATTTTTTAAGCATAACTCCATAGCTACTTTGCGGAATGAGCTGTAATTTTATATTACCATAATTAAGACTTCTTGAAATTGATTTCTCTCTAAAAATAATAGGTTGCAATTAATTTTTTTTTTCAAAAATTTATTAATTTTTTTCGCAAAATCATGAATTTTTTTAACAAACTACTTATGAAAAATTTTTTTAACAAAAATAAATTTCTAAAGGCTTCAAATATCTAAATCACAAAATTATAGCTTATAACGCAAAGTAGTTCCGCAGTTAAGCTTAAAAAGAATACCCACATTGCAATCTGTTTTGCAGAGATTACAAATGGATTAAATATTAGGAGTTCCAAATTTAAAATCTTCATAATTCCTAAACTACTTGTTGGCATGACTTCCCGCTTGGTATCCTAAGGTAAACTTTAACAACAAAGCCTTATATGATGGGTTCGTATTGAAAATTTCAGAGAGTTTTGTACAATTTCAGTATGAAGACAATCAAAAAGCTATTTTTTAATGTTAATTGAAAGAATAAATATTTTCCAATCGAATGTTTTTTTTTTCTTTTTTTTTTTTTTTTGGGGGGGGGGGGGTTATGAAGCAATTTTATGATTAAAATGCAACGGGGTGTTTTCTCTCTCTCCTTTTTTATGGCGAGGGGGGGTGGTTCACCTTGAAACCATCAGATTTACTTGAGAGTTCACGTATTTACGAAATTGGACATCATATAAAATTAGATAGCACTCAACTTAAAACGTATTTAATTTGCAGAAAAAAAAATAACGTACCCAGAAAAGTCTTTATGAGAAAGATTAGAGAATATGTCCGTTTTATTGGAGTGACCTACATAGTATTAATACACTATATTGCCAAAGGTGATTGGTCACTTGCGATTTTAGACGTTTTGTTAACTATCTAGAAAAATACCTGAGGAGTTAACCTGAAACTGCAGGTGTGTAAACAGTATAGTATAAGTTATATATTTCCGTGAAGATTTTTTCCAGAAACCCTGTAGGGGACTGTCAACAAATTGAAAAATAACTAATATCTTTTGGATTACCCTGTAAAAACTAATGTAGCAAAAACGTTCAAACACGAGATTATTAATAAGTGGCTTATTGTAATATACTGTGTTCATTTTTATGAGGATAGCATGTATACTCGTAGAGAAATTAAGGTTTTTATAAAAACAGTCCCAAATTTCGCCAAGTTTTTTGCTTATAATTTGCAGAGTTCTTAATATAAAAAGTTGTTTTGAGAAAATATGTCAAACAATGTTGTACGTAACACTCTGCAATCGGAATTAAAAAATAATAAAAATTGGATGAAACATGAGCAGGTTTTCTAAAAAATGTTTCACTGCGCATGCGCGAATACAATTGAAATGTAATGTGCATAATGTATTAGCTAAGTATATAGAGCAACTTTTGTGAAAATCTCAAAATCATAACTTGAAAATTCTAAAAACTATCGTCGATAAAATAAGCTCGAAATCCGTTGTTCCCAAAAGGAAGCAAAAAGATGAGGGATTGCATCCAATTATAGTAGTACGTGCAATATTGTGTACGCTATCTTGGCACTAATCAACAGATATTTGATACAACCCCTCATCTTTTTGCTTCTTTTTGGGAATAACGGATTTCGAGCTTATTCTATCGACGATAATTTTCAGATTTTCAAGCTATGATTTTGAAACTTTCACAAAAGTTGCTCTATATACTTATCTAATACATTATGCATATTATATTTTTGATTGCATTGGCGCATGCGCAGTGAAACACTTTTTAGTGAACCTGCTCATTTTTCATCCAATTTTTATTATTTTTTAATTCCGATTGCAGAGTATTATGTACAAGGTTGTTTGACATATTTTCTTAAAAAACTTTTTTTTTTTATATTAAGAGCTCTGCAAATTATAAGCAAAAAACTTGGTGAAATTTGGGACTGTTTTTATTCTTCGAGTATACATGCTATCCTCCTAAAAATGAACACAGTATATTACAATAAGCCACTTATTAATAATCTCGAGTTTGAACACTTTTGCTACATTAGTTTTTACAGGGTAATCCAAAAGATATTCGTTCTTTTTCAATTTGTTGACAGTCCCCTATGGGGTTTCGGGAAGAAATCTTTACGGAAATATATAACTTATACTATACTGTTTACACACCTGCAGTTTCAGGTTAATTCCTCATTTATTTTCCTAGATATATAACAAAACGTCTAAAATCGCAAGTGACCGGTCACCTTTGGCAATATAGTGTACATTAGCTAAAGTGGCGTTGCACATATTAGGTTTATATGTTATATCTATACTAATAAAAGAATCTCTGGCTAAAATAATCACTGGCTGATAATTCCATTTAGTTTGCGAAAATGAAAGGAAATAACTGCCAATTTTTACTAATGAACAAAAATTAAGATAACTAATTAAGATATAGATTTGAAATTGAGGATAGGAAGGGGTTCCACCTGGCGACTATTTTAGCGTAGCGTCTTCGTTATGTTGTAATTATCATAAAAAATATTCTTTTTGTAATGATCGTTTTAGTGTAGCGTCTTCGTTATGTTCTAATTATCATAAAAAATATTCTTTTTGTAATGATCGCGTTAATGTAGTAGAAGGTGGTTTTCTTGAACAAGTTATTAGTTATATTTGCTGGTATGAGGAGGAAGGGGGTTAACGCCTTGCCCTGATTTACACAAAACAAATTTCATTTAAGAAATTTAAGCTTCTTCCGTAGCATTTTATAAATGTTATATATAGGGAATACCGGAAATTTTAAGTAACGATTTTCGTAAAAATTAAATTTATTTTCTTAATAAAAGTAGGCAAGCCGTATTTACTTGATGTATACCAACAATCAAAGTAAATGATTTGTTGTTTAGCACTTGTATTCTTATCTCGCGTTCTATGGACCCTATCACAACGGGGCTTGGATGATTCGACTTTGTTTTCGATCTCGTTACAGATTTTAGTTAAACCTTCCACCGCCAGGGTACGCATCTTTTTCTTGAGTTCTACGGGCCCAATTTCGACGGGTTGGTTATATATAGGGTTTAATGGACAAGGTCCCATTGGGGACAAGCTGCGCCAAAGAAAAAATATATTAAAAAAATCTACAAAATGTAATGCCAACAAAAGCTAAAAAAGAAACAAAGTTTAATGAGAAAATCATCTGGATGGAGTCGCCCTACTATACGATGCCGCAGACAGCGGGAACACGTGTCGGATGTTCGTTTATACCAGAATGCACCCCCTATTGGCTGAAAGTGGAAATAAAGGATTTTCCTCGCGCGCGCAGCACTTTTAAATAATTTAATACTAAATCGAGTTAAAGATATAAAATCATACAAAATGTAGGCTCTTTTTTTTAAATCACGGGCCAGGACAACGCCGGGCGGGACAGCTAGTGATCTAATAAAAGGCATCTTTTTAATAAAATTCTTCTTAATAAATATTCTTTTTTTTTTACATTCATTCATTATAAATTAAAAATACATTTAAATTCAATATTTAATTGTAAAATGTTGCTTTTCATTTACATCAATTATAACTAATAGCAATTTGAGAGTTTTTTACAGTTATGTTTAACTGAAGAATAAATATCCATGTACGTACCCAAAATTGGTATTTACCTTTAACAATAAATACTCTGGCTCCAACTCGCGTAAATATACTCAGATTGTCATGAAATTTTATGTTATTGAGGTTCAATAGAAAATCTTTGATATTGAAAATGAGAAATGTTGCATTTATAGTTCGTTTATAGAGCCTCTCAAAAGAATTCCGTAATTTTATGGTCTTATGAGGGAAAATCGTTTGTGGTGCATTTTATTAATGGTATGTGCGATTGATGTGCATTACTGAGATGGGTGAGAACATGCTTTATCAGGAGTATATAATAGTTACTATTTATAATTCGCTTATATTTTATATGGTCTACGGGGAAAAATCGTTCGATGTTACGTTACTTGAAACGTAATGAAATTACTTGGAATACTAAAAATCTTTGGTATTGAAAATGAAGTGCGTTGTATTTATAGTTCATTTACAGGGACACTCAAAAGAATTCAGTTTTTTTTATTGTATATGAAGAAAAATAGTTTGTTGTGCATTTTACTGATGTTTCGATATTATGTGCGATTCATATGCATTACTAAGATAGATGAGAACATGCTTTATAAGGATTACAGACTAGTCAGTATTTATAATTCGATTATATGGTCTACAAAAAAAATAGTGTGCGGTACTTTTTTAATGGTATATGGTACTTCAAACGTAGTGAACTCACTGAAGTGCACTAAAACATGTTTGTTATAGATTATGGAGTGCATAGCGTTTAACGTTCATTTATAGAGACGCACTAAAGTATTAGATTATAGGACTAATCAAGATCGATAATTGCTGAAAGTGCGTTTTCGGTTTGTGGTATTCCTTTTTTTAATTTATCTAATTTTGAGTGTGTTACGTGGGTTGTATAAGTTCTATAGATCATATATAGGACTGAGCGAAATAATTCTCGCACATTATCCGATATGGACACCAAATGCTGAAAATTCATTTCTATAAATTTATGATTTTTCTCATTTTATTCTAGTAAAAAAATCTTAATAATCTGTTAGTGTTGGAAAGTGTTTAATAATCTATGCCTCATGAATGAATTTTCGATCTTATTATAGTAACCAAAAAATCCAACACAGGCTACCCGGGTTAAAGATAATATATTGGCAAAAAATTACAGTAAAAGCGAAATTTATTGGTCAAGTCGTTGCAATCGACAATATGACGTCAACGTTATTCATGGACACGTTTTAGCTTTATAATATAGGTATATTCCTTAGTCAGCTGCAGCGTGGGGAAAAATCTCAATTTCAGAAATAATTTCATGTTTCAACTTTGGCAAAAAATTCATTTCATATTAACTTAATTTCATTTTAAAATCAAAACAATCGAGTGATAACAAATCTTTAAAGTTCATGCATTTTGAAAACTAATAAGCAAATTTTAAGCAATTCACCAACACAGAAATGAATTTATTCCCTTAAAATGTACAGCGATCATAAAAAATATTTAAATCCACAGTAATAAAATAAAAAGTAAAGTATTGAATAATGACAAAGTCTAAAAACAATCATATTCAAAACTAACTCCAAGAAATTGTTATGCAATTCACAAACACAAAAATGAGTTTATACTCTTAACATATAGTTCCATTATAAAAAAAAAAGTTAAAATACACAGCATTTATTAAAAGAAATTCCAAGCTGTTGAAAAATGACAAAGCTTAAAGACTACGCCAAAAAATTTTGAAACAATTCATTTGAATTGTCTTATTTATTCTCTTAAGCACAGCCATTACAAAAAAAATTAAATGCACAGGAATTGGAGATCCTTAGAAATAAAAAATCAAGCTATTGAATAATGACAAAGACTTGTGTTTAAAACAAATTCCAAAAAAATTAAAACGCAATTCACAAACACAAAATGAGTTTATTCTCTTAAAATACACTGTCATTTAATTAAAAAAAAGTTAAAATACACAGTAATTATTAAAAGAAATTCCAAGCTATTTAATAATGACAAAGCTTAAAGACAGTCATTTTAAAAATTTATGTCAATAAATAGTGATGCAATTCACTGAATTGTGTTATGTATTCTCTTAAAATGCACTGTCATTATAGACAAATTAATAAAGAGCAACTACTATATTTTTTAAATCAAGCTGTTGAATAATGACAAAGCTTAAACACTTTTTTAAAACCAATCCCAAGAAATAGTAACGCAAGTCAGAAAAACGGAATAGAGTTATTCTCTTAAAATTCATAGCCATTATAAAAAAAATAATTGCACAGTAATTATTTTCTTTAAAATCCGCTCCTGAATAATGACAAATCCTGAATAATGCCTAAAGAGTCAGTCATTTTGAAAATTAATGCCAAGAAATTGAGATTCCATTCATAAACACAGTATTGAGGTAGCAAGACTTATTTTGAAAACTACTTTAAAGAAATTCTGATGTCAATTCATAAACACATAATTGAAATTGTTTATTCCAATTTCTTTGTAAATGCACAGCTTTTATAAACGAAATAAAAAAAAAAAGAAATTGTCCAATAATGGCAAAGATTTAAAAGTCATGCAGTTTGAAAACTTGCAAAAGTCTTTTAAGTTTATGTTTGTTATAGTAAACAAGCAGATTAAGTAAAATTCTTGGGCCGAGTGGTTAAGACACCATTCCGTTAATGGCTTGAGAGCGTAGGAGTCAGGTCGGCGGGTTCGACTCCCGTCAGCTCCATTGCACACACTTTGTGGAGCTGCGGGATGTAACACTCTGGCGTTGTAAAATTTCCTTGTGGCTATCTCGTCCCTGTATATTGACGATGACTTATAAGCGGGCACTTGATGTCAAGCACACAAGTCAGATGTATGTTATCAATAAACAAACAAAAAAAAAGTAAAATTCTTCCTTTTCTTCAAGATGCTAGAACAAAATATGCTACAGGAAAATAAATGCATCAAGATAGTAACAGTGGTCGAATTTGTTAGTTTTATCACAGTAATATAATCCTTCCTCAACTCCAACAAGAAAGAAAAAAAATTGCAATTTAAAAATAATTTCATGTTCTAAATTCGGCCAAATTCAGGCCATTACTATAATACTTTAAACTTTAATGTAACAAATTTTAAAATTCTTTTAAACATGCACATATATAACAAATTCCTTTGTTCTAGTACAAAATATACTTCAGAAGAAAACTCATCAAGAGAGCAACAAGTGTTGATTTTTTTTTCTGATGGGGGGGGAGGGGAGAGGGGGTAATGCATTCGTCAGCTTCAGCAAGAAAAAAAACGCAGTTGATTTAAAATAAGAGTTTCGCGGCTCCATTTGGAAATATTAAAGCCGTTACTATAACATTTCAAAAAGGTTTAAAATATATAAGAAATCTTAATTTTACTACGCTTTATTAAGTGACCACCCACAAGGAGGGTAGGGATATAATGTATATAGATCCAGTTCAATTACCTTACTCTGAATTTTCAAATTGGAATTAACTAAATTTTTTTTTGAGAAAAAGTTTGTAGAAACTTATTTTCGAAATTCTAATATTTGTTATTTACTATATTTCTGTTTGGCTTTTTGTGATGTAAAAAACAAAACTTTAAACTGGCAAAAATTGTTTTGCTCAGCTGGTTGAGACTAAAAATTTGTAGTTTTGCTGATTTCGTATTTATATTCTCTCTTTTAATACCATTTCTGCTGTTGTCAAGTGACACATCTTAAAATATTTCGATTTATTGTTATTTTTTTTAATTATTTGATTAAAATAAACAAATTTACATGTAAAACAAGTTCCGAATGCTTAAATTCATCTTTGTCAAATTAAAATAAAAAGTGCACACAAAAACGTGAGATTCCATTTATCTAAAAGATGATTAAAACTTTTATTATTTTAAAATTTAAATCTAATTAAACATTAAAATCGAGCACTTTCGGCTGTAAATCCTGATGAAGGTTCAGAGCCGAAACTTCTCGATTTTAATGTTTTAAAATTTAAAATCTAATTAAAGTTTTAATCATCTTTTAGGTAATGGAATCGCATGTTTTTGTGTGCACTTTTTATTTTAAACAAATTTATTATATACATTGAAAACTTATATTTATTAGCTTTAACAATTACAGGGGAAATAAACAAATCGAAACATCTTTTAAAAAAGGTGTCATTCAACATCTGGAAAAATAGTATAAAAAAAACACGGTTATAGGAACATCTATCCCAATCTTTAATTGTCTTCTGCGAGAGATCAACGCTA
This sequence comes from Maratus michaelseni, assembly GCA_963931845.1. Classification (NCBI taxonomy): domain Eukaryota; kingdom Metazoa; phylum Arthropoda; class Arachnida; order Araneae; family Salticidae; genus Maratus; species Maratus michaelseni. Next base: position 118,759,657 of record OZ007597.1, on the reverse strand, counting down.
AGAGAAATCGTAGTCCCGTGTTGCCTGTGCTATTTTGTAAAATAAGTGGCAATTTTGCATTCTATTACAGGTCTCCAGTGCGGCTAAAATGCAATTATGAACAAGTCGTATGGCATTGTGACATCCATACTCGTAATAGTCGACGGCCATTAATATAGCGCGAGTTACTAAAGCCAGTACTTCAATTTCTGTAGCCTCCGCACGAAAAATCGTATGAAGTAATTTATCCACTTTGGTAAGAAAGCTATTACATAGTTCATCTTTGGATAGTATTTGCTTCGCGAATTCTAATTGCCATCTATAGTGACTTCTGTGTTCGCGAAGTTGTTCAGAAATTCTATAGGCACCATAATGAACATCTCTTGTTACTGGAGAATGTGGATGAATATAAGCATCATTAACTGGGGAGTGATATAACCTCGTATAGCAACATAAGATATAAATCAAGTCATTAGCAAACACTTCATGCGGTCTGTCCCTACATTCATATGCACTCATGAGGCGGAAGTCAAAAGGAAGATCATACATTTTCTATAGAGTTTGAAGTCTAAACGCCACAATTTTAATAAGAATAAACTAAATTTTTTGAGGAGAAAACGTTAATATTTCATACAAATAAACAATGCATTTAAACTAGTCAAATTATAAAAACACAATGGACGATTTTGAAGAATCTTTATCATTTATGCTACAGTTGCAGTTAATATCCCGAAAAAAAAGTATCTTACGAAGCCAGGAATTCAGGTACAACAACGAAATTTCCCCAGCTCGAAAATCTTGACAGTGATTCAGAAACTATTCTTAATTTATTCAGAAAAACTAGCAAATTCTCGCTATTTCGCAGTATGTAACTTACCACTGAAATTCTGTTTTTTAGGAATTTTTAGAAATATTGCAAAATATATCTAGCGTCAAGCCAGGGATTTACACTAGATACCGGGCTTGCTCATTCGTTATCGTGACGTCACAAATAGTGGCTGACCGCGACGAAATACATACAGCGATTGGCGCAAAACGATGGCCGCGTCGCTTTGTACCAATCGCTATTCGCGACCAGCCACTATTTGTGACGTCATGAGAATGAATGAGCAGGCCCGACATCTATTGTTGCCTTGGTCTAGGTCTAGCCCCCGCATCTTGGCCCCGATTTTAAAAATTAGAGAGAAAAGAAGTCATTGTGACTAGTAATTTTTTAACGAATTACATGTGTTTCAGATTCGTTTATACCGTAAAAGGTTATTCCACTGATGTTTTTTATTTATTTTATTTTTATGGAGGCGAACAGAAGCAAGGCAACACTAGATACCGGGCTTGCTCATTCACTCTCAAAACGTCACAAATGGTGGCTGACCGCGACCAGCGATTGGTCCAAAGCAACGCGCCCATCGTTTGATGCCAATCGCTGTATGTCTTTCCTCCTAGTCAGCCACCTTTTGTGACGTCATCATAATGAATGAGCAAGCCCGGTATGTAGTGTAGCCCTGACAGAAGCTTAGTGGTTACGGCTTTAAAGATCTTCTTACTTTATAACCCCTTAATTCTCGCTCCCGTCAATATCACGGGCAAGGTGTCGTTCGTTATTTCTCGTGCCCGTGTTATTTCCGGGCTCAAGATTTAACTGCTGGAAAAAACTTCTGAAACCAGAAAAATTTAACTGGAATTTCCCTGTTTCACCAGTTTTTAAAAAATAGTGTAATTGGCTTTATTTTCGCACCATTTTATCTGCCGTAAACTACGGAGAATATTTCTACATTAAATAAACTTTTTAACCAAAAATAGAACCGACTTCAAAAACTACTACAAAGTAAAAAAATAATTTTGTTTTAGGTAATAGTTAATAAGAAATTAAATTAAGAGCATTGTATTTACCATGCATATTATTATATTTATGTACATTAATTTGATTTTTTGGAGTCGGTGCCAGCCAAGACAAGTTAAAGCCATGTTACCATTTTTAAACATTTCATCTGATGTTATAAATGTGTATTTTCAAATGAGATTAGCAACTATATGTCGACAAACATTGCTTCGGAAATTAGTTAATCATTTAAACCATTGTATTTTCTACCATTTGATGAGTTATATGTATTTTTTTTATTGTCTCGTATTTATGTAGATATAATTTATACGCGTGTTACGATGTATATTGGATATTTTGTTTTGAATTTTGTACTTGGCTTGGCTGGCACCGACTCCAAAAAATCAAATTAATGTACATAAATATAATAATATGCATGGTAAATACAATGCTCTTAATTTAATTTCTTATTAACTATTACCTAAAAAAAATTATCTTTTTACTTTGTAGTAGTTTTTGAAGTCGGTTCTATTTTTGGTTAAAAAATTTATTTTTCGCTTTTCAGTAGTTTTTGAAGTCGGTTCTAATTTTGGTATAAAAGTTTATTTTTTGCTTTTTAGTAGTTTTTGAAGTCGGTTCAATTTTTGGTTAAAAAGTTTATTTTTCGCTTTTTAGTAGTTTTTGAAGTCGGTTCTTTTTTTTTGGTTACAAAGTTTATTTATTTATTACTTTAGTGATATCCATATTTACATTAATTTATCTTTATTCTCATCTAATGTCTTTAAAGCCTTTAATGATATCAATATTAACATTAAACCATATTGTTGCTAATATATTTTTTATTTCACGCTAACCTTGGCAGTAGACTCGATAACGGAAGATTAGAAAATTTATCATTATTCTCATCTAATGTCTAAAGCCTTTAATGATATCTATATTTATATTAAACCATATTGTTGCTAATATATTTTTAGGTAGCTTTCAATACAAAAAAGTCCTTCCGGCCTGTACCGGGAGGAAAAGGTAGCTTTCCTATATCTACGTTTTAAAATTTTAGCTAATGTTACACGAAAACAGCAAGCTAAAATGCAAAGAAACGTTTACAAAAGATTCGTTAATACTGAATTTGAATAAGAAATTCGTCAAATTATTGAGCAATAGCCAAATTGGCTTCATTTATGAAGACTTATTTTGATCGCCAAATTTCGCGATATTTCGCCAAATGTCGCCAATTTTGTCGCCAATTTTGGCGCTAACGGATATGAATATATAGTTTTATGCGTATGATTGGGAAAATTATTACAACAATGAAAGAAAATAATTTGCGAGTAATCGCGTTAATGTGCTGTTTTGTTTCAAAATGTCAGCCACCCTAGAATTTCAAACTGCTCTATCTCAGCCATTTTTTAAGATAGAGGTAAACCAAAAAAAGCTCTGGAATCCTTGTATCAAGGCCTAACACGTAATTAAAAAACAAATTTGAATTTTTAACTTTTTTGTATAGTTATTTTAGATTTTAAGTTAATTTAAATCTTTAAGTGGCCGCCATCTTGAAACAAGATGGCGGACCAAGCTGGCCAACGAACTCGGTCGAGACATTAGTGACCTTAATACACACAATTAGTTTCATCAAAATCGATTCATAAATACGGGCGTTATCGTATGACATAGGTCAGATATATATATATATATATATATATATATATATATATATATATATATATATATATATGGATATATCTATATATATAAATCAACATTTGGACGGAGGGTGGTTTTGGGGTCTGAGGGTCATGATCGGTGAAAATATATCGAAATTTTCCGGAACTGCTTTCCTCCGAACGGCTGCAATAGGTAGCTTTATACTTTTTTGTATTGAAAGCTACCTAAAAGTATAAAGCTACCTATTGCAGCCGTTCGGAGGAAAGCAGTTCCGGAAAATTTCGATATATTTTCACCGATCATGACCCCAAGACCCCAAAACCACCCTCCGTTCAAATGTTGATTTATATATATAGATATATCCATACATATATATATATATATATATATATATATATATATATATATATATATATATATATATATATATCTGACCTATGTCATACGATAACGCTCGTATTTATAAATCAATTTTGATGAAACTAATTGTGTGTATTAAGCTAACGAATGTCTCGACCGAGTTCGTTGGCCAGCTTGGTCCGCCATTTTGTTTCAAGATGGCGGCCATTTAAAAATTTAAAACTGAAATAAATATTCCAAAAAGATAAAAATTCAAATTTATTTTGTAATTACGTGTTAGGCTTTGGTACAAGGATTCCAGAGCATTTTTTGGTTTACCTCTATCTTAAAAAATGGCTGAGATAGAGCAGTTTGAAATTCTAGGGTGGCTGACATTTTGAAACAAAACAGCACATTAACGCGATTACTCGCAAATTATTTTCTTTCATTGTTGTAATAATTTTCCCAATCATACGCATAAAACTATATATTCATATCCGTTAGCGCCAAAATTGGCGATATTGGCGACATTTGGCAAAATATCGCCAAATTTGGCGACCAAAATAAGTCTTCATAAATTAAGCCAGTTTGGCTATTGCTCAATAATTTGGCGAATTTCTTATTCAAATTCAGTATTAACGAATCTTTTGTAAACGTTTCTTTGCATTTTAACTTGCTGTTTTCGTGTAACATTAGCTAAAATTTTAAAACGAAGATATAGGAAAGCTACCTTTTCCTCCCGGTACAGGCCGGAAGGACTTTTTTATTTCACGCTAATCTTGGCAGTAGACTCGATTACGGAAGATTAGAAATTTTACCATTATTCTCACCTAATCGTCTTGGATATTGTGTCATAATCGGGCTGTATACTACAGTTTTGATAACTGTGTAACTCACTGATTTCGGTGCTTATGCTTAATGTGTACTGATTTTTACGATCCGTACAAGGTAAATACACTGCGCTAACAATGTCGCCTATAATACTATTTGGAGTAACCCCTTTCTTTCTTTCTTTCTATATTGTCACTCTATAGTTAATATTATGTAGTAGAAATATTAAAAGACAATTGCAGAAGCATTTATATACAACTGTATTGTATAATATAATATAGATATTGGATATTTTAAAGGCAGTTTCCAACTAGTTCGCCACAGGTGATAAATCGCCAAATATTTTCTGTAACTCATACATTTGTATGGGATTTGAAACAACAATGTATTTAATTATGCGGCAATAAACGCTCGGCAAAATATGCCAAACCGCTGTGAAACTGCAACAATGGAACTTTTAAAAGATTCAAAAGTAGATTTGTTGTGGCATAATTTATAGTTTTTATCCGTACGTTGTATTATACATCCAATTTACAATTTTATGTAATTTTGCTTTTCAAATTTAGCAACACTCAAAACTTTTTGTTTAGATCTTAAAAAGTTTGTTCTATGAAAATAAATCTGACAAGTTAAAGCTGATTTAAATATGTCAGTCTTTTTATTATTTGCAAATTCACGTAATAGAATATTTTATGATATTAAATGAAAGTCGTCTGCCCAACAAATTAACTATTTTTAAAATGCTTATTTTTTTTCGTTTTTATTGAATTTCTGAAAAAGTACTGAACCAATTTTCATAAAATTTAAATGGGACCAATTTGAGAGTATTCTCTTTCAAATAAAAAAAAAATCACATAAATAGGACGCATAGTTCCGGAGTAATTGGTGAACATACATAAAAGATTTTAAGATTCAAAAGTAGATCTATTGTAGCATAATTTAAAGTTTTTATCTGTACGTTGTATTATATTTATCTAATTCACAATTTTATGTAATTTTGCTTTTCAAATTTGGCAACACTCAAAAGCCAACAAATTAACTATTTTTAAAATGCTTATTTTTTTTCGTTTTTGTTGAATTTCTGAAAAAGTATTGAACCAATTTTAATAAAATTTAAATGGGACCAATTCGAGAGTATTGTCTTTCGAATAAAATAAAAATCACATAAATAGGACGCATAGTTCCGGAGTAATCGGTGTACATACATAAAAAAAAAAAAAAAAAAAAAAAATACATACACGTCGAATTGATAACCTCCTCCTTTTTTGAGTCGGTTAAAAGGGGGTGGGAATCAAATAATCTGAATTATAAAAAAAAGTAGCCTACACTTATCGGGGGGTGGGAGCGGCGCTTAACACCTTAATTCTCGCGTCCATGATTTTCACGGGCAGCGTAGATTACTTTTTTTTTTTATTCAGATTGTTTGACTCCCACCAGTTTTGTTTTTTTTAAATAGTGTAATTGGCTTTATTTTCGCATCATTTTATCTGCCGTAAACTACGGTGAATATTTCTACATCAAAAAGGGGTGGGAATAAAATAATCTGAATTATGAGAAAAAGTAGTCTACACTTATCGGGGTGCGGCGCTTAAGGTGTTAAGACACAGAATTCTCGCACGGTGGCTTTTCTACAAATGTGAATTTGTTCTATAACATATTGGTTTTTTTTTTGCCTTAAAAAACTATTTGCATACATTATTTAGAAACTTTATAATTATTCAATTTCTGTAATAAAAAACATAGGTACTTTTTTGATGTTTTTTTCAAATATTAAGCGACCCTGAAAGGGTTAAGATTTTTTTTTAGTAAAGTAGCTGGAACTAGTGATGGTTATTTTTCTTCTTTTCTTTAAATGAACGCGAAGCATGCGTTATAGTGATCGTGGCTTTGACGAATTTAATATTTTTGAAATTTCTATACCACGTTCTTTCTTATTCCAGTGATTTTTTATGTTTCGTTCTCTTGAACGGACCAAACTGCTCATGCGTATGTCACTCATCGCAGCTTGGAAGAATTACATGCATTTTTTAGATTGCTGCACTACGTGGTTGCTGCATCCAGTGTTGGTATTATTGTTCTTGTAATTGTTTATTTTCAGGAGCGCAAAGAGCTGATACATGCGTTAGTGATCGCGGCTTTAACAAATTTCCAACCCTTTCGATATTCCTATACAACACAGCTCCTGCGTGCAATGATGTTTTTCTTTTCTTTTTTGTTTTCATCGGCGCAAAGCATTCATACATCTATTACTGATCGTGGCTTTAATGAATTCCAAGTTTGTTTTTTTTAATTCGTATACAATGAGGTTTAATCATGCAGTAATTTTTTATTTCTTTCGGAGAGCGAGGCACTCATACCTGCGGTATTGATCGCGGCGTTAACGAATTTCATATATTTTCTGTTTTTCAGTGATTTTTTTTGTTTTATTTCTCTTTTTAACACTTTCCAACATACTTAAAGTGTATCCAAAGGTTGGAGTTATCATAGTTGAGATTTCTCCAACAGAGCGAAAATATGCCGGGACCAGGACTCTAACCTGGGTACTTTGGTTTGCCGTACCAACGCTCTCCCTACTGGTTATCCCGACGATAGTATATCCCTACTTAAAGTGTATACGATTTCGGTTTGTCTGCTTTGCTCTAACTCACGTAAATATACTGCGATTGTTATCTAGTTTGTCTATGTTAATTAGTTTTACTAGGGCATCTTCGGTATTGAGAGTTAAGAGTAACATTTATAGTTAATTTACAGGGATACTCAAAAGAATTCACTTACATTACGTTCTATGGTGAAAATCGTTGCAGTGTATTTTAATGATTTACGTTATTTCAAACATATTAAAATTGATACACTTCCTGAAGTGCATTGCAAGATACTTAGTGTAAAATATGATGTGCAGGGACACACGAAAGAGTTCTGTTACAGGGACACACAAAAGAATTCTGTTGCACAGTACTGTCTATGAGCAATAATTGCTGGAAGTGCGTTTTAACCTGTAGTATTTATTTTTAACTTTTAACTACTTTTTTGCATGTAACTTGGTGTGTATAAGCTATAGATCATATCCAAGACCGCACAAAAGAATTTGAGTATATTCCCGCTTATTGCTTAAAATTGCTAAAAGGAAACTTTCAACTGTCTTATGCGTTTCATAATTGAACTAAATTTGTCATATTATGTAGTATTTATAAAAATTTATAGGTCATATACAGAGCTGCGCAAAAGAATTCTGATATTTCTTTCAGACTATAAATGGTAATTGCTGAAAGTTTGGCTTTCAAATAAGTTATATGTTTTCCATACTGTTTACTTAGTCATCATTTTTCACTTTATTAAACAACTAGCTGTTACCCGTGACTTCGTTCACGCAACATTAAAAGAAGAATAAATACATTAATTAAGCAAAATATTTTACTCCCAATAATTAAAAACGTTAATAATTAACTAACTATTTATCACATTTCATAGGAGACAATACGGTATTTATTATTATAGGGACCTTGACATAACTCAGTCTTAAAAAAGTGAAATTTTGTGCCAAATAATCGCGAAAATGAAATTGCAACCAATGCAAAAAGGATGGCCAAATAAAATCGTTGAAATAGACGAATTGGGTAAAAACAAATGTCAATTTTACCTGATAAACAATTTTACTTTTAACGCCTTTGTGAAACGTTTTAACAACCATCCTTCAAAAAAAAAAAAAAAAAAAAAAAAAAAAAAAAAAAAAAAACATTAATTAGAAATAGTATATGCTTTTTCTTTAAATTCAATTCTGCCTCCTTGGTTTAATATATAGTTGAAACAAATCTTGTTTTCTAAATGACAGTATATTGGCAGGCAATTTTTGTTCTTCAGAATAAATTGATTCATGAAGTTTGAATATGTGAAAATATGTTTGTATTTTTCGGATAATTTACTGAAATCAAGATTTTGTTTTCACCAACTATTCAAATAAAAAATAAATTCTGTTTTTCAGTTTTAATGAGAAAATGGTGTAAAAAATATACTGATCTGTTTTATTTCTCCTTTTTTATACACAAATATGGAGTAAGTTACTTTCCGTTTTTAGAGAAACTTCGTTAAAAAAAATTGAAACTCAATTTTGAGAGTTTGTGTGACATCCTCGAATCAATTATAACCGGTATTCGCTAAACCGGTAGTAAACTAACCGGCAGTAAATCGCGTTGCGTTTGATAGTCTAGGAGTAGTTGCGAAATACAAACACACGGTCAGATTTTAATATAATAGATTCGTGTTCATTTTCCTTTTCTTAAAATTATGATGTGATTTTTAGCAGAAAACTCGGATACTCATGCGGAACGAAATAACGAAATAACTGATACTCATGCTTAATAATCAGTATAGATAACAAAACATTTAAATTTTTCGTTATAAATATGGCGTGAAACTCATCTACTTTCTATACTTATTGATCCTTGTATTATTAATGTAAGGAATTGATTCACACTCATTTTAAAATATATTGGAAAATTCCCGTTTTATTTCAAATAGGACGTCTCCTTTTTCCCCAGAGAAATCCCTTTTTAATGACATAATTCTTGTTAATTTTATTTTCCAGGCAATTAATTTCAATACTGGCATAGGGAAAATTATGTTACTTTAACGAAATAATATTAAATCTTTAGGTTTTATCAACAAAAATGAAACTATTAACATTCGTCATTTTTTTTTTAGGTAATCGAGTTATTTATTTTAGTTTTAAGAATGAAAAATCACTATTTCTCGCGATCCATGACATCATTTACGACATGGATAATTTTGCGGAGCATATTATTGATATTTGCTAACCATTTTCTTTTGAAACCTCTTTTTACTTTTTTAAAATTTAAATAAAAAATACGGTATAGTTAGTTATATTAGCCGTGCGCAGACGGTAAAACGGCAAGTATTGTTAACATACAGAAAAAAAGAAAAAGAAAAACAGTGAAGAAAAAACCCAAGATTTATTTCACCAATCAAAGCATATCCGCTTTATTTTCAATAAATGACGTCATATTCGCCTGTTTCCTATGGTTACGCATATTGAAACCTTGTATTATTATCAAAAACTAAAAAAAGTACGTTTTATTTCTAATAATATTATTTAATCTTCTTCTTAATTCTTTAGTTTTTTTAATTTCATTTTCATTTTTCCCGTGAAAATTTTTCAATTGAAACTAAATTGTTGAATAAAAATTATTTTTTCGGGTTTTGAATTAGTTTTGGCAACGATAAAGTATTAGCAACGGTAAAGTAAATTTAACCATTTTAAAATGCTATACGAAAAAATGTCCATTTATTCTCAATGAAAATAACGAAATTTTGAATTATTAAGAAAAATATTTGAATAAAATAAACAAAACCCAGCCTATGTTCATATGAGGGTTATAATCAGCCTATATGCAAAGATACAGGATCATTAAATGCTCCATTTTGACACTGGCTTCAGCCTAACATTTGCACACAATCAGATTTATAATATTATTAGGATTTAGTTTTGTTGCAGTATTCTGAACGTGTTGATAAGTGTTCCATAGTCTGTTCTTGACACATGATTTATCCGGTCGCGAATCGATTATACGTCTGTTTCAATGTTGGCGGCTTTAACAATTTCATATTTATCGAGATTCCTAACCATCGAGTAATTTAATAGTTCTGCAAAAAATTAATTTCAATTTTGTAAACCAATGTTGTAACTCTTATACTGTTAAAATTGTATATTTTAGTCTAGTTTGAAGCCAATCTTGATTACATGTCCGATTACCGAAAATTAGTCATTTTATCCGTACGAACAGTGGATATCTATAGTAATAAAGAAGAAGTTTATGTGTGTGTTTCTCGGTTGTGTTCTGAAGAAACCGCTGCACGCAGAGCTGTAAAATTTGTCTGAGAAGGTACCTTTATGCATGTAGTTTTGCACCTCGAAGCCCGAATATGGAATTTTTGAATAGATTTTTTTAATTAAATTTGATACGATTTTTAGTATTTTTTCACGTTTTGTAGCGGTTTTTCCACATTAGTAACCGGAATCTGGTCTCAATCTTTTAGCCCAATACAGTAAATTTTGTCCTCTTTTCAATAAAGTTTATACGAAATTCGTAAAGCGAATTTTTTCCTTCGACACCAAGAAATTTTGCCCAGAATGCTTGATTGATTCGGTGGTTGCCTCCATTTCAGCCTCAGCTACGCTCAGAATCGTCATTTCCCCCCCTCTTTTTAGCTCAGAGAAAGTTGATAATTCTTTACACCGATTTTAAAAAAGAAAGGCGGATTATTTATTATCCCGATTTTTTTTTTTTATTGCATTTTTTATGAGTTACATTTTTCCCATGTTTTGCAGCTTATGACGTCACTTGATGCCGCTAGAAGTCAAACACCGTTGGAAGGTAGTTGTGATTAGTAGCTGATAGGATTGTAAGCACAGATGAAAAGGTCGTCAGCTGATTACAATTCGAACAGCGAGTTGCGAATTTTTCGCGATTCACGAATTTTTCACGATTTTAGAGTTTTTTCATGCACGTGAAGTCATTTATGTATTTGATTTCAGAAATTAACAACGATAACTTACTGTTTTTGTATGTCAAAAAAGAAAAGAAAGAAAAAAAGCCATTTTGTTTCTTTTTCAAAAGTTAATGATAATTCCTAATTTTTTAACGTCTTTGGGTTTTTTTTGTCGGGGGGGGGGGGGGGGTGAGTGTTCGGTTGCAATTTAAATATCGCGTTAATGCTCTGATCGAAACTCCTTCCTTTACCCCTGCCTTTAAAATCAAAACTTTTTTTTATAGTTAGTTCGATTCAAACGAAATTTTTTCTCAGGTGCCCCAGATACTAGAAAAACTTCGTTATCATTTTTTCAGACTTTTGTTACCACTGTTTCTGAACATTAATCACTAGGGAGGGGTATTTTCTCGGGTTCCATTGGCCCAATTTCAACGAGAATTAGTTCATTCAACTTAACACGAACTAATTAAGATATAGATAACTAATTAAGATACAGATTTGGCGCCACCTGTCGATAAGAAATGTAACTAAAAGATTTTGCAGCGCATCCACAGCACGCCTGCTATATGGTGTCATAGGCAGCAGGGACACGTGAAGCAGTTTCGATCGGAAAGAGTTTCATTTAGAACAGAATACACCCCCTAGCGGTGGGAAGTGGAACTAAAAAATTTTGCATTTAAATTTGTCTGATTCAAACAAAGGACCAGATTTCAACGAGAATTGATTCATTGAACTTAACATGAACTAATTAATATATACATAAGTAATAAAGACATAGATTTGGTGCCCCATAGTGGTGGAAAGTGGAACTAAAAAATTTTCAGCGCGTTCACAGCACGCCTTCTATACGTTTTTTCATAAGCAGCGGGGACACGTGCCGGTGTTTCGTTCGGAAAGAGGTTTGTTTAGAACAGAGGGCACCCCTGGCGGTGGACAATGTAACTAAAAGATTTTTCATTTTATCTTGGTCCGATTCAAACGAAATCTTTTCTGACATTCTTCCGAAGTCTCCCAGGTACTAAATAAACTTCAGTGTCATATTTTCGGCCCTGGATTACCACCATTTATGAATATTAATATCCCGGGGGTATTTATTTTCTCGGATTCTATGGGCCCGATTTCAACGGGAATCCGCTCATTCATCTTAAAATGAACTGATTAAGATATAGCTAATTACGACGGATTTGGTACTCCCAGGCGGTGAAAAGTGGTACAAACAGATTTTTCGCGCATGCATATACGGCCTTCTAACCTGTGCCGTAAGCATCAGGAACGGGTGCCGGAGTTTCGTTCTGAATAGCAGAATGCTCCAAATAGTAGTGGAAACTGGAGCTAAAAGATTTTGCAGCGCGTGCGTTGCATGTCTGCTATACAAGGTATCGTAGGCAGCGGATACACGTGTCGGAAAATTTGTTTAGAACAGAACGGATCCCCTGGCGGTGGAACTAAAAGATTTTCTTCCGCATGCGCCGAAAATGGCTATTTTTATTGAAACCGCGAAAGAAAGTTAACGATTTGATAATTCCAGACAATGAAATTATTTCATTTTGACTCATCCTCGAGTATTAAGAAAAGTATTAGAGGTATTGAATCGAAACTCGCAGTCTGTACTTAGTTTATTTTTCTGATTCCGAAAATGCAAATTTTGTGAAAATGCGACGGTAACCTTTTTTATTTAAATTTTGACCAAAATCTGACCAGCTTTGAATCAAATGATTCAGACATTTGAGGGAGTGGTATTAAATTTACTTCCGCTTCGGAGTCCATCTCTCTAATTTCCGAAAGACAAGGAATTTCCAGAGGAATGGTTTCGTGCAGCGATTTTTAGAGTCATTTTGCGTTTCGTATTTTTTTTACGGGACCAGGCAACGGCGGGCGGACCAGCTAGTAACATAAAAAATTGTTTCATTTTTCATACCGCGCAGGGGAAAGGGGGGCACAGTGGGACAAAAGGCATTTTTCCTACCATTCAAATACTCAACAATTATAAATGTATGGATCATTTAGTTAACCTGAATGGCAACATTGTGTAAACTAGTCCCAGTCACATTTCATTTTGTAGGGAAGTTACAGCCATTTTTGTTTTTACTACCACTGTTGGAAAAATCAGGTAAATTTTACTTTCTCTAATTTGAGCAATAAAATATCATCCAATAATGAATATCATTGCATTAATTTAAAGCTTAAACTTTCTTCATTACATGTGTGCAATGTTCTTAATTCTATTAATAAATTTTGTGCAACTTTTAACTTTGGATTTAAAAATACTCCTTGTGGGGTACAGTGGGATATGTTGATAGGGGCATAGTGGGTCACGTCCCACTGTACCCCAATGTAAATATATTAAAGGATAACAATCCACAATATAGCTGAGCTTGTTGGCAAAGCTTTTCCTGTGGCCGTTTGTGCAAAGAACATTCTATCTGGATTTTCATCTACAGGCATTTTTCCATATAATAGCAACGTTTATACTGAAGAAGACATCATAGCTGCAAGTGTTACCGATATTCCATCAGCATGTGTTGCTGACACATCAACTACTGAACATGTCATTCTATCACATGAGTCAAGTGAAGCTAGTAAATCTAGATCATTCACAGAAGAGCCACAACCAGGGTGCTACAATTTAAATTTATCTCTGGTGGAAAACCAAAAAGTTGATGAACCTGTTTTGTCACCAGAACTAATAAGGCCTCTAATAAAATGACATGCATCTGATAATTCTCAGAGGAACCGAAGGAAGAGGAAATCAGAAGTATTGACTGATACCACCTGTAAAAAGTAGAAAAGAGCAGGAAACATTTGAAAAAATTGAAAAGCAAAATAAAGGTGAAAAGAAGTATTCTTCTAATGTTCCGAAATTGTTAACAAAAAACAGATTGTAAATAAAAATTTACGGGAAAGCAGTTCTTCAGAAGACGAAGATTTGAATCTCTCTTCAAGTGATAGTGTTTCAGACGAGGAGGTGGAAGAAAGAGAAAGTATTTTTGAGGATGATATGGAAGAAAGAGAAAGCGTTTCTATTAATATTTGAGATTTTGTATTAGTCAAAGTGTGTGGGAAAAGGAAAGGAGCCATATGCTATTATGTTGCAGAAATCATAAATAAAAATGAAATTGACTTTGAAGTGAAGTATATGAAAAGACTTTTGCCAGCATACAATTTTGTCATTGATGATGAGACAGCATATTTAGCTGTTCTTGCTGACATTGAAATGAAATTACCAAAACCAATGGCTTGCGGAGGGACAGAAAGAACAATGACACAATTATCATTTCCTGTAGACTTCCAAGGTTATTCCATGATAAAATGAACTTTTGAAAACTTTTTGTTATCCTTTAATGTTTAATTTGGTATTACATTATTATTTTCAATTCATCATACATTATTTTGCAAAGAATTTTTTAACTGTTAAATGTGTTCCATTATTATAACTATTTTTAAGTCTTATCATTTGGAAATGACTTTCATATCTTCTATGTTCAATATCTAAACATGTATTTAATAACAATAAATGTGTTGTGATAATATTGCTAATTTTGTATGTGCCTTACTCACCGTCCCACTTTACCCCATTCCCTGTCCCACTGTGCCCCGCCAGGGGGCACAATGGGACATCTTGAGTACCTTTTGAAAATTACATTTTTTTTAAGAATAAAATAAGTATAAATTATGAAAAAAATTACAATGAAAGCTAAAAGTTGCCAAAATAATGCTCTGCATTTGTTTTATTTTTTTAATTAAAAGGGAAGAAATTATTATAAAACAAGTAAAAATTGTCCCACTGTACCCCCCCCCCCTCCTCTCCCCTACTATTTTCAATAATTTTATTTTTTATTTCAATTATTGTTAGTTCTTCTACACTTTTACCCCTTTCTGTAATGTTTTCCACACCCATGTGGAGAGCGGGTAGTGCATGAAAACGATTTCATCCGGAGATAGCACCCTGTCAGATCAATTTCTGACCTCAAAATCAATCTAATCCGTCGTTTTCTTCCACTTTCATCCACAGTTGATCTCAATACGGATATGCACAAAATGTTTAGTTAATTTTTGATCAGGGTCGAGGTGCTAGGGCTAGAGCTAAAGGCCAGTAAAAAACTACGGATTTTAAATTGGATAATTTAAAGAGAAGTGAAAGGATTGGAGTGCACTTTCCCGTTATTCCTTCCTGGAAAAGTAGCACCAACATGATAGATCTTATCATGCAAAAGTCTCCAGATTTGGCGCGTTATTGCTTGAAATTTCAAAATTGTTGCAGGTTGTGAAAAAAAAATTATAAAACTAAATCAAAAAATTTTGTTTTTTACCCAGAGTTGGACATTAATTAAAATTTCAATCAATTAAACAAATGATAGATTCAATTATTTATTTTTCACAATATAGTTGGTGACTGCACTAGCTGTAATAGATTGAATCTTAACATTTAAAAGTAAAAAAACGTTTTGTAGAATTGAAGAAGAATAAACAAGTGGGCAAATGTGATCGAAGATCGCTCAAAGGGTTTCGTTTAAGATTCCTTTCAAAACACTTTATCCTTTCTTTAATAAATTCAAATAAATTTCATTTAGCAACAACAAAAAAAAAGTCATATATTTTATAAAGTAAAAATTTACCGGTCTATTTTTTCGAATATCTAAACCAGCCGGATAGCGGGCGAAGCCCGCTATTACATTCTGTCATAATAATATCCGTCATACGGACTAAATGCAATATTTAAAAAATAATAATTTCAAAATTAAACAAATTGTACACCTTCAAAATGTTAAAATATGCGAATATTTCCATAATCTTATTTTTATCACGATTCAATATGTTTCTCAAACTCATATATTTACTATTCTCTATTACTCATACACTATATTGCCAAAGGTGAGTGGTCACTTGCGATTTTAGACTTTTGTTAACTATCTAGAAAAATACATGAGGAATTAACCTGAAACTGCAGGTGTGTAAACAGTATAGTATATGTTATATATTTCCGCGAGGATTTTTTCCCGAAACCCCATAGGGGGCTGTCAACAAATTGAAAAAGAACGAATATATTTTGGGTAACCCTGTAAAAACTAATGTAGCAAAAGCGTTCAAACTCGAGATTAGGAATAAGTGGCTTATTGTAATATACTGTGTTCATTTTTATGAGGATAGTATGTATACTCGTTGAGAAATTAAGGTTTTTGTAAAAACATTCCCAAATTTCGAAAAGTTTTTTACTTATAATTTGCATAGTTCTTAATATAAAAAAATTTTCTTTTCAGAAAATATGACAAGCAACACTGTACATAATACTCTGCAATCAGAATTAAAAAATAATAAAAATTGGATTAAAAATGAGCAGGTTTACTAAAAAATGTTTCACTGCGCATGCGCGAATGCAATCAAAATATAATATGCATAATGTATTAGCTAAGTATATAGAGCAACTTTTGTGGAGGTCTCAAAATCATAGCTTGAAAATTCTGAAAATTATCGTCGATAGAATAAGCTCGAAATTCGTTGTTCCCAAAAAGAAGCAAAAAGATAAGAGGTTGTATCCAAACAGAGTAGTACGTGCAATATTGTGTACGCTATCTTGCACTAATCAACAAATATTTGATACAACGCGATTTTACAAAACATCACGCGTAGAGCGATTGGAGGCGGTGTCGAATGGTGATTGGCTGAAAAATGGTTACGTTGATATTGAAGGGAGGAGTTAAAGCGTATTAAATGAACAAGTATGTTAAAAGTTAAAAGTTTTGTGTCCGATCTAGTATAGTGGTTAAAGCATTAGGCTCGTAATTTCGATGCAACAAGTTGTGTCCTTTCCGATTTTTTTTGCATTTTTAGAGTTTTGCTTTGATCTTTATTGAATTAGTTAATAAAGAATATTTATTAAAAATGCTTCTTAAGCATTGATATAAAGATAAGTTAATCTTTATCAATTGCTCTGCAATATTTTATTCTCAATTAGATAATTAAATTTTAATGAGAATTAAGTTAAACAATTTTAAATTATAAATTATAATTAAGGTATATAAAAATTACATTTTTATCACATACAATAAAATTTAATATCAGATAAATTTCAAGAATTAAATTAAATTTTAATTCATATAAGCTATTTTTTAATAACTATACGAACATTTATTAAAATGCAGAAACTCCTAAACTTTCATTAAAAATAGTTTTTGTATTAGAACTTTAGTAACAGATGATTATCAAATTAGCAGAATTAATTAATCAAAGTTTTCATCTTTTAAAATTAAACATTATTCTTAAAAATCTCTATTAATTTACTAAAATTCTTTTTACCAATTACTGGTTGATCTGCAGTGATAAAGTTGTGGAAGATTACCATATTTAATTTTTGTCTATTATTTTATTTAAATTTTTAATTATTATTTATATTTAAATAAATATAATTAATATTAATTAATATTTTTATTTAAATATATACAATTAATATTAATAAGTATTATTATTTAAACATATAATTAATAAAGTTCCAAGCATTATGCATATTATATTTTGATTGCATTCGCGCATGCGCAGTGAAACATTTTTTAGTAAACCTGCTTATTTTTCATCCATTTTTTAATATTTTTTAATTCTGATTGCAGAGTATCATGTACAATGTTTGCCATATTTTCTGAAAAGAACTTTTTTTTATATTAATAAATCTGCAAATTAAGCAACAAACTTGGCGAAATTTGGGACTGTTTTTATAAAAACCTTAATTTCTCTACGAGTATACATGCTATCCTCAAAAAAATGAAACAGTATATTACAATAAGCCACTTATTCATAATCTCGAGTTTGATCGCTTTTGCTACATTAGTTTTTACAGGGTTATCCAAAAGATATTAGTTATTTTCAATTTGTTGACAGTCCCCTGTGGGGATTTGTGAAAAAATCTTCGCGGAGATATATAATCTATACTGTACTGTTTACACACGTGCAGTTTCAGGTTAATTCTCATGTATTTTTCTAGATAGTTAACAAAACGTCTAAAATCGCAAGTAACCGATCACCTTTGGCAATATAGTGTATTGATACTCGCTTTGTATTATTCTCAAACATTTGAAAAATTCGTTGAACTTCCAATATGACGTCAGATTTTCTTTTTAATTCTCTAATTACAGCGCCTAGAATAAATGTATTGTAGGCGCTGTATTCTAATGACGTGATATTAATCTGCTTTGTGTACATACTCATACTCATAGTCCTTGTATTTTTGAGAAAGCTTAGACATTTTCCGTTTTATTACCACTATGACGTCAATTTTATTTCATATTTATCTTTTTTCAACTGGTGAAACTTTTCACGTGGAAATCGGAACTGATGCTTTACACTCACGCAAACATGTAAACAAAAGTTTGGGGACTTTTTGATTGGCGCGATTTTCAAGACTGCGCCAAACGAATAACTTAATAGAATGGCTAGGTTGCCATTAAAGGAAAAAATCCCCTAAATTTGGCGACTTTTTTCCTTTTTTTAACAGATTATTTTTTTTTCTGCGTGAGTAAAGCATCTTAGCCAGAAAAATGTTTAAATTTTATAGGAAAAGGCTGTTAGAATTTTGGTTTTTTATCTCTATTAAAATAATTCGAATTTTTCAGATTTTAATATTTTGAGATCTTTACAGCTGGTATTCATCTATATACACAAAGTTTGAACTCTAAGTTATATAGTTTTTGAGAATGGATCTGTGACGGACAGACAACGGAGCGGGAGTAATAGGGTTTCGTGAGATGAACGAAACCCTGAAAAAGGAACTACAGAATATTAAAAACCTTGTTTATCATTTATATTGCATAATTTATTAATCGCAAGCTCAAGTGAAAACAATTATAGACCAACCTTTATTAACAATATAAATTAAAACTACGATAAATAAATTATAGACTAAACTAGTGCAAAAATATAAATGAAGTAAAACAAAGCAACTTAAAATAGCATAAGTAGAATAGTAAAAATAGTAAAATAATAAAATAAAATAAATAAACGAAATAGTAAAAGAAGCTTCTCACTTTAATTTAACGATAGTGTAATTTGTTTATTTTCCTTTCGAAAACACCTGGAAAAATTAGTCAAAAAATTGCACACTTCACATCAAGAGCTTGTCAAGCATGTCCTTGAAAAAGATGCTTTAATTGATATGCATAGTTTTTGATCCTACAAAACTTTAATGTAACTATTTTTATAGCATCAGCATTAAATAGCTCTTAAAATAATTCTTCGATTTAAAAGCTGGCTACTTTAGTATGTATATTATTTTAAACAATTTACAATTTATTTTAAAATCTGAATTTATTCAATGCAATTTAAAAACAATATCCATTTAACAAGAATAAATAGTCTGATTTCGTTTTTCAAGGTAATATTTTAAAAATTCAGATTACTTTAATGCAGTAAAATAAGTCTAGTTGTTACAAAAACATCGGTTATAAAAACATCATTCAGTGTCTAAAATCAATCAAAGATGGAAGTAATGGGTCGACAAGTGTCGAGGAGCAGAAGAAATGCCTCTTTTTGTCTTCTGGTCGAAATATGCAAATGCGTCGAACAAGTAAAAAATCCGCCCGTTATTTCTTCGATTACATTTACGCAGTGCTTCCGATAGTTGTTCAAGTGTTTCTGAAAGAATTTCGGTGAGAAACTTTCCACGATTGCAAATCTCTACACTGAAAGCTGCAGTTTTTATGCATAGCGTTAATACCTGCTCTGTAGTTTCCACGTCTGATATAGTTGTAGAAGAAATCTCCTCAGATATTACTTTCAAAGCATACTGAAATGACTTGAATACACGTTCCTGATTTAGATACGCTCTTACAAGTTTGTCGTAGGTTACTGCTTGATCAAGACGTTTTCTAGAAATATATTGTCTAACGTATGAAGTGAGCGGTGACTTGTTATGAATCTGGTATGTTCCACAATTTGGAGGAACCCATGTTACTTTGTAGAGTTCACAAGAGTAAAATAAAAGGTCGCGCACAAAAACTTCGTGCAGATTTTCGATTATGTGCGGTGGGAAGCTGTCGGTGGGTAGATTCGGTATTATCCCGGATATACTGTCTAAAATTGGTTGAAAAGTTCGTCCCGTCTTTGTAAGGTATTCGTCAAACATTTCAATCAATCCTGTTACACCAATGGTTAAAGCGCCATACATACCTCTTTCATAAAATACAATGCAATGTAGAGCAGTTTTTATTATTTCGTAAAATAATAAATGTACTTCATATTTAATCAGAAGGTTAAAAACTTTTTTACATCTAGACTTTAGATCGTTGGTGTATTTTTCGAACGGTTCGAAATCTTTTTTATCTGTTCGACATCTAATGTACCAATATAATTCACATGTTGCATATGTAAATCGGAATTCGTTTCGTATATAGTTGCAGATATCGGGACTTAAAGGTGACGTGGAACGAATCGCATAACATGTTGTGTAACCAACTGGCAACCACGGCAATTGGCATTCTTGGCAAAGCAAAAACATAAGGTCATTCAGAAATACTTCATGAGGTCTGTTACTTATATTTTCTAAATGGTCACAACTACCCAAAATGTTAGCACAACACGGAAGCATATTTCTAAATGTGTAATTAGAACTTCGTAACTTCGTAGAACAACAACTTTTAAGGCAGTCTTGGTTATGTTTGTTCCTTACTTGCATGTTTTGATACGTAGTACCATCTCCACTTCTGATTAAATTTTGCAATGTCGAATGTGGTTGGTTGATTCGTTGTCAAAAGAGGAGACACATCGGACGCGTTAAGATAAGCTAACTACACTATTAAAAATCTTCAGCTTTTGCTGCACAGTCACTCGACCGCTTTTATAGAATATCTCTATTTTGACCAATGAAAATGGTCCATAATATGGTAAAGTAACCATTTTCTTTAAAAGCAGTGGAGTGAATTTGCAGCAAAAGCTGAAGATTTTTAACAGTGTAAAGTGACCGATATCACCGGCTACTTCCATCTCGATTTTGGGGAGGGAAGAAGAAAAATTCAGATCTCATCTGATCACATCATTTTTCGCCGGATGCGAGAATAGGATACGATCGGGACCTACGTTAAACACGGCCGGCTCATGACGCTTAATCGTCACATGGAGTGGATTATCTATCACGGTGATTGATAAAAAGCGTCGCGCCCATCGTTTTGTGCAAATTGCCGTCTAAAGATTATCCACTCCGTGTCACGTTTTAAAAGTTATGAACCGGCCGCGTATAACCGCAATCCTACGTTAAACACGGCCGGTGCATGATGTTTAAAACGTCACATAGAGTGGCTCATTTTACACGGCGATTGGTGCAAAACAACGTGCTCGCCGCTTTACAACAATCGCCCTGTCAAAATGACCAACTCCATGTGATGTTTTAAACATCACGCACCGGCTGTGTATAACGTAGGTCGCGATACGATAGGAAATGGAGTTCTTGTTGACGTCACAATTCACCGCTTTTCGTTTCGTACCTTCCCAAAATCGACCTACAAGTAACCGCAGAACTCGGTCACTCTCTTTAGATCCGCAGGACGCGCCCTTGCTATGCCCCACGTAATATGATCAGACGTCCTCGATTTTCGAGGACTTCCACAGATTTGGGGACTGTTGTTCACGCAGTTCCGGCAGTTTATGATTTAAAACAATTATTACATCTTGTGATAATTTTGATGAAAGTGATAAATTTGTGATACAAAAATTAAATGTAAAGCATAAAAAGTTATATATTTTTTTTAATTTTTAAAGCCTTAAAAAAGTTTTGTTGTAAAATATAGACAGAAATCCAGATAGATTTCCCGCAATTTACGGAACGGGATTGACTAATCAGAAGCTTGTATTTTGCGAAATTTTCAAAAAGAACGAAAATTTTGGAAGAGTGCAGGCTTCTGAATGCTCAATATTGTTTCGAAAATAGCGAAAAATCTATCTTGGTACGCTCATTGATTATCCTACTACTAGAGCATATTTGTGTTACTAGACGAAAAAATAGGACAGGAATCCAGAGGCACTTTTATTATTTTGGGAACGAAATTGACCACTTCGAAGCATGTATTTTGCAAAATTTTCGCAAAGAGCAAAGATTTTGCAAAATACAGGCTAGATTGGTAATCACATTTCTAAAATAACAAAAGGTTTATCTGTATACCTCTACGAGGCTAACGAAAAAGAAAGGCTACCGCGGTGCTTTACGCGTATCTTTTTTTACAGACCGCCGGAGTCACATGATGCTCGAATGCACCAATGCAAGTGTACGAAAAGGGCACACGTCACTTTAGCGGTCTGTAAAAAAAGATAAGTGGAATGCACCGCGGTAGCCTGTCTTTTTCGTTAGCCTCGATGCCTCTATAGATAACGTCAAATAAATGTTACTTTGGAAGGAATCCAGAGAGATTTTTCGCTATTTTCAATACGAGATTATCGAATCAAAAGTCTGCTTATTTGCAAAATTTAAGTTACTTTTGAAAATTTCTGAAAATATACGCTTCTGATTTGGTCAGTTTCGATTCGAAAACACGTAAAAAACTATGTGGATCCCTGCCTTTATCATGGCGATCAGAGTTCATATTTTGTGATCATGTTAATTTGCGAATTACTTGAATGTATTTATCCCCATTCTTACTACATGTTTTTACAAGGATATTTGGTCGGAATTGAAATCGTAATCCTTCAACTATGTGAAACAATATTAACAGGGCTACACTACATACCGGGCTTGCTCATTCATTATGATGACGTCACAAAAGGTGGCTGACTAGGAGGAAAGACATACAGCGATTGGCACAAAACGATGGGCGCATTGCTTTGGACCAATCGCTGGTCGCGGTCAGCCACCATTTGTGACGTTTTGAGAGTGGATGAGCAAGCCCGGTATCTAGTGTTGCCTTGATATTAATCTATCAGAAACTTGTAATTTGCCAAATTTTATCAAAATGTAAAACTTTTCAATAATGCGTACGTTGGATTGGTTAATTCCGCTTCAAAAAATTGAGAAAATCTTTCTTCGTCAGTCACAAAAAAGCCATCCGATTAAATACTACGAGTGCAGTCAAGGCAACACTAGACACCGGGCTTGCTCATTCACTCTGAAAACGTCACAAATGGTGGCTGACCGCGACCAGCGATTGGTCCAAAGCAACGCGCCCATCGTTTTGTGCCAATCGCTGTATGTCTTTCCTCCTAGTCAGCCACCTTTTGTGACGTCATCATAATGAATGAGCAAGCCTGGTATGTAGTGCAGCCCTGGTGCAGTCGAAAGTTTTATATCCTTTCTCGTAGTAGTAGTACATAAGTAGGGTGTACATCACATCAATTGTAGGAATTTGAAAGGGGAAACAGATTCCCTCCAAAAGCAAAAAGATGTGGCTGGTCATGCTCCAACAGTGGACTAAACTGGACTATACAATGTACCCAGACATATGGAGAAATGAGTAGGAATGCTCCGATACATAAGGAAAGGGCATGTTTAAAAACAATCACTCCCGTCAATCAATCCCCCCCATTTCTAACCAATCAGACAAACCCGTCCCTGTTCATACAACAATCAAACCATCTTTTGCCCCGAGGTTAAAGAAAAAGACAGGCTAGCGCGGTGCATTCCACTTATCTTTTTTACAGACCGCTAGAGTGACGAGTGCTCTTTTCGTGCACCTGCATTGGTTCATTCGAGCATCACGTGACTGCAGCGGTCTGTAAGAAAAGATAAGCGTAAAGCACCGCGGTAGCTTTTTTTTCGTTAGCCTCGCTTTTGTCCTGATCCTCCAGCTGATCTTTCTCCGAGGCTAACGAGAAAGACATGCTACCGCGATGCATTCCACTTATCTTTTTTTACAGACCGCTAAAGTGACGTGATGCTCTTTTCGTACACCTGCATTGGTGCATTTGAGCATCACGTGACTCCCGCAGTCTGTTAAAAAAGATACGCGTAAAGCACCGTGGTAGCCTTTCTTTTTCGTTAGCCTCGATCTTTCCTTATTAACGGGGACACAAAACAAAAACAATCCCTTACGAAAATAGTTCATAGAGCTGTATAGAACTCTATAAAATTCTTTACAAGATCTATAGAATGGTCATACTATAGAATACTACTTCTATAGAGTTTTAAAGAGTTCTATAGAGTACTTTTTCTAAAGAAACTGTTTCTATAGAATTCTTAGAAGTTCTATAGAATTTTTTTATATAGAACAGTTTTTCTCTAGAGTACTATACATCTTATACAATTAAATTCTATATAGACTAATGATTCTATAGATTTTTCTTTTATTATTAAAAAAAATTTATGTGTGTAGTAATTTATTTATAACTATATATTAAAATTAAAAATAATAATTTTGTAATACATCTGTTTAGTATATAATTGCACTCTATTGATTTAATATGATTATATATATATACTAGGGGGCCTACCCCCTGCAAGCTACGCTCGCCAACCCCCCCTCAGACTTCGAGGCCTCTAAAAACATGACAGCGTGCTTTATTTTAAAAATATTGGTAAATCTGTAATTGGGTTGCCATGCTTTTAACATTTTAATGGGACATTTTTCGATTATCATGGCCTCATACACAGCTGTTGCGATAACTGACGACTGTTTTCGGGATTGATAAGTAAAATCAATTACTACTTGAAAACCAGCTTGTATAAAATGGTTAGGTTTAAATTGTGACTACCTCTCGGACTTTTATAACAACAATCTCTATTCTATTCTTCCTTTGCGTTTAAGGATGAGAAAAATTCCATCTGCTTGTGAATAACATTAAGAACCACGGTATTGAAAAGTACTATGTTATAGACATTTTCAGTAACAGGTTTTAATTTTCTCTCTATTTTAGTGCACCATCATGCATATTTTCATGTTATTTTAAATATGTAAATTATTTTTTTAATTAATATGTATATACG
The DNA here is from genome assembly GCA_963931845.1 of Maratus michaelseni. Classification (NCBI taxonomy): domain Eukaryota; kingdom Metazoa; phylum Arthropoda; class Arachnida; order Araneae; family Salticidae; genus Maratus; species Maratus michaelseni. The sequence continues at coordinate 118,734,635 of OZ007597.1, read as the reverse complement.
AATTTTCTAATAATTATTTATCATACAAAATTAATTAAATATTTTGTGCATGCATGCCTGCATTTATTCGGCATCAATTGATGTGATATTTAAACAAATTTGCTATCCGCGGTAATTTTACACCATGTTCTGTCACTTGAATATTGTCCATAAGAAAATCGGGTACTTTTCCATTATAGGATCCTTTGCTTTTAGGTTTGGGAGTTTATTCGAGCTTCAAAAAGGGATAGATTCGTTAATATACATAAATTTGTTGCCAAAAGTTATGAAAATAAACCTAATGAACTTTTGGTGCTTTTCTGTTATAGGGGTCTTGACGCTTTTTTAAAAAGCTTGGCGGAAAAAACCAAGCAGGATATTTTATTCTTCCGTTCAGTTGGGCAATTATTATTTTATATATTAGTTTCAAATATCCGAATTAATGATTTTATAAATTCGTTTAGTTAAATTTTACAAAAAAATAACAAAATGATATCAATAAATAATAATTACTATTAATTCCTTTTCCCCCTTTCTTTTCCGTTTACCTAAATGACGTCATTTGGACGAATTTATTCAAAATATTTTCAGTTTATAAATTAAATTAAATGCTGACAAACGATTGAATCCTGACGATAGAAATGTGATTTTTTTTTTCAAATTTTCCTGAAAAACATAATTTAATCATAATCTTGTCTTCATTATCGATTGAAATAAAAGATAAATTCAATTTCAATTTGAAAATGACGAATAAAAAGAAATCAATAATCCCTATCGGGATCCTTTTCAATTTTTTTCCCTTTTTTGTCACAAAAAAAACTGAGTAATTAGTTGCCATCATTACAGAAATGTCATTAAAATTAGAAAAAAATTAATATCTCGAAAACTAATTCCAATTTCAAAATTCTATTACCAGTTTTGACATCCGCGGATTTTTGTGAACAATTTGTATTAATTTCACCATCAAGCGTTTAATATTTTATTAAAAATAGCCTTGAAACATAATCAGTCGTTTAATCAGTCGTTTCATAAAATCGTTTCACAAATTCGTTTCATTAGGATTTTATATACAGGGTGATTCATAAAAGATGGGCAGAACTTTAAGGGGTTATAGTACACTTAAAGACAAATAATATTAAATAGGAGACTAAGGGTCCCAGACGTATTCCCAAGGAGATAGGGGGCATTAAAGTTTAGGGTCCGAAATTTCAAATGATTATAAAACATGGAAAAATTGGTCGATTCGTTTGCGGTTTTTGCAAAAAATTTTCTTTATGCCAGTATTTTCTTGAAATAAAATTTTAAAGTTCAATTTCAAAAAATGCCGATAGGGGGCGCTTTAGACTTTGGAGTAACAAACAACTATTTTTTAACGTTATTTTTTGTATTTCTTTAAATGATTTCGAAAGCTTAGACTTAAACTTAAATTTTGATCTAAAAATCTGAGTCCTAACGAGTAGTTAAGTAGCGTAAACTGAAATTTGAAATTTGAAACCCTTCTCCCCCCAGAACAAAAATCAGTTATTCCCGATCTTTGTGTCGTAGATTAGGCTCTAACTACTGCCGCGTTTTGCTAAAATTATTCTTTATGTCAGTATTTTCTTGAAAATAAATTTTAAAGAAAATTTTCAAAAAATTCCGATAGAGGGCGCTTTAGACTTTGGAGTAACGAACAACTATTTTATACCGTTATTTTTTGTGTCTCATTAAATGCTTTCTAAAGCTTAGACTTAAACTTAAATTTTCAGCTCAAAATCTGAATCGCTGAGCGTGGTTCAGTAGCGAGGGGAGGGGGTTCAAATTTCAACTTCTGAACATAGTTCAGTTTGCACTACTTAACCATGCCCAACGATTCTGTGCTGTGATACGAGGCAAAAATACAACTTTCGTCAAGGACTGCATAGTCGGAATTCACTCATAAAGGCACTGGCACAGTTGGAAACGTCGCTCATGCAAACGTTAAAGCTCCATTCCTGACGCTAGTCACCGGGTGAAGAAGGAAACAGAAAGTATGCAAATGTCAAATGGGGAAGAAGAAGAACACGTATGCAAAATTTCGACACGATTCAGGCATAAAAACCACTGAACGGTGAGTCAAGTGTAAGTCGCTGTAGTAATGAATCGGAAGATGGTGCCCTTCACGAATAAGGAAAAGGCTGAGATGCATTTAATTTACGGAGCGGCAGATGGAAATGGTGCAGAGGAACAACGAATGTACGGAGAGCGATTTCCTAACAGGCGGTTGCCTAACCGCAAAACTTTCGAGCGCTTGCACAGACAGTTGTGTGAGACGGGATCATTTCTCGCTTCCCGGTCGAATGCAGGTCGTGCAAAAAAGGACGAATCAGTAGTTGTTGCAGAAGCCATTCTGGATGTAGTAGCGGCGCAGCCAAGTACAAGTACACGAACAGTGGGTAGCCAGGTGGATACCTCACAGTCCACGACTTGGAGGGTACTGAAGGATGAACATTTGCTCCCGTTTCATGTGCAACGAGTCCAGAAACTGTCTCCAGGGGATTATCCAAATCGTATTGAATTCGCCCGCTGGTTTCTGCAGCAGAACGCGCTAAATCCACATTTTGGACGAACTGTGCTTTTCACCGATGAATGTACCTTCACACGTGAAGGTACATTTAACACACACAATGCACATGTATGGGCGGATGTCAATCCACATGCTACGTATCCACATGCTCATCAGAGACGCTTTTCCATCAATGTTTGGGCAGGAATCCTCGGAGACCACCTAATCGGACCGTACCTTCTTCCTGAACGCCTTAACGGTAAAACATACCTCACATTTCTCAACATGTGCTGCCAGACCTGTTAAACGTTGTTCCTCCACGCATCCGGCGGGTCATGTGGTTCCAGCACGATGGAGCGCCAGCCCATTACGTACGAGACGTCCGCAACTATCTGGACATCACATTTCCGAACAGATGGATTGGTCGAGGTGGTCCTGTTGCTTGGCCTGCTCGCTCGCCAGATCTTTCACCCCTCGATTTCTTTTTTTGGGGACGATTGAAGGCTCTTATGTATGAGACACCCATTGAATCCCTCGAGGAACTGGTCGCCAGACTTTCCGCCGCTGTAGGGGAAGTGCTCGAAAAGCCTGACGTTTTCGCGAATGTTCGCCGTTCCATTCGTCGCCGTTGTTCTGCGTGCATAACCTCTGGTGGTCACAATTTTGAACATTTATTGTGATTACATGTTAATAAATATGCTTTGGTAACATAATCCTAATTTGTGTCTTTTTACCTCGTATCACAGCACACAATGTGTGGACATGGTAAACTGAACTGTGCTCAGGAGTAGAAATTTCAAACCCCTCTCCCCAGAAACTTAACCACGTCTAACGATTCAGATTTTGGGCTGAAAATTTAAGTCTAAGCTTTAGAAAGCATTTAATGAGACACAAAAAATAACGGTATAAAATAGTTGTTCGTTACTCCAAAGTCTAAAGCGCCCTCTATCGGAATTTTTTGAAAATTTTCTTTAAAATTTATTTTCAAGAAAATACTGACATAAAGAATAATTTTAGCAAAACGCGGCAGTAGTTAGAGCCTAATCTACGACACAAAGATCGGGAATAACTGATTTTTGTTCTGGGGGGAGAAGGGTTTCAAATTTCAAATTTCAGTTTACGCTACTTAACTACTCGTTAGGACTCAGATTTTTAGATCAAAATTTAAGTTTAAGTCTAAGCTTTCGAAATCATTTAAAGAAATACAAAAAATAACGTTAAAAAATAGTTGTTTGTTACTCCAAAGTCTAAAGCGCCCCCTATCGGCATTTTTTGAAATTGAATTTTAAAATTTTATTTCAAGAAAATACTGGCATAAAGAAAATTTTTTGCAAAAACCGCAAACGAATCGACCAATTTTTCCATGTTTTATAATCATTTGAAATTTCGGACCCTAAACTTTAATGCCCCCTATCTCCTTGGGAATACGTCTGGGACCCTTAGTCTCCTATTTAATATTATTTGTCTTTAAGTGTACTATAACCCCTTAAAGTTCTGCCCATCTTTTATGAATCACCCTGTATATAGGGTAGATAATTCAATTCTAATACATTGTGATTAAATTGTCAATGTAATAATTAATCAGTCAAACTACTGAATTAAATTATGATTTATTAGTTTGTTTATAATTCCTTAATTTGTTGGTTAATTTTATAATCATTTATTAATTTTCTGTTAAATTTATAAAATGATCCATCTAATTTAATAAATTTTATTCACTAATATTATTGTAATTTTTATTCAAATATTTTAATCCGAAATATAAATATGTAAACAATTGTTTCAGTTTTAACAAATAATAATTTATTAGAATTTAAATATTTTTACAACCCTATTATGATTGAGAACGTAAACCACAAAAAAAAGAACGTTCAAATAGTGTAATGAGAAATCAGTGACTGTCAATGGTTGTTTCAAACTGAAAATACTCTATCTTCGAACGATCATTGAAGTCAAGCAGCATCGAGAGTGGTTACTACTACTAATTGGGAGGGTGACCACCTGGGTTCTATATAATTAATTCTATATATTTTTTTTATAGAAGAAGTTTTATATTTTTTCTATAGATATTTTTATAGAAGTTTTATATTTTTTGTATAGATATTTTTATAGAAGCTCTATAGACATTTCTATTGAACTTCTAGAGATATTTCTATAGCTTTCAGTTAAACAAGATTATAGAAAAACTGGCCATAATTCTATAGGATTGAATAATGCGTTTTCTATAAATATTTTCTTATAGAATTCTATAAGAAATTTTTGTAAGGGATAAGAGACTTCTGTCTGAAAACCAGTGTTGGGATAATTAACTTACAGTGGGGAAACTATCATCCCAAAGAACTATGAAGAGTGAAGAGTATAAGAAACAATAAGTTTATATTAAAAATTATGGTAGTTGAACCTGAAGAACCTGATCATGTAAAGAGAAACATTTTAGGCGAAGTGTTTTCAATTAGTATTGAAAAAATTGTCTATTTTACCCAATCGTAGAACTAATTGAATCCTTTCAAGTGAATGAACTTCATATTCACTTAATATATAAAAAAAAACTAAATGCTTTTTGAATTGAAATTATGACTCAATGTATGTTTAAAAGAAAATAAGTCCGTAATGTTTCAGTATGCAGATGACCTCTAAACAATTTGAATTTTCAATACCAGCCCTTATTTTGACATTCCATCTGGAATCACGGCAGGGCCCTCCGCCAAGTCGAGAGAGCACAGCCGTAAGCCTCCTTTTCTGGAAGCACCTTAGGGCACTTTTAACCCCCCCCCCATATCTCTGCGCTGGAGTTTCCCAAAAACCTGGAACTTCGTTTCTCTAGAGTATTTGGCACACAGAACCTATATTTGAAATTACAAGTTTCTGTCTTTTCTAGTTCAGACGATATATGAACTCAAACATTCGATTTTTTGTCTGTCACTCACTCACTCACGCGTCATCAAAAAGATTAGGTAGATCCCGTAGCCCTAGAAACTTGACATTAGGAAAAAGGGTAGTGTTTAGGATACAAAGAAAGGAAATGTTACAAAATCCGGAAAATTCGAAAATTCAACAAATTCCATCAAAATTGAAAATAATACGATCTTTTAGTCTTAGAAACTTAAAATTTGGTGTGAAGGTAGTGTTTAGCATCCAGAAAAAGACAACACCAAAAAAATCGAAAGCAAAATTTAAAAAATCGAAAAACATCGAAAATTTGAAAACAATTCGATTTTATAGCGCTAGAAACTTGAAATTTGGAGTAAAGGTAGTATTTAGGATACAAAAAAAAGAAAAAAAAAATCCAGAAAATTCGAAAAAAATTGAAAAAAAAAATGAAAATAATTTTATCTTGTAACCTTAGAAACTTAAAATTCGGCGTAAGGGTAGTGTTTGGAATTCAGAATAAGGAAAAATTAAAAACACAATAAAAACCGAAAATAAAATTAAAAAATCGGAAAAATCGAAAAACATCGAAAATTGGAAAATAATTCGATTTTGTAGAACTAGAAACTTGAAATCTGGAACATAGGTAGTACTAGGATAGAAAAAAAAATTCAAACATCCAGAAAATTCAAAAAAAAAATTGAAAAAAAAACGAAAAAAAATTGAAAAAAAGATTGATTTGTTGGAATTTTCCTGAATTTTTAATTTTGTAACTGGAGGCACGGACGTGCCTCCGCCAAGTCGAGAGAGCACAGCCGTAAGCATCATTTTTTGGAAGCAACTCAGGGCACTTTTGACCTCCCCATAGCTTTGAGCTGGTGTATCCCAAAAACTAGAAACTTCTTTTATATAGAGTATGTGGCAAATAAGACCAAAATTTAAAATTTCACATTTCTGTCTTTTCTAGTGCAAACGATATAACAACTGACAGTTTCGATTTTGTGTCACTCACTCACTCACGCGTCATCAAAAAGTTTAGGTGGATCCCGTAGGCCTAGAAACTTGAAATTTGGAGTAAAAGTAGTGTTTAGGCTACAAAGAAAGAATTATAAAATCCAGAAAATTCGAAAATAATACGATCTTGTAGTCGTAGAAACTTAAAATTTGGTGTAAAGGTAGTGTTTAGAATTCAGAAAAAAAAATATATCAAAAACACAATAAAAATTGAAAATAAAATCAAAAAATTGAAAAAAATCCGTTTTTTTGCACTAGAAACTTGGAATTCTGAATAAAGGTAGTATTTAGGATACAAAATAAGAAAAAATTAAAAAATCCGGAAAATTCGAAAACAGAATTTGAAAAAATCAAAAATTGAAAATAGTTCGATCTTGTTACAGACTTAAAATGTAGTGTAAAGGTACACGATTCAACAATAATTTACGATTCAAAAAGGAATCTTTTAAAAATTTGTAAAATTCGAAAACAATTCGATTTTGTAGTTCTGGAAACATGAGTTTTAAGATAATTGTCCTATCAGCTAGTAATTGTTTTATGTTTTTTTTCCCCGAATTATGTTGTTTTTTCTTTTTGTTTACGAATTTCGGTATAGAAAAGTTCCGCTGTAGACCGGCTATGTTATGGGTGGTTCCTTTATAGACATGTTTGTTTTCTTTCACAGGTTATACTCTAATTTGCATATGAAATATGGATTGTTAAATGATGTTAGACTAAGATTATCTTGATTTATCTTTAAATTGAACCTAAATGATCCTAAGAAGACGGATCAAAGAATTACTATATTGGCATGACAATCGGGAAATACCATCAGTAAAATCGAAAAATCAATAAATTTATAAAAAGTCGAAGGTTTGAATATAATTCGATTTTGCAGTCCTACCAGCTTGACATTTTGCAGAAAGGTAGGATTTAGGATACAAAATAAGGAAAAATTTAAAAATCCGAAAAAAACTTCAAAAAATCAAATATAGTTTGACATATTGAAAATTTCCGAAAATTTTAATTTTAGCTTTCTTTTGATCCTAAACAGTACTTTTGTGCTAAATATCAAGTATCTAGGCTGCGAGTAATATCTCAGATGGATAGCACCTTTCCTGGAAGCAGTTGAGAGTACTTTTGACTACCCTTTCCCATAACTTAGTGCTTGCCTAGTTACCTGAAATTCCTTTAAGGTAACTTCGTCGAAAATCAGTGGATGATCTCCAAAAAGAGCCCAAAATCAAGAGAAGGAGGATTACTTACAAAAAGAAGCGGAATCTCATCAAAAAGGCACCTGTAAAAAATGCAGCCAAGTCTCGTAACTTATTTACCGTAAAAAGTACGGAGATCGTATAAAGCCAAGTTTAACTATCTTATTAACTCTGAAATTTTCATTCACAAATCACTCCTAGTCTCTACTCTTTCGTTAATTATTATTTTGTGACTTGGCAATTACGTAGCACGAGAATGTGATGTATATAGTTAGTCTTAATCAAATAATACTATAACATATTAAGCTGTAATAACTTCCCTGTGCGTGTATATAATTTGCCTTAAATTATCCCATCCCAACCCATCCCATAACATAGTAAGGTGTAATAACTTCCCTGTGCTGCGTAATTGCCAAGTCACAAAATAATAATTAACGAAAGATGTAGAGACTAGGAGTGGTTTGTGAATGAAAATTTCAGAGCTAATAAGATAGTTAAACTTGGCTTTATACGATCTCAGTACTTTTTACTGTAAATGAGTTACGAGACTTGGCTGTATTTTTTAAAGGCGACTTTTTGATGAGATTTGCCTTTTCTGTAAACTTTACTTAAGGACACCAAATGGGAAGTCGTTTGGTTAAATAATTTATGAATTATTAAAGTTTATATATTGGAACTCCTAAGATGTTAATACCCATTTTTAATCGTTTCAAAACAAGTTGCAATATGGCTAGTTTTTTTTTTTTTTTTTTTTAATTTTTTTAAACAACTCCAGAGCTACTTGGCGGAATGTGTTGCAATTTTATATTATCATAATTAAAACTTCTAGAAATTTATTTCTGTCTACATATTTTTTTTTATTATTTATTTATTTTAACAACCTACTTATGAAAATTTTCAAACAAAAATAAATTTCTAAGGGTTTTAAAAATCTAAATAAAATTTTAGCTTATTCCGCAAAGTAGTTCTTGTGTCACGCTTAAAAAAAAAAAAAAATTACCTTTAATGCAATCTGTTTTGCAACGATTACAAATGGATTTAAAGTTAGGAATTCCAAATCCTCATAATTCCTAAACTACTTGTTGGAATGATTTCCCGCTTGGTATCCTAAAGGTAAACTTTAACGACAAAGCCTAATATGGTGTTAAAATTTGGAATTCGTATCGAAAATTTAAGAGTTTTGTACAATTTCTGTATAAAGACAAACAATAAGCTCATGTAAATTGAAAGAATAAATATTTTCCAATCGAATGGTTATTTTGGGGGATTTTATGAGGCAATTTTATGATTAAAATGCAACGGGTGTTCTTTCTCTATCTACCTCCCCCCCCTTTTTTTTGGTGGGAGGGGGACTGCATCTTGAAACCATCAGATTTACTTGAGAGTTGATTTAAGACGTATGTAACTATTTGTAGAGAAAAATAATATCCATAAAAGTCTTATGAAAAGCATTAGAGAATAGGTCCCTTTTGTTGGAGTAACCTACGTAGTATTAATACATTAGCAAAAGTGGAGTTGCGCATATTAAGTGTATATGTTACACGATTTAATAAAAAGTATTTTGATACAATTATTTTCAATAAATACATTATTTTTTTTTACATTATTCATTGTAAGTAAAAAATTCAGGTACTTACGTATTAACGCCACCGCAGCAGAAGTTGCGCTAATGCGCCAATAAAGAGCAATCTTGTTGTTCGCACGCGCACGCAGTTATCTTTTGGATTCCTTGTTACCTTGTTGTTTGCTAATTTTTGACGCCATTTTTTAGTTCTACGAAAGATTGGCGGCACTTAAAAACCACCAAATCTGTAGCTGCGGTCGTTAATACGTAAATACCAAAATTAATTTCAATTCAATGTTTAAATGTAAAAAGCTGCTTTACAATAATAAATTATAACTAATAGCAATTTGAGGGTTTTTTACAGCTATATTTAATGGAAGAATTAATATCCAGGTAAATATCGAAAATGGGTATTTACGTGATAATATACCCTAGGCATTTATCCATAAAAATTAATACCCGGGTATTTTACATCACTGGCTGTAACTGGCGTAAATATATTCTCATTGCGGTGAAAATTTTATATGTTATTGAGGTATACTATAAAATCTCTGGTATTGAAAATGAAGCGTGTTGCATTTATAGTTCGTTTATAGCGGCACTCAAAAGAATTCAGTTTATGGTCTATGTGGGGAGATCGTTTCCGATGCATTTTATTAATGTTTCGATGTTCTTTGCGATTGATATGCATTACTGAGTTGGGTGAGAACATGCTTTATCAGAAGTATACATATCAGTATTTATAGTTCGTTTATGTGGTCTACGGGGAAAAATCATTTGCGGAGCATTTTAATGGTGCTATGCAATTTGAAACGTAATGAAATTACTTAAGTTTGCTACAATATGTTTTCTATAGATTATAGAGTGAACAGCATTAGAAAAGTATTAGATTACAGGGCAAATTAAGATCAATTTTTGCCGGAATTAAGTTTAAAAATGAATACTACAAACAGAAAACCCATCTAATTTTGAGTGTATTACGTGGGGTGTATAAATTATATATAGGATTGCTCGAATGAATTCGCCCACATTACCGGATATGGACATGAAATGCTGAAAATTGATTTTAACAGATTTATGTGTTTTTAGGTAGATTTCGTAAGAAATACTACCTATTGCATTCTCCCCTAAGTTGGAATTTTTGAAACATTTTTGCAGATCTACGCCGCTCATGACTTCCAGAACCCAAAACCACCCCCAGTTCAAAACTTTATCTATGTCACTTTTTTATGGACACGATAACTCCCATAATTCTGCACAAATCTCTTCGAAACTGATACATAAATCAAGGGGCATAAAATCTCGGTCAAGTTCGTGAATGGGCAAAATCGATCCAAGGGGGCGGGGCTTTTTTGAAAACAGAAAAAACCCATAATTTCTTAATTATGATACATATAGAATCCGTTTAAAGTTATTACTTCTAGGAAAAGTGCCGAAAATTTATGTATGGCAGATTTTTTATATTAAAAAGACCCCAAGGGAGGAGGGGGAAAAGGGGGGGGGGGGTTAGAAGAAAAAAATTCATAACTTCGTCAATTCAGAAGATATCAAATCCACTTAGATTTATTATAAATCCTCTTAATATTATCTAAAACTTTTATATTGGCAAGTTTTTTATAGAACCAACCCTTATAGCAAAAAAAAAAATTAAAAACAAAAACAATCCCTGCCGGCTCCGCCCGGAAACAAGTTAGGTTTCGAAGTGGGCGTTTCCAAAATGCCGCATCATGGCAGAAGGTCTTTTCTTCCGCAATTCCCAAGAAACAGGCGCCCCACGGTTTGAGTCTTCGAAATCTACCTGTGCCTGTAGGCCGAGCCGTCAGGGATTTTTTTTAATTGCTTCTTTAGATATCTCATTTAATTCTAGAGGGGGGAAAAGTAATATTCTGTTAGTATTGGAAAGTGTTTAATAATATATGCCTCATGGACAAGCACAAAAATGAGTTATTTATTCTCTTAATACACACTTCCATTATAAAAAATAAAATACACAGTAATTATTAAAAGAAATTCCAAGCTGTTGAAAAAAGACAAAGCTTAAAGAGTCATTTTTAAAACTAATGCCAAGAAATTTGTAAGCAATTCATGGAATGTGTTATTTATTATCTTAAAAAGCACAGCCATTATTAAAAAATAAATGCACAGTAATCAGCTATTAGAGATTTAAAATAAAATCAAGATGTTAAATAATGATAAAACATAAAAGTCTCCAGCATTTTTAAAATTAATTCTAAGAAATTGCGATGCAATTCACAAACACAGTATTGAGTTATTTATTCTGATAAAATACACTGCCATTATTTAAAAAAAAGTTGAAATATACAGTAATTATTAAAAGAAATTTCAAGCTATTGAATAATGGCAATGCTTAAACACAATTTTGAAAATTAATATCCAGAAATTGAGATGCAATTCACTGAATTGGGTTAACCTCTTAAAATGTACAGCAGTTATAAAAAAAATAAATTAACAGTAATTATATATATATATATATTAATCAAACTATTGAATAATGGCAAAGCTTAGATTTTTTTTTTAAATCAATGCCAAGAAATAGCAACGCAATTCAAACTCTGAATAGAGATATTTATTCTCTTAAAATGCACAGCCATTATAAAAAAAAATTAAATGCACAGTAATTAATTTAAAACAAGCTACTGAATAATGACAAAGCTTAAAGAATTGTGTCATTTTGAAAATTAATGCCAAGAAATTGAGATTCAATTCACAAACACAATATTGAGTTTACAAGACTCATTTTGAACACTACTTTATAGAAATTGTGATGCAATTCATAAACACATAATTGAAATTGTTTATTCCAATTTCTTGTAAATGCATAGCTTTTATTTTTAAAAAAATTTGAGCAACAATGGCAAAGACTTAAAAGTCATGCAATTTGAAAACCTGCAAAACTTTAGTTAATGTTGGTTATACTAAACAGATTATGCCAAATTCTTACTTTTTATTAACCCTCTGAGCGTTTTGAAAAAGGGTAAAATTGTAATGTTTTTTCTGCATTTTGTTTTAAATGCTAAAAAAAATATGATTCTTTCAGCATTATAAATAAAACTTAATTACAAATATGAATGTAACCCATAAGAGTATTAATCATTCTTCAATGTTTTGAAAATTCATTAAATCTATAGAATTATATTATCTTAAACATTGCATATATTGCAGTGAAACCTGGAGCTTAGTGAACGTAATATTATGTTCCACACGCTTAGAGGGTTAAAGATGCTAGTACAAAATATGCTGCAGGTTGGTTGTATAGGGTTTTATGGCGCAAGGTCCCATTGGGGACAAGCTGCGCCAAAGAAAAAATTTATTAAAATATCCAAAAGGTTTAATGAGAAAATATCTGGATGGGGTTACCCATCCAGACATAAAAAACAAAAGACTTAAAAAAGCGAGGTATTAAAATACTATATTAAGAATTATTATCTGGATGGGAAATATGCTGCAGGAAAATATATGCATCAAGGGAGTAACAGTGGTCGAAGTTGTTACTTTTATCACAGAGAAATATAATCCTCCCTCAGCTCAAATAAGGGAAAAATTTGCAATTTAAAAATAATTTCATATCCTAAATTCGGCCAAATTGACACCATTACTGTAACACTTGAAACTTTAAAAGAATTTTAAATTTGTCACATTAAACATGAATATATGTATACCAAATTCCTCTTTTGTAGTATAAAATATACTCCAGAAGAAAACTCATCAAGAGAGCAACAGGTGTTGAAATTTTACATTTTTATTTCGGTAACGCATTCGTCAGCTTCAGCAAGAAAAAAACGCAGTTGATTTAAAATAAAGTTCGTGGCTCCATTTGGAAATATTAAATCTATAACTTTTTTGTTACTATAATATTTCAGAAAGTTTTAAAATAATTAAGAAATCTTAATTTTACGATACTTTATTAAGTGACCACCCACAAGGAGGGAATGGATATATTGTATATAGCGCCAAGTCCTCTTCCTGAATTTTCAAAATGGAATTGAAATTTCTTCTCTTTGTTTTCAAAAAAATGTTTGTAGTTTCGGTAATTTTAATATTTCTTATTTACTATATTTCTGTTTGGCTTTTAGTGATGACAAAAGCAAAACTTTAGAGTTGTAAAAATTGTCTTTCTCAACTGGTTCACAATAAAAATTCGTAGTTTAGCTGATTTCGTGTTTATATTTTCTCACCATTTCTGCTGATGTCAAGTGACATTAAGATTTCGATTTGTTGTTATTTTTTGTAATTTTTGTAGATTAAAATATACTTATTATACATTGAAAAACTTATATTTATTTGCTTTAAAAAGTTACAGGTAAAATAAACAAATCGAAACTCCTTTTAAAAAGGTGTCATAGGGAGAAATAGGGTAAAATAACGCGGTTATAGGAATATGTGTTCCGAAAGCTTGACCAACCCCGAATTTTCTTCTTAAAGAAATCGCGGCTAAGAGCGATCATAGTTCCGTGTTGCATGTGCTAGTTTGAAAAATAATTGGTAATTATGCCTTCTATTCAAAGTCTTCAGTACGGCTGAAATCCAACTATGAACAATTCGTATGGCACTGTCACAACCATAAACGTAGAAGTCGACGCCAAATGCTATAGCGCGAATTATTAAAGCCACTACTTCAATTTCTGTAACCTCGGCATGTAAAATCTCATTAAGTAATCTATTCACTTTGGTACGAAAGACACGATATAGTTCTTCGTTGGACAGTATTTGCACCACGCATTCTATATGCCAGCTATAGCGACGTCTGTGAAAGCGGAGTAGTTCTAAAACTCTATAGGCAAAATAATCAACATCTCTTGTTACTGGAGAATGTGGATTAATGTAACCATAATTCACTGGGTGGTCATGTAACCTCGCATAACAACATAAGATGTAAATCAGGTCATTAGCAAACACTTCATGAGGTCTCTCTCTACAATCAACAGCACTCATAGGACGGAAGTCAAAAAGAAGATTAATTTCATCCATTTACCGTAGATACCCTGAAGTCTATATTCTACAATTTTAGCAGGAATACAGAGAGAGTCAATTTTTGGATAGGGATAGAACGTGAATATTTCATACAAATAAATAATACATTCAAACTAGTCTAATGATACAAGCACAATGGAAACTCTCCAAGAATCTTTATCATTTATGCTACAGTTGCAGTTAATAGCCCGAAAAAAAAATCTTTCGCAGCTAGAAATTCAGGTACAACAAAGAAATTTCCCCAGCTCGAAAATCTTGACAAGGATTTAGAAACTAATCACAATTTTTCAAAAAACTAGCAATTATTCGTATATTCGCAGAACGTAATTTACTACTTAAGTTATGTTTTTTATGAAATTTTAGAAATATTGCAAAATACATATATAATATATATATATATATGCGTCTTGCACCTGTATCTCGGACCCAATTTCAAAAATTGGACAGAAAAGAAGTCATTGTAACTAATACTTTTTTAACGAATGTTATGTTTTCGAGATTCGTATATAGCGAAAAAAGTTATTCTACTGACGTTTTTAATTTATTTAAATTCTATGGAAGCGAACACAAGCTTAGTGGTTACGGCTTTAAATATCTTCCTATTTTTTAAGATTCTTTTTAGTAGAGTAGCTGGATCTAGTGACTTATTTTTCTTGCTTTGTTTATATGAGCGTAAGGCATGCGTTATAGTGATCGTGGCATTGACTAATTTAATATTTTTAGAAAATTCTATATTCTTTCTTATTGCAGTGATTTTTTATGTTTCGCTTTCTTGAACGGTGCAAACAGCTCATGCATATGGCAGTGATCGCAGCTTGGAAGAATTTCGTGCATTTTTTCGGTTGCTGCACTACGTGGTTGCTGAATTGAGTGTTGGTATTTTTGTTGTAGTTGTTTATTTGCAAGATCACAAAGAGCTCATACATGCGTTGGTGATCGCGGCTTTAACACATTTCATGCCCTTTCGAGATTCCTATACATCGAGGTTCTTGCATGCAGTGATGTTTTCATCGGCGCAAAGCGCTCATACATGTGACTGATCGTGACTTTAACGAATTCCATGTACTTTTTAAAAATTCTTACAGTGAGATTACTGCATGCAGTATTTTTTTTCTTTTGCAGCGCGAGGCGCTCACACATGCGGTAGGGATAGCGGTGTTAACAAATTTTCCTATATTTTCAGTTATTCAGCGATTTTTTATTTCTCTTTTTAACATTTTCCAACATACTTAAAGACTGTATATGAGTTCGGATTGTCTGTCCGTGCTCTAACTCTAGTAAATATACTCCGATTATGTTGTTGGTTCATGTAAATTATTAGATTTACTATGGCATCTTCGGAATTGAGAGTTAATAGTAGCATTTATAGTCGTTTGAATAAATAATTTAAGAATTAAAGGTTTAAAATTTGGAACTCCTTATATTGATTTGTCTAAAAAATTATAAATTGCATTTTTTTTTTAAACAAACCATTTAGAAATATTTGTTTAAAAAACTTCATAAGGGCTTCAAATATCTAAATCATAAAATTATAGTTTATTCCACAAAGTAGTTTTGGAGTCATGCTTAAAATATATATATATACTCTCATTGCAATCTGTTTTGCAACGATTACAAATGTATTTAACATTAGAAGTTCCAAATTTTAAATCCTCATAATTGTTAAACTACTTGTTGGAATGACTTCCCGCTTAACATCCAAAAGTAAACCTTAACGACAAAGCCCAATATGATGTCAAAGTTAGGTCCTTGTTAAGTATTGAAAATTTCAGAGTTCTGTACAATCTCAGTATGAAAACGATCAGTAAGCTCTTTTCTAATGTAAATTCAAAGAATAACTATTTTCCAGCCGACTGGTTATTTTGGAAGGTGTTATGAAGCAATTTGATTATTAAAATAAAAGGGGTGTTGTTCTCTATTTCCCCCCTTTTTTGAGTGGGGGGGGCTGCATCTTGAAAATCCCAAAATTGGTATTTACCCTTAAAAATAAATACCCGGGTATTTTACCTCACTGGCTCCAACTCGCGTAAATATACTCCTATTGCAATGAAAAATTTATATGTTATTGAGATTTACTATAAAATATTCGGTATTGAAAATGAAGTGCGTTGCATTTATAGTTCGTTTATTGGGGCACTCAAAAGAGTTCCGTTATTTTATGGTCTATGGGGAAAATTCCTTTTTGGTGCATTTTATTGATGTTTGGATGTTATGTGCGATTGATATACATTACTGAGATGGGTGAGAACATGCTTTATCAGGAGTATATAATAGTATTTATAGTTCGTTTATATCGTCTAAGGCAGCCATACTCAACCTGTGGCCCGGCGACCTTTTATATGCGGTCCGCGACACATAATCATTAATTTCTATTTATAAAATTAATGGAGATATGAATGAAAGGTTTTTAAGACATTCACTTTTCTTTTATATATTTTCACGAGAAGACAATCTGTCGTGTTATTTATATTACTAATGTAAAATTATGTTAAAACATCCTAATTGCCAGTCAAAAGTTATTAAATTCCTACTATTAGCTCACTCTCTCTATATATATTTCTTGTTGGAATTTTCAATCGTTAATAAAATATTTTCTATTCATCCATTAAAGTTCAAATAAATTTTTTAAAACTTGTACTGGAATGACAATTGATGTTAATACAGTTTTTTTCAAATATTAATTTATTAATTAAATTTAATTAATTTTAATTTTATATTTCATTTCTGTTTAAAAGTATAGACTCACTCCACATTTATAGTCTCCTTCGCCCGCGAGCCGCCTGATCTTCGTCCGTGAACAGCCCCATTATCTTTTTACGTGTGAAGGTGAGACTATAAATATGGAATGAGTCTATACTTTTGAACAGAAATGAAGTATAAAACTAAAATTAAATAATAAAATTTAATTAATCAATATTTGAAAAAACTGTATTATCGCTAACTGTAACATCGCTATGGCACTTTATTGTGAAGTTTGGTAATTTTTTTAATTCAATATTTGAAAAACGGCATAATCATTAGATTTTAAATTTATATCAAGAAAAATACAATTTTTTTTTACCTTTCTAACGCAGTTTGTCTAACAATTTTGTGAGAAATACTTTTCGAGCTATTAATTTTTGGTATTTTAGCTATTTATTTTTTATTTAATTTTTAATACATTTCAAAAAATTCTCTTATGTAAGATATTTAGCAGGATATAAATTTAGGAATAAATACCGTGAGTGGCGAAGCGTGTAGATCACTGGAGAAAAATTTCTGTTTGACCCAAGTAGGAACTGACTTTAAAAAGTTTTTATATTACTTGTTTTTATATGTAGTCCTATTTCTGCTACAGTAGTGTACACATTTTTTTAAATATTTAACACTAATCAAACGTTATTTCAAATTAAATTTGCGTTATATTTAACAACATTAAAAAAACATAGTAAAAACTATTTTTATTGAGCAAAAGTCCAACTTATTACAGAAAATCTCTTAATTTTTTTTTCTTTAGAATTTGGAAATGCTGCATTGTTATATTATTACGTGTTATATTTACCATATAGCTAATAATGCTTATCAGGGTCAAACGCTCATTACGGGAAAAAATTGGCCGTAAAAAGTTTTACACCACTATTTCCTAATAAGAATCTTCACGGCATATTTCTACATAATTTTCAAAAGAAATCAGGAACAAACTATATGAAAATAGTAGTGTATTTTTTTTATAACATTTCTTCCACGACAGACGTCGAATCATACTGATTACACCAACTTTATTACATTGCTTTATTAGACTACTTTTGTTATTGCACTATTTTAATGACCTATTTTTTACATTGTTATATAGGTGTGTTGCGGCCCGCCTAACGTCTCAAACATATGTTTGTGGCCCGCGAGGAAAAAAAAAACCCAATGGCACTCCGGGAGTGCCGACAGAAGTGAAAACTTGAACAATTACGTGTGTATTTTTTGAATCGTCAGGAAACGTTTTATTGTGCAGGAAATACTTTTAAATGAAGTGGTTTTTTTATTCATTATTATAAACTACTACTACAAAAATTATATTACAATTTTCATTTAATGCACTATTGTACATGAAAAATAATGCATATTATTTTACATACAAAAATTGCAATCTATTGCTTAAAACGTAAATTTACAAATAAATGAAATATAAAATTTAATGAATTGGTATTCTTTGAAATGAATACTCTCAATACATTCATCATTTCTTCCATGAGATTTAGTTTCATATCTTTTGTAATAATATTTGTCTGCAAAATAGGGTTCCTGCTTCCTATCACTCCAAAAATGATTTCTTTGCTGCCTGTCTTGTTTACGGTATTCGTGAACATTATGCTTTTTTCTATCTTCATACTGCGCGTATTGTTTGCGGTATCTATAATTTTTATCAACAAACTTTTCTCTTCTATAACATGATTTCACTTCATTTCGGTAACCACGTTTCCTAAAACTTTCGTGAAATATTTCATTATTTTCATTTTTTTTATATTACTTCCGTCTATTTTTCTCGTGCTCGTTAAATTATAATATTTTCCGTGTTTTGTTATTTCATTTTCATCTGTTGATTTCGTCTCGCGAGTTAAGTCACTTTTATCTGTTTTCACCGCGCGTGCTAAATTTATCTTGAAATTATTTTCTGAATTATTTTTATTTATAATACCAATCATTTCGCTTTCTGCACGTGAACTATTTCCTTTTGATACTTTCGCTTCATTGTATTAATTGGCAACATATACAGAGGTGTCGGTAACAGTGTCGCGAATTCAATGGTTTTTTCCCCTTCTCAAAAAAATGCCCAATGCGCCTAAAGATGTTTTCACTACAAAAAGGTTGAGTAGGGCTGGTCTAAGGGGGAAAATCATTTCCGGTGCAGTTTAATGGTGTTATGTTACGTGAAACGTAATGCAATTACTTAAGTCCACTACATGTTTTCTATAGATTATAGAGTGCATAGCATTAGAAAAGTATTAGATTATAGGGCTAATTAAGATCGATAATTGCTGAAAGTGCGTTTTTGTTTTTTTTTTGGTATTAATTTTTAAACTTATCTAATTTTGAGTGTATTAAATGGGGGTGTTTAAATTCTATAGATTATATATAGGACTGCGCGAAAGAATTCGCACAATTTACCGGATGTGGACAACAAATGCTGAAAATTGAGTTTTACCCATTTATGTGTTTTTTTAAATTGTTTCTTTAGATATCTTCATTTCATTCTGGGGAAAAAGTAAGTTTCTTACTATTCTGTTACTTTTGGAAAGTGTTAAAATCATTCATGAGTCATAGATTATTAATTTTATTATAGTAACTAAGAAATCAAAACCAGGCTACCCAAATTAAGGATAAAGATAATATATTGGCTTGTACAGAACGTAGGTGAAAATCCTTTATTTGAATCAATAGGTTTTTTTTTAAATTAGTATATTTTTTTAGATTGCCCACTGATAAATAAAAGCAGTTCTGGTATTCCCCGTTTTAGGCTCATGTCAGTGGTTAATCGCTAGAGAATAAACTATTTATAGCCAAATTTTTTTATTGCGAAAACTTCAGTCTTTAAGTGCATAGTTCGATTAAATATCCTTACATTGCTGCCCGAGAGGTACTGCCCAGAATAGGAACCAAGTCTGTAGAGCATAGATGTCCCTCCCGGTCCCCTTGAATGAGGTAATTAAAAAAATTACCAAACCCGCCGGTAAGCGTGAGGGGGCGCATGGTGCTGATCAACAGAAAAACATTGAGCAGATGATAATAAAAACAATGACATAATACAACGGTAAGTGACGGCCCGACAAGTTTCTATCAGTAGAAGATGCACTTTAAACAGTTTTCAAAAGATAGGACATTGGCTTAAAGGAAACACATATGAACTTAAAATACTGTTTAATTGGTATTTTATTTGTGAAATTTTTAATTTTATTTGGCATTTTAGTTATAGAATACGATACGGAAACAAATGCTGAATTATTTAAATTGTTTTAAGTGTAAAAAGGTTAATCTACCGTAATCTGGCTTTACGCCATTTTTTGACCTGACAAATTTAACTTTTTAAACAAATTTCATTTGGAAGTACTTGTTTCTTATCGATGATGAAAAAGTTCTGCGATGTTAAGTTAAAAAAAATTACAGTAAAACTGAAATTTATTGGTCAAGTCATTGCAACTAAAAATATGACCCCAAATATATTCACGAACAAGTTTTTGTTTTATATTAGGAGTTTTATTCCTTTTTCAGCTTCATAGTAGGAAAAAAACGCAATTCTAGAAATAATTTCACTTTTCAACTTCGGGCAAAATTAGATTCATATTAATTTCATATTAAAATCAAGACAATAGAGTGAAAAACAAAATCTTCAAAATTCGTGCATCTTGTAAACTAATAAGCAATTTTTAAGCAATTCACAAACACAGAAGTGAAGTATTTATTCCCTTAAAATGTAAGGCGATCATACAAAATTTTAAAATCACAGTAAAAAAATAAAAAATGAAGTTATTGAATAATGACAGAGCCTAAAAACTATCATTTTTAAAACTTATTCCAAGAAATTGTTATGCAATTCACAAACACAAAAATCAGTTATTTATTCTCTTATAATACACTTCCTATATAAAAGTGTGGGGGGGGGGGGTAAAATACACAGTAAGTAGAAAAAAATTCCTAGCTGTTGAAAAATAAATCTTAAGCACTATCATTTTGAAAACTAATGACAAGTAATTTTGAAGCAATTCATTGAATTGTGTTATTTATTCTCTTAAATAGAACAGCCATTATAAAAAAAAAATATGTATATAAATGCACAATAATTAGAGATTTAAAAAAAATTCAAGCTACTGAATAATGACAAAGCTTAAAAAGTTCTGTTTAAAACCAATGCCAAGAAATTTAACGCAATTAGCAAATACGTAATAGTTCTTTATTCTCTTAAAATGCACAACCATTATTAAAAAAATTAAATTCACAATAATTTTTAAAAAATCAGCTATTTAATAATTTCAAAGCTTAAAAACTCAATTATTTTGAAAAATAATGGTGTTTCAATTCACGAACACAGTTTTGAGTGAGCTTAAAGACTCATTTTAAAAATTAACCGCAAGAAATAGTGTTGAGATTTACTGGATTGAGTTATTTATTCTCTTAAAAAGCCGATTGCTCGCTTGCTTGCTACATGAATATGCATGTATATAATCAAGCTATCGATGATGACAAACACATTTGTAAAACCAATGCAAAGAAATACTAATGCAATTCATAAACACGGAGTAGAATTTATTCCCTAAACCGCACAGCCATTATAAAAAATAAATAAGTACACAGAAATTACATTTAAAACAAATCAGCTACTGAATAACGACAAAGCTTAAAAAAGCAGTCATTTGGGAAATTTATGTCAAGAAATTGAGATTCAATTCACAAATACAGTACACATATATATATAGTTGAAAACTGCTTTTAAAAAATTCCGATGCAATTCATTAAAACATAATGAAAATTCTTTATTCTAATTTGTTTCTCAATGCACAGCTTTTACAAACTAAATAAAAAAAGAAGTTGAGCAATAATGGCAACGTTTTAAAAGTCATGCAATTTGTTATAGTAAACAAGCAGATTATGTAAAATTCATCCTTTTCTTCAATATGCTAGTACAAAATATGCTGAAGGAAAATAAATACATCAAGATAGTAACACTGGTCTAATTTGTTTCTTTTATCACAGTAATATAATCCTTCCTCAGCTTCAACAAAAGGGGAAAAAACAGCAATTTTAGAAATAATTTCATGTTTTAAATTCCTAAAAATTTAGGCCATTTATTTTTCCTTGCTATAACACTTGAAACTTTAAAAGAATTTTAAAATTTGTTACATTAAAAATACACATATATACCAAATTCTTTTTGTTCTAGTACAAAATATACTCCAGAAGAAAACTCATCAACAGAGCAACAGGTGTTGAAATTTTACATTTTTATTTCGGTAATGCGTTCGACGGCTTCAGCAAGAAAGAAACGCAGTTGATTTAAAATAAAGTTCGCGGCTCCATTTGGAAATATTAGAGCCATAACTTTTTAGCTCACAGGCTATCAAAGCCTGAGAGCTTATGTGCCCGCCGGTACTGTATGTACGTACGTACGTACGTATGTACGTAACGCGATAACTCTTGATAGAATTAACCGTTTTACTTTAAATTTTGTTTATAGGTTCCTTTTGATAAAGCGCTTCCCTGATTAGTTTTGGAGGTTCATTGGTTAAGCATAAAGGGAGGAAATGGGGGGGTAACCCCCCATAATTTTGATAAATAGGTTTTTCCTGCAGAATTATCACATTTTCTTCAAATTTTGTATATAGGTTCATTTTGATAATGCGCTTCTGTCAATAGTTTTGGGGGTCCATTGGTTAAGTATAAAGTGGGAAAGGGGGGCTAATCCTCCCTTAATTTAGATAAATGGGTTTTTCATGCAGAATTATCAGATTTTCTTCAAATTTTGCATACAGGTTAATGGTGATAAAGCGTTTTCCCGATTGGTTTTGGGGATTCATTGTTTAAGTATAAAGGGAGTAACGGAGGGCTGCCCCCCCTTAATTTAGATAACTGCGATTTTCATGCAGAATTATGAGATTTTCTTAAAATTTTGTATATAGATTCATTGTGATAAGGCGCTTTCCTGATTAGTTTAGGGGTTCTTTGGTTAAGTATAAAGAGGGTAAAGGGGGGGCTTATCCTCCCCCTTAATTTAGATGAATGTGTTTTTCATGGAGAATTATCCGATTTTCTTCAAATTTTGTATATAGGCTCATTGTGGTAAGGAGCTTCCCTCGTTAGTCTTGGAGTTCATTGGTTAAGTATAAAGGGGGATACGGGGGGTAATCCCCCTTAATTTAGATAAATGGGTTTTTCATGCAGAATTATCCGATTTGCTTCGAATTTAGTATATATGTTCATTGTAATAAAGGGCTTCCCCGATTAGGTTTGGGGGTTCAATTGTTAACTATAAGGGGGTGGGGGAACGGGGGGATGATCCCCCTTAATATATTGTCGATTTCTTTATTTTTCGAGGGGCTTATTTCAAATTCTTTGAAATAAGTGTATAATATACAATTAGTGTGAATAGCCTGTGAGCTCAATGCCCTCAGTTTAACTGGGCAGTTTTCTTTATTTTATTAATATCACACTTAAAATCTTTAAAATAAATTTTACGACACTTCATTAACACATTTTCAGCCAAAGGTGCGTAAACGCACCATTTCAATAATAAAAAAATTATTAACACTGACATATTTTTCACTAATTTTATTTTTCTGCTATTTTTAAGGGTTTTGGAAACATCTATAAAATATTAGTAATTCAATTGAAGTAATCACTTTCTGTTGAGAAATTTTCAAAATACGCTGGTTTTTTTACTTGAAACGGTTATTGACAAATTAGACTTTTTGAAAATGTATTATTATTCCACTTGAGATTAATTATATGTTTTTATAATGAAGTAAAGTTGCAAGTTCTGTAAATAAAATAAAAATTAAACAAATGCCATAAGAAAACAATTTTTTTTAATTTAATGGTATATTATTAATAAATTAATAATGGTAACGTCAAATTAAATAAAATATTTTTCTTGCACGAAACATTTGTGGTGTCTTAATGAATGTAACTTAAGCAAATTTCAATGCAAAAAATCCCGCATTTTATAAAATTTCTATGTTTGGCCTAAAATGGGTTAACTGAGCACCCACAACGAGGGAAGGTATATAATGTATATAGCTTCAGTTCAAGTGCCTCTCCCTGAATATCCAAATGGAATTAACTAAAATTTCTTCTCTTTATTTTGAAAAAAAGTTGCTAGAAGCTTATTTTCGAAATTTTAATATTTGGTATTTACTGTTTTGCTTTTAGTCAAAAAACTTTTTGTAAAAATTGTCTTGTTCAGCTGGATCAGACTTAAAATTCATAGTTTAGCTGATTTCGTGTTTATATTCTCTCATATAATACCATTTCTGCTGGTGTCAAGTGACACATTTTAACAGATTTCGATTTATTGTTTTTGGAATTATTTGGATTATTTTGGATTATTTTTGGAATAAAATAAACAGTTTATTATACATTGAAAACATTTTTATATTCATTAGCTTTAAAAAGTATAGGTAAAATAAACAAATAGAAACGTCTTTTAATACGGTGCCATTAAACATAGGCAGAAATAAAGTAAAAAAAACGCAGTCATAGGAATATCTGTTCCAAAAGCTTGCCCAACCCCGAATTTTATTCTGCGAGAGATCGCGTTAAGATAATGTATAGTTCAGTGTTGCCAGTGCTATTTTAGAAAATAATTGGTAATTATGCCTTCTATTACAAGTCTTCAGTACGACTGAGATGTAACACTGAGCAACTCGTATGGCATTGTCAAAACCATACTCGTAATAGTCGATGCCTATTAATATAGCGCGAGTTGCTAAAGACACTACTTCAATTTCTGTAGCCTCGCCACGAAAAATCGGGCGAAGTAATCTAGCCACTTTTCTACGAAAGACAACATATAGTTCTTCGTTGGATAGTATTTGCATCGAGCATTCCAATTTCCATCTACAGTGACTTCTGCGTGCGCTAAGTTGTCCAAAAACTGTATAGGCAGTATAATGAACATACAGTGTCTCACATAAGTGATGGGACACTTGTGCTTTACAAAAGGAAACTAATCAAATAAATTAAAAAAACATGTACACATTTTTTTTGTGGGTGTGTTTCATACTTAAATTTAGTAAAGATTATTACATAACATACATTTTGTCAAAATATTAAAATATTAATTTAATAAAAATACAAAATGTTTAGAACGGAGCAAAAAATAGCTCACATAAGTGATGGGACACCATTATATATGCAACAAAAATCGCCTGAAATAAGCAATAAAAATATTTTTTGGGGTTTTATTTTTACTTAAAAGCAATTGGCAATAATTTATAAAATCGTCTGCAGTATTTCTCTCCAGTTTGTTTTGGAATTTTTGTGTTTTTTAGCTCTGTGTAGTCATGAATGCTAAACGAAAAGAAACTTCGCCTGAAATTCGAAAATTAGTTATTAATTTGCATATTGAACGTGGAAAATCTATTAGAAAAACTGCTGAAACAGTTAACTTGAGTCGTTCAACAGTTTTCAATATCATTAAACGATATAAAACGAATCATATGATTCAGGATAAAAGAAGACCTGGCTGACCATCAAAGCTATCCAATGGAATAAAGCGAATTATCGTTCGAAATATTAAAAAAAATCCAAGAATTAGTGCTTCAAAAGTTGCTGCTGATTTACAAGCATTATATGGAATAATTGTTAATCCTGAAACTATTAGAAGGGTAATTCGATCTGCTGGATATCACGGTAGAGCAGCCAGGAAAAAATTCTTCGTAAGTGAAAAGAATAGAAAACTCAGACTAGCTTTCGCAAAATCCAACATAAATAAGAATTCTGATTACTGGAATAAAGTTATATTTGCTGATGAGAGTAAATTTAATATATTTGGTTCTGACGGTAGAATCTTGGTGTGGAGAAAACCCAGGGAAGAACTTCGCAAACAGAACTTGGTACCAACAGTAAAACATGGTGGAGGAGGAGTTATGGTATGGGGGTGTATGTCGTCCGCTGGAGTTGGTAATTTTGTTTTTATTGACAGTATAATGGATCAGTACAAGTATATTGATATTTTAAAGCAAAATTTGAAATCTTCAGCACGAAAATTGAACCTTCATAACGATTTTAAATTCTACCAGGACAATGACCCCAAGCACACTGCTCTGAACGTTAGACTCTGGCTGCTATATAACTGTCCTGAAATAATAAAAACACCACCACAATCTCCAGACTTAAATCCCATAGAGAATATTTGGCAAGAATTGGAATCAAGAATTCGCAAACACACCATTTCTTCAAAACAACAACTAAAATCGGTGCTTCAAGAAGAATGGGGTAAAATCACTCCAGAAATCACAAAAAAAATAGTCGAATCCATCCCAAAAAGATTAAATCATGTTTTAAAAGTAAAAGGAAATCCAACAAAATATTAAAACCTTTTAAAAAGTAAAATTTGTGGATAAATATTTGATGGAAAAGTAAGTGTCCCATCACTTATGTGAGCCATTTTTTGCTCCGTTCTGAACAATTGTATTTTTACTAAATTAATATTTTAATATTTTGACAAAATGTATGTTATGTAATAATTGTTACTAACTTTAAATATGAAACACACCCAAAAAATTTTTGCACATGTTTGTTTATTTATTTTATTGCAGTTTCTTTTTATAAAGCACAAGTGTCCCATCACTTTTGTGAGACACTGTATATTGTTACTGGAGAATGTCGATTAATGTAATCATAATTCACTGGATGGTCATGTGACCTCGCATAACAACATAAAATGTATATCAGGTCATTAGCAAACACTTCATGAGGTCTATCCCTACAATCATCAGCACTCATGGAGCAGAAGTTAAAAGGAAAATCATTTTGATCCATTTTCCGTAGATACCCTGAAGTCTAAATGCTAAAGTTTTAACAGGAATACAGAGAGAGTAAGTTTTTCGATGGGGAGAACAACGTTAATATTTCATACAAATAAATAATACATTCAAACTAGTCTAATGATACAAGCAGAATGGAAGTTCTCCAAGAATCTTAATCATTTATGCTACAGTTTCAGCTAATAGCCCGAAAAAGAAAATCTTACGGAGCCAGGAATTCAGGTACAACAACGAAGTATCACCAGCTCGAAAATCATAAGAGGGATTCAGAAACAATTCGCAATTTTCCAAATAAACTGACAATTATTCGCATATACGCTATTTCGCAGAATGTAATTTACCACTTAAATTCAGTTTTTCTATGAAATTTTAGAAATATCGCAAAATATATCTAGCGTCTAGTACTTGCATCTCTGCCTCGATTTCAAAAATTGGAGAGAAAAGAAGTCTTTAAATAAAATATCACATTTAATCAGATATAAAACTAGATACAAGATATACATGTAATATACAATACAATCAAAACATTCTCCGTTGCACACTCTTTGTGGAGCTCTCGGCTGTATTTCTGTTATGTTTGAAATTCCCTTATGTGTGCTATCTCGTCCCTGTATATATTAACGATGACTTGTACGCAGGCGCTTGCGCGACCTACGTTATACATGGCAGTGCATGACGTTTAAAACGTCACATGGAGTGGATCCTTTTACACGGCTTTTGTGCAAAGCGGTACGCCCCACCGTTTTGAACCAATCACCGTGTAAAAATGATCCACTCCATGTGACGTTTTAAATGTCATGCACCGGCCGTGTATAACCGCGACCTACGTTATACACGGCCGGTGCATGACGTTTAAAACGTCACATGCAGTGGATCATTTTTACACAGTGATTGGTGCAAAACGGTGGGAGCGCCGCTTTGCACCAATCACTGTGTAAAAATGATCCATTCCGAGGCTAACAAAAAAGAAAGGCTACCGCGGTGCTTTACGAGTATCTTTTTCAACAGACCGCCGAAGTCACGTGATGCGCGAATGCACCAATGCAGGTGGAAGGAAAGAGCATCACGTCACTCTAGCGGTCTGTAAAAAAAGATAAGTGGAATGCACCGCGGTAGCCTGTCTGTTTCGTTAGCCTCGATCCATTCCATGTGACGTTTTAAACGTCATGCACCGGCCGCGAGGCTAACGAAAAAGAAAGGCTACCGCGGTGCTTTACGCGTATCTTTTTTTACAGACCGCGAGAGTCACGTGATGCTCGAATCCACCAATGCAGGTGTACGGAAAGAGCATCCCGTCACTCTAGCGGTCTGTAAAAAAAGATAAGTGGAATGCACCGCGGTAGCCTGTCTCTTTCGTTAGCCTCGACCGGCCGTATATAACGTAGGCCGTGGCGTTCAGCTGCAATAACATTAAGAGTAGAGTATTTCTTGAGGGTTTGTTAACTCGGAGACTTCGACAATTAATGAAGCATGCACTGTTCCACCTGAACACGATTTTGATCTAATGGAGGTTCGTCAATTTTTTTCAAGGTTTAACTGTTTAACTTTATTAACTGTAAACATGGTTGAAATTTCTCCAGTCAACGTACGTAGATGCACTTATTGAGGGGGCTAGATTATAGCCTGAAACGTTTGCAGTAATTTTTATTGTTTTGATTGTATTTTATGTAAGATTAAATTAAATGTGATATTTTATTTAAAGACTTTTATTTATCAGACGTTAAAAATGTTTAGTTAGTTTAGAAGAGAAGGCATTTATGTTATGGAATGAACACTAGCTTAGTGGTTACGGCTTCAAAGATCTTTCTTATTTTTAAGTAGAGTAGCTGGATCTAGTTATGGTTATTTTTCTTGTTTTGTTTAAACAAGCGCGAGGCATGCGTTATAGTGATCGCGGCTTTGAAGAATTTAATATTTTTAGAAATTTCTATACCACGTTCTTTCTTATTCCAATGATTTTTTTTCTGTTTGTTTTCTGAAGCGGTGCAAACCATTCGTGCATACGTTAGAGAACTCAGTTTGAAAGAATTTCATGCATTTTTTAAATTGCTGCAATATGTAGTTGCTTCATCCAGTGTTGGTATTTTTGTTGTAGTTGTTTATTTGCAGGATCGCAAAGACCTCATGCATGCGTTAGTAATCGCGGCTTTAACAAATTTCATGCCCTTTCAATATTCCTATACAACGAGCCTCCTGTATTGTTTTAGTCAGCGCAAAGCGCTCATACATATGTTACTGATCGTGGCTTTAATGAATTTCATGTATTTTTTTAAATTCGTATGCAGTGAGGTTACTTCATGCAATATTTTTTTCTCTTGGAGCGCGAGGCGCTCATACATGCGGTAGTGATCGCGGCATTAACAAATTTCATATTTTCAGTTATTCAGCGATTTTTTTCCTTTATTTCTGTATTTAACACTTTCTAGCATACTTAAAAAGTATATATGAGTTCGGTTTGTCTGCCGGTCTCTGTCTGTCTGTGCTCTAATTCACGTAAATATACTCTGATTGTTATGTAGTTGGTGTATGTTAATTAGGTTTACTATGGCATCTTCGGTATTGAGAATTAAAGAGTAACATTCATAGTTCATTTACAGGGAGGGACACTCAAAAGAATTCATTTACATAACGTGCTCGGTATATTTTTCCAACGGTTCATAATCTTTTTTATCTGTTCGACATCTAATGTACCAATATAATTCACATGTTTCATATGTAAATCTAAATTCGTTTCGTATATAATTGCAGACATCGGGATTTAAATGTGACGTGGAATGAATCGCATAGATGTTGTGTAACCAACTAACAACGCTTTACATTCTTGGCAAAGAAAGAACATAAGGTCAATCGTAAATACTTCATGAGGTCTGTTTCTTATAATGACTAAATAGTCACAACTATACAAAGCGTTAGCACAACATGGAAGCATATTTCTAGGTGTGTAATTAGAACTTGGAGAAATTTAAGGCAGTCTTAGATATGTTTGTTCCTTAATTACATGTTTGAATACGTAGATCCTAGTACCATTTACACATCTGATTGAATTCTACTATGTCAAATGTGGTTAGTTGATTGGTTATCAAAAGAGGAGACACATGGGGCGCGTCCTGATAAGCTAACCAAAGTGGCCGATATCACCGATACTTACATCTAGTTTCTGCGGAGGTAAGGAGCAAAATTCTGATCCCATCATTTTTCGCGAATACGATACGATCGCAAGCTACGTTATACACTGCCGGAACATGAAGTTTTAAACGTCACATGGAGTTGATCATCTTTACACGGCGATTAATGCAAAACGATGGCGACGACGCTGTACACCAATTGCCGTGTAAAAATCAACCACTTCATTTGACGTTTCAAACGTCATGCACCGGTCGTGTATAATCAAGGCAACACTAGATACCGGGCTTGCTCATTCACTCTCAAAACGTCACAAATGGTGGCTGACCGCGACCAGCGATTGGTCCAAAGCAATGCGCCCATCGTTTTGTACCAATCGCTGTATGTCTTTCCTCCTAGTCAGCCACCTTTTGTGACGTCATCATAATGAATGAGCAAGCCCGGTATGTAATGTAGCCCTGGTATAAAGTTGGTCGTGATCTTGTCTTATCATAACGACACAAATGGTGGCTGGCCACGACCAAATACATACAGCGTTTGACACAAAACGATGGGCGCGACGCTTTGTACCAGTCGCTGGTCGCGGCCAGCCACTATTTGTGACGTAATGAAAGTGAATGATCAAGTCCGGTATCTAGTGTTGCCCTGTCGCGATACGGTACGAAATGGCGTTTTTACTGATGTCATAATTCGCCGCTTTTCGTTTCGTAGCTTCCAAACATCGACTTACAAGTAACCGCCGAGATCAGTCACTTTCTTTAGATCCATTGGACTCGCCCTTGCTATGCCCTAGTTAAGGTGACCAGACGTCCTCGATTTTCAAGGACTTTCTCAAATTTGGGGACTATTGTTCACGCAGTTCCGGCAGTTTTTGATTTAAAACACTTATTACATCTTGTGATAACTTTGATGAAAGTGATAAATTCCTGAGACAAAAATTAAATGTGAATCTTAAAAAGTTATTTTTTATTATTATTATAAAAGCTTTAAAAAAGTTTCGTTGTAAAATATAGGCAGAAATCCAGGTAGTTTTCTACAAGTGTTCGGAACGAGATTGACCAATCAGAAGCCTGTATTTTGCAAGATTTTCAAAAAGAACGAATATTCTCAAAAAATGCAGCTTTCTGAATGGTCAATAGGGTTTCGAAAATAGCGAAAAATCTATCTTGATACGCTCATTGATCATCCTACTACTAGAGCATATTTGTTTCATATACGCAAAACCAGAACAGGAATCCAGAGAAATTTTATTATTTTGGAACGAAATTGAGCAATTCGAAATATGGATTTTGACAAATTTCCGCAAAGAGCAAAGATTTTGCAAAATACTGGCTAGATTGGCAATGTCGTTGTCAAAATAGCAAAAAATCTATCTGTATGGCTGTACAGATAACGTCAAATGAATGTTACTTTGAAAGGAATCCACAGAGATTTTTCGCTATTTTCAATACGAGACTAACGAATCAAAAGTCTGCATTTTTGCAAAATTTAGGCTATTTTTGAAAATTTCTTAACTATAGGCTTCAGATTTGGTCAGTTTCGTTTCCGAAAAACCTATATGGATTCCTGCCTTTATCATGGTGATCACAATTTATATTCGGTAATCATATTAATTCGCGAATTACTTGAACGCATTTCTCACCGTTCTTTTTACATGTTTTTACAAGGAAATTTGGTAGGGATTCAAACAGTAAACTAAGCGAAACAAGATTATTCTATCAAAACTTTTATTTTGCAAAATTTTCTCAAAATGTAAAACTTTTGAATAATGTATACGTTGGGATGGTTAATTACGTTTCAAAAAATTGGGAAAATATTTCTTCGTCAGTCACAAAAAGACCATCCTACGAACTAGTACCAAGGCAACACTAGATACCGGGCTTGCTCATTCACTCTCATAACGTCACAAATAGTGGCTGACCGCGACCAGCGATTGGTACAAAGCGACGTGCCCACCGTTTTGTACCAATCACTGTATGTCTTTCGTCGCGGCCAGCCACCTTTTGTGACGTCATGATAATGAATGAGCAAGCCCGGTATCTAGTGTGGCCCTGCTAGTACGGGAGCAATAGAAAGTTTTATTTCCGTTCTCGTAGTGGTAGTACATAATACGTAGGATGTATACATCATGCCTATTGCATTGTTTTGAAAGGATAAACAGCGATTCCCTCCAATTGCAGAAAGATTGCGCCGGTTATGCTCCAACAGCTTACGAAACTAGACTATAGCCAATGCAACACTAGATACCGGGCTTGCTCATTCATTTTCATGATGTCAAAAATAGTGGCTGGCCGCGACAAGCGATTGGTACAAAGCGACGCACCCATCGTTTTGTGCCAATCGCTGTTTGTCTTTCGTCGCGGCTAAGATTCCTATAATAGGAGCTGACGAATATCCATTTTGTTGCACATTATTGGTACGCAGCTCAGCATCAATCTACTGCAGCCGGAGTGTTGGGGTTTCCTAAGACTCTGTTCTGATTGGCTGAACCGGTTCTGATTAGCTTGGTTTTTCGACTGGGCTGCAATTCGGGTACCAAATCTGCGAGGACGCATCAGCCTCTATTATAGGAGTTCTAGTCGCGGCCAGCCACTATTTGTGACGTCATGATAATGAATGAGCATGTCCGGTATCCAGTGTAGCCCTGCTATAGCAGTACCCAGACGTATGGAGAAATGAATAGGTATGCTGGGATACATTAACGGGTTCACAAAAACCAAAAAAACACTTTATCTCTTTATAAAGCAATGTTGCGATAATTAACCTACGGTGGGTAACTATTGTCCCAAAGAACTAGAAAGAATTAAAAGTATACAAAATATATTTATATCAAATATATAAAATTATTTATATTAAATAAATATATTTATATAAATGTTTTTATATTACAAATTATGGTAGTGAAGAACCTCATCAACTAAAGAGCAAACTTAGATTATATGTTTTCGATTCGTATTGAAATTTTTTTTTTATTTTACCAATTGTAGAACTAATTAAATCCTTTCAATCAAATGAACTTCACATTCATTTAATATATAAAAAACTTAACATGATATATTGTCATAACTACGTCCTGTGTCTTTATTGGAAAAACAATATTCGGGTCTAATTTACAAAAATAACAAAGAGAAAAAAATCTGGCATTAGTTCTGTTCATCTTGCAACAATTATTTTAAATCTAGTGATACAATTAGGTACAATCGGCCAAAATACTACGAAACATTTTAATATCTAACAAGGAGAAGACCAACCTTGGTAATCGCAGATTTTGATTATTTTTATATATGTTGTGCGGTAGAAGCCCCTTAATCTCAGGTTCAACGGATATTATATACAACGCTCTTTCGTTTTCGAGAAATAAAGGGGGGGGGGGTCTAATATTTTAACATAACCTAAGTACTTTGTAACGAAATTACTGCGTTGGTCGTAGCTCAGTTATGGCATCTGCTCATTGAACCGCGGGCCCGGGTTCGAGACCGGGACGAGCTACGTTTGTTTTTCTCATTTTATAAATATACTTGTAATTATTTAATAATCGTAATTAAAAATTGTATTTTGCTTTAATTATAATATTAACCTATTATTTTTAAAGTATTCAAAGCTTGTTTTTCCAATAAAGACACAGGACGTAGTTATGACAATATATCATGTTAAGTTTTTTAAGTTAAATGAATGTGAAGCTTTCTAATCCGTTGAATTTCAAAGCTTGCGCATTGAATTAATTTACAATTAATAAAATAAAGTATGATTTTGTAACGATTTTGAAATTTTTACTAGTCAATAATGGTTCTATTTAAAAAAACTCTTTAAATGATGAGAAATGTTTAATAATGGCTTAAAAATCAAATAAATTAAAATATGTTAACATTATAATTAATGTACGATTTAAAATTTTTGTAATTGAAATTATTAAATGATAATTACAAGTATATTTATAAAACAAAAAAAGAAGAAAAACAAACGTAGCTCGTCCCGGTCTCTAACCCGGGACCGTAGATCAACGAGTAGACGCCATAACTACGACCAACGCAGTAATTTCGTTACTAAGTATGTATTTAAGTTACGTTAAAATATTAGACCCCCCGTTTCTCGAGAACTAAGGAGCGTTGTATAAAATCCGTTGAACCTGAGACTAAGGGGCTTCTACCCTACAACATATATAAAAATAATCAAAATCTGTGATTACCAAGCTTGGTCCCCTCCTAAATTGTCGGCGTAAAAAAAACGGAAAATGTCATTTGACTGGAAATTAATACTCAATGTATGTTTAAAAGAAAATAAGTTTTTTACACTTTCCGTATGCAGATTTCTAAACAATGGAATTTTCAATACCAGCCCTTATTTTGACATCCTATTTGACTTGTCTAAATTTTACTTAAGAACACCAAATGGGCAATCGTTTGGTTAAATAACTTAAGAATTATTAAGGTTTATAATTTGAAACTCTTAATATGTTAAACCCATTTTTAATCGTTGCAAAACGGCTAGTTTTTTAATATTTTAAACATAACTCCAGGACTATTTGGCGTGCTATAATTTCATATCATAATTAAAGCTTCTAGAAATTGATTTCTGTCTAAAAAAGAAAAATCATAGGTTAGAATTCATATTTTTTTAATAAAAAATTAAATTTTTTTAATAAAACTACTTATGAAAAAAATTTTTAAACAAAAAATAAATTCTAAGGGCTTCAAATATCTAAATCATAAAATTATAGTTTATTCCGCAAAGTAGTTTTGGAGTCATGCTCAAAAATATATATATATACTCTCATTGCAATCTGTTTTGCAACGATTACAAATGGATTTAACATTACGAGTTCGAAATTTTAAATCCTCATAATTCTTAAACTACTTGTTGGAATGACTTCCCGCTTAATATCCAAAAGTAAACCTTAACGACAAAGCCCAATATGATGTCAAAGTTAGGTGTTCGTAATTGAAAATTTCAGAGTTTTGTACAATTTCAGTATGAAGATGATCAATAAGCTCTTTTTTAATGTAAATTCAAAGAATAAATGTTTTCCAGTCGACTGGTTATTTTGGAGGGTGTTATGAAGCAATTTGATTATTAAAATGCAAGGGGTGTTGTTCTCTCTCTATTTCTCCCTTTTTTGAGAGGTGGGGGCTGCATCTTGAAAATCCCAAAATGGGTATTTACCTGATAATTTACCCTGGGTATTTACCCTTAAAAATAAATACTCGGGTATTTTACCTCACTGGCTCCAACTCGCGTAAATATACTCTTATTGCGATGAAAAATTTATATGTTATTAAGATTTACCATAAAATATTTGGTATTGAAAATGAAGTGTGTTGCATTTATAGTTCGTTTGTAGGGGTACAGCGCCTAGAATAAATAGTGTGGAAACCGGTTATCCTTGTAATGCTTTAAAAAGTCCTAAAAAGTTGTAGCCTATAAATGTGCAACGGTGCTCCTACGATAATGTCGCAACCAGAGACAAAAAAATGCGTATCACGTTTTTTAGCCATGCTTTCATAATTTTAAAAAAGCGTATAAAAATCACTAAGTCAGAGGAGAAAAGGATATAATTTAAGTATTTAAAATACTTACCACGAAACATTCTAATACTATGTCAAGAGCTAGCAGATGGCGCTGCGATCCCATCGTTATCTCTTCAGCAACGTTGTACATTTATTGGATTCAATTTTTTAGTACTATTTTGTAGCATATTTCCACACTTTGTATTCTAGGTGCTGTATAGGGGCACTCATAAGAGTTCCGTTATTTCATGGTCTGTGAGGAAAATTCCTTTTTGGTGCATTTTATTGATGTTTGGATGTTATGTGCGATTGATATGCATTACTGAGATGGGTGGGACATGCTTTATCAAGAGTATATAATAGTATTTATAGTTCGTTTATATAGTTTAAGGGGGAAAATCATTTCCGGTGCAGTTTAATGGTGTTATGTTACGTGAAATGTAATGAAATTACTTAAGTGCACTACAACATGTTTTCTATAGATTATGAAGTGCATAGCATTAGAAAAGTATTAGATTATTAGGGCTAATTAAGATCGATAATTGCTGAAAGTGCGTTTTTGGTTTTTTGGTATTCATTTTTAAACTTATCTAATTTTAAGTGTATTAAGTGGCGGTGTTTAAATTCTGTAGATTGTATATAGTATTGCGCGAAAGAATTCGCACAATTTACCGGATGTGGACAACAAATGCGGAAAATTGAGTTTTACCTATTTATGTGTTGTTGTTTTTTTTAATTGCTTCTTTAGATAACTCATTTGATTCAAGGAAAAAAGTAAGTTTCTTAATATTGTTACTTTTAGAAAGTGTTTAATAATCTATGCCTCATGAATAATTTTTTGATTTTATTATATTAACTAAGAAATCAAAACCAGGCTACCCAAATTAAGGATAAAGATAATATATTGGCCTGTACAGAACGTAGGTGAAAATCCTTTATTTGAATTAATAGTTTTTTTTTATTTAGTATATTTTTTTAGATTGCCCACTGACACATAAAAGCATTTTTTATATTACCGTTTTAGCCTCATGCCAGTGGTTAATCGCTAAAGAATAAACTATTTATAGCCACATTTTTTATTGCGAAAACGTCAGTCTTTAAGTGCATAGTTCCATTAAATATATTTACATTACTGCCCGAGAATGACTGCTCAGAATAGGAACCAAGTCTGTAGAGCATAGATGTCCCTCCCGGTCCCCTTGAATGAGGTAATTAAAAAAAATTACAAAACCCGCCGGTAAGCGTGAGGGGGCGCATGGTGGTGATCAACAGATAAACATTGGGCAAATGATAATAAAAACAATGACATAATACAACGGTAAAAGTAAGCTGCGCCGCCAGACACAATGACGGGCACCCGGCGCGGCAGTCGACCACCGTACCCAAATCCTCATGGATTTATAACTCTGACATCGGCGATCACCGAGTGCGCTACGGCCGATCCGGAGGATAGTCATCCAACGAAACCTCCCAATCTAACAATCCCAACGGTAAGTGACGGCCCGACAGTTTCCATCAGTAGAAGATGCACTATAAACAGTTTTCAAGAGATAGGACATTGGCTTAAAGGAAACACATATAAACTTAAAATACTTTTTAATTGGTATTTTATATATTTGTGAAATTTAATTTTATTTGGCATTTTAGTTATAGAATATTACCCGGAAACAAATGCTGAATTATTTAAATTGTTTTAAGTGTAAAAAAGTTAATCTTCCGTAATCTGGCTTTACGCCATTTTTTGACCTGTGAAATTTAACTTTTTAAACAAATTTCATTTGGAAGTACTTGTTTCTTATCGATGATGAAAAAGTTCTGTGATGTTAAGTTAAAAAAAAATTACAGTAAAAGCGAAATTTATTGGTCAAGTCATTGCAACCGAAAATATGACCCTAAATATATTCACGAACAAGTTTTTGTTTTATATTAGGAGATATATTCCTTCCTCAGCTTCAGAATAGGAAAAAAACGCAATTCTAGAAATAATTTCATTTTTCAACTTTGGGCAAAATTCGATTCATATTAAATTAATTTCATATTAAAATCAAGACAATAGAGTGAAAAAAAAAAAATCTTCAAAATTCGAGCATCTTGAAAACAAATAAGCAATTTTTAAGCAATTCACAAACACAGAAGTATTTATTCCATTAAAATGTAAGGAGATCATACAAAATTTTAAAATCACAGTAATAAAAAAATAAAATTATAAAAGAGCCTAAAAACTCATTTTTAAAACTTTTTCCAAGAAATTGTTATGCAATTCACAAACACAAAAATCAGTTATTTATTCTCTTATAATACAATTCCTATATAAAAAGGGGGGGGGGGGTAAAATACACAGTAATTAGAAAAAATTCCAAGCTGTTGAAAAATAAATGTTAAGTACCATCATTTTGAAAACTAATGACAAGTAATTTTGAAGCAATTCATTGAATTGTGTTATTTATTCTCTTAAATAGCACAAACATTATAAATATATATATATATGTATATTAATGCACAATAATTAGGAGATTTAAAAAGAAAAAAAATCAAGCTACTGAATAATGACAAAACTTAAAAACTTGTGTTTAAAACCAATGCCAAGAAATTATAACGCAATTAGCAAGAACGTAATAGAGTTCTTTATTCTCTTAAAATGCACAGCGATTATAAAAAATTAAATGCACAATAATTTTTAGTCAAGAACGAAAAATCATGCGTGAAGCATAGATTACGTAACACTTTCCAACGCTTCCAAAATAATTTTACAAATCATTACCGTTTAATAAACTGAAAGATAACATCAAAGTAAACAATTTGGAAAACGCATAACATATTTAAAAACGTAATTTCATGAATTTCCAACATATATTTCCAACATACACAATATTCGGAAAAATATCCGAATACTTTTATTCCGCCCTGTATAGGATCTATAGATTTGTATATATACTACATAGGATGCTAAATTTTAGTTAGGAAACGCGTAGCACAGTTTAAAATTCTCCTTCTGGAGTTTCTTTCAATAAACAGAAATGTGTTCGCGAACTTTTGTGCTGCCCTGTATATGATCTACAGAATTTATACACACCAAGTAACAGACAAGAAGCGAGTTCAATTTAAAATCGCGTTCAGCAACTTAAAACGCACTACCAGGAATTACTGTTAACAGGCAAAAAATTCTTTTGCGTCTCTGTAAATGAACGATGACTACTATACACACAATATTCTGTAGTAAGCTTCTTGTAATGCACCTTAGTGATATATACAAATTTCAATGCGTTTAAAATAGTGAAACATTATTTAATTAAACCGCAATCGATTTTTTCCCCATAGACGTAATGTAACTGAATTCTTTTGACTGTCCCTGTAAAGTAACTATAAGAACTATGCACAGTCTATTCCATACTAAGCTTCTTGTAATGCACCTTAGTGATATATATCAATTACAATGTGTTTGAAATTGTGTAACATTAAAATAAACCGCAAATGATTTTACCCCACAGACCGTCATGTAACGGAATTCTTTTGAGTGTCCCTGTATAAAAACTAAGTGCTACACACTTCAGTTGAAATAGGGAACATTCTATAGATAACGATGATAGCATATAAAAATTGCAGGGCAATCTGAGCATATTTACGGGAGTTAGAGCACGGACAGATGGACATACGGCCAGACAAACCGAAGTCAAACGCTTTTCAACTAGGTTGGAAAGTTAAAAATCAGCTATTGAAAAATTACAAAGCTTAAAAACGCAATTATTTTGAAAAGTAATGGTGTTTCAATTCACAAACACAGTTTTGAGAGAGTTTAAAGACTTATTTTCAAAATTAATGGCAAGAAATAGTATTGAGATTTACTGAATTGAGTTATTTATTCTCATAAAATGCCGATTGCTCGCTTGCTTGCTACATAAATATGTATGTATATAATCAAGCTATCGATAATGACAAACACATTTATAAAACCAATACGAAGAAATACTAACGCAATT
Source organism: Maratus michaelseni (assembly GCA_963931845.1). Taxonomy (NCBI): domain Eukaryota; kingdom Metazoa; phylum Arthropoda; class Arachnida; order Araneae; family Salticidae; genus Maratus; species Maratus michaelseni. The sequence goes on along the minus strand of OZ007597.1, from coordinate 118,695,388 downwards.
CATAAACAGCGAATAGAATTATGGCTATGATGTCATACACTAACGCAGTTTTTTTTTAATCGGTTATAAAAAGGAAAAAAGTCGCCAGATTTAGGGTATTTTTTCCTTTAATGGCAACCTAGCAATTATATTTAGTTATTAGTTTGGCGCGGGCTTGAAAATCGCGCCAACCAAAAACTCGCCAAACAACGCTGTGTGAGTAAAGCATCTGTTCCAGAATTATTTATTCTCCTAAAACGCACAGCCATTATAAAAAAAAAAATACACAGAAATTACATTTAAAACAAATCAGCTACTGAATAATGACAAATCTTAAAAATGCAGTCATTTTGAAAATTTATGCCAAGAAATTGAGATCCAATTCACAAATACAGTATTGAGATAGCAAAGCAATCATTTTTAAAACTGCTTTAAAAGAAATTCCGATTCAATTCATAAACACATAATGGAAATTCTTTATTCTAATTGGTTTCTGAATACACAGTTTTTAAAAACTAAGTAAACAAAAGAAATTGAGCAATAATGGCAAAGTTTTAAAAGTCATGTAATTTGAAAACTTGCAAAAGGCTTCTAATTTTAAGTTTGTTATAGTAAACAAGCAGATTATGTAAAATTCTTCCTTTTCTTCAAGATGCTAGTACAAAATATGCTGAAGGAAAATAAATACATCAAGATAGTAACACTGGTCTAATTTGTTTCTTTTATCACAGTAATATAATCCAACCTCAGCTTCAACAAAGGGAAAAAAACTGAAATTTAAAAAAATAATTTCATGTTTTAAATTCGACAAAATTTATGCCATTTATTTTCCATTACTATAACATTTGAAACTTTAAAAGAATTTTAAAATTTGTTACATTAAAAATACACATATATACCAAATTCTTTTTGTTCTAGTACAAAATATACTCCAGAAGAAAACTCATCAACAGAGCAACAGGTGTTGAAATTTAACATTTTTATTTCGGTAATGCGTTCGACGGCTTCAGCAAGAGAGAAACGCCGTTGATTTAATATGAAGTTCGCGACTCCATTTAGAAATATTAGAGCCGTAACTTTTTTTTTAAATTAATATCACACTTAAAATCTTTAAAATAAATTTTACGACGCTTCATTAAGTGGGAACCCACAACGAGGGAAGGTATATAATGTATATATCTTCAGTTCAAGTGCCACTCCCTGAATATCCAAATGGAATTAACTAAAATTTCTTCTCTTTATTTTGAAAAAAAAAGTTGGTAGAAGCTTATTTTCGAAATTTTAATGTTATTTACTATATTTCTGTTTGGCTTTTAGTTAAAAAAAAAACTTTAAAATTTGTAAAAATTGTCTTGCTCAGCTGGATCAGACTTAAAATTCGTAGTTAATCTGATTTCGTTTTTATATTCTCTCGTTTAATACCATTTCTGCTAGTGTCAAGTGACATTTTAACAGATTGAGATTTATTGTTATTTTTGGAATAAAATAAACAGTTTATATATTGAAAACATCTTTATATTCATTAGCTTTAAAAATCACAAGTAAAATAAACAAATAGAAACATCTTTTAAAAAAGGTGTCATTCAACACAGGCAGAAATCAAGTAAAAAAACGCAGTTATAGGAATATCTGTTCCAAAAGCTTGCCCAACCCCGAATTTTATTCTGCGAGAGATCGCGTTAAGAGAAAGTATAGTGCAGCGTTGCCAGTGCTATTTTGGAAAATAATTGATAATTATGTCTTCTATTACAAGTCTTCAGTACGACTGAAATGTAAGTCTGAGCAAGTCGTATGGCATCGTAAAAACCATACTCGTAATAGTCGACGGCTATTAATATAGCGCGAGTTGCTAAAGACACTACGTCAATTTCTGTAGCCTCGGCACGGAAAATCGGAAGAAGTAATCTAGCCACTCTGGAACGAAAGGCATCATATAGTTCTTCGTTGGATAGTATTTGCATCGCATATTCCAATTTCCATCTATAGTAATATCTGCGTGCGTTAAGTCGTCCAAAAACTCCAAAGGCAGTATAATGAACATATTCTGTTACTGGAGAATTTCGATGAATATAATCATCATTCATTGGATAGTCATGTAACCTCGCATAACTACATAAAATGTATATCAGGTCATTAGCAAACACTTTATGAGGTCTATCCCTACAATCATCAGCACACATGGGGCGAAAGTTAAAAGGAAAATCATTTTCATCAATTTTCCGTAGTTACCCTGAAGTCTAAATGATAAAATTTTAACAGGAATACAGAGAGAGTAAGTTTATCGATGGGGAGAACAACGTTAATTTTTCATACTAATAAATAATACATTCAAACTAGTCTAATGATACAAGCAGAACGGAAGTTCTCCAAGAATCTTAATCATTTATGCTACAGTTTCAGTTAATAGCCCGAAAAAGAAAATCTTACGAAGCCATGAATTCAGGTACAACAACGAAGTATCCCCAGCTCGAAAATCGTAAGAGGGATTCAGAAACAATTCGCAATTTTTTCAAATAAACTGACAATTATTCGCATATACGCTATTTCGCAGAATGTAATTTACCACTTAAATTCAGTTTTTCTATGAAATTTTAGAAATATCGCAAAATATATCTAGCGTCTAGTACCTGCATCTCTGCCTCGATTTCAAAAATTGGAGAGAAAAGAAGTTTTTAAATAAAATATCACATTTAATCAGATATAACACTAGATACAAGATATATATATGTAATATACAATAAAATCAAAACATTCTTCGTTGCACACTCTTTGTGGAGCTCTCGGCTGTATTTCTGTTATGTTTGAAATTCCCTTATGTGTGCTATCTCGTCCCTGTATATATTAACAATGACTTATAACAGGGCCACACTAGATACCGGCAAGGCTACACTAGATACCGGGCTTGCTCATTCATTATCATGACGTCACAAATGGTGGCTGGACGCGAGCAGCGATTGGTACAAAGCGAAACGACAAAACACAAGACATACAGCGATTGGCACAAAACGATGGGCGCGTCCCTTTCTACCAATCGCTGGACGCGGCCAGCCACCTTTTGTGACGTCATGACAATGAATGAGCAAGCCCGGTATCTAGTGTGGCCCTGATACCGGGCTTGCTCATTCATTATCATGACGTCACAAAAGGTGGCTGGCCGCGACGAAAGACATACAGTGTTTGGTACAAAACGGTGGGCACGTCGCTTTGTACCAATCGCTGGTCGCGGTCAGCCACTATTTGTGACGTTATGAGAGTGAATGAGCAAGCCCGGTATCTAGTGTTGCCTTGCTTATAAGCAGGCGATTGCGCGACCTACGTTATACATGGCAGTGCATGACGTTTAAAACGTCACATGGAGTGGATCCTTTTTACACAGCATTTGTGCAAAGCGGCGCAACCCACCGTTTTGAACCAATACCATGTAAAAACAGGGCTACCCTACATACCGCGCATGCTCATTCATTATGATGACGTCACAAAAAGTGGCTGACTAGGAGGAAAGACATACAGCGATTGGCACCAAACGATAGGCGCGTTGCTTTGGACCAATCGCTGGTCGCGGTCAGCCACCATTTGTGACGTTTTGAGAGTGAATGAGCAAGTCCGGTATCTAGTGTTGCCTTGGTAAAAATGATCCACTCCATGTGACGTTTTAAATGTCATGCACCGGCCGTGTATAACCGCGACCTACGTTATACACGGCCGGTGCATGACGTTTAAAACGTCACACGCAGTGGATCATTTTTACACAGTGATTGGTGCAAAACGGTGGGAGCGCCGCTTTGCACCAATCACTGTGTAAAAATGATCCATTCCGAGGCTAACGAAAAAGAAAGGCTTCCGCGGTGCTTTACGAGTATCTTTTTTAACAGACCGCCGAAGTCACGTGATGCTCGAATGCACCAATGCAGGTGGAAGGAAAGAGCATCACGTCACTCTAGCGGTCTGTAAAAAAAGATAAGTGGAATGCACCGCGGTAGCCTGTCTGTTTCGTTAGCCTCGATCCATTCCATGTGACGTTTTAAACGTCATGCACCGGCCGTATATGACATAGGTCGTGGCGTTCAGCTGCAATAACGTTAAGAGTAGAGTATTTCTTGAGACTTTGTTAACTCGGAAACAGACTTCGCCAATTAATGAATCATGTGCTGTTCCACCAAGGCCCACACTAGACACCTGAACACGATTTTGATCTAATGGAGGTTCGTCAATTTTTTTCAAGGTTTAACAATTTAACTTTATTAACTGTAAACATGGTTGAAAATTCTCCAGCCAACGTACGTAGATGCACTTATTGAGGGGGCTAGATTATAGCCTGAAACGTTAGCAGTAATTGTTATTGTTTTGATTGTATTTTATGTAAGATTAAATTAAATGTGATATTTTATTTAAAGACTTTTATTTATCAGACGTTAAAAATGTTTAGTTATTTTAGAAGAGAAGTCATTTATTTTATGGAATGAACACAAGCTTAGTGGTTACGGCTTCAAAGATCTTTCTTATTTTTAAATAGAGTAGCTGGATCTAGTTACGGTTATTTTTCTTGTTTTGTTTAAACAAGCGCGAGGCATGCGTTATAGTGATCGCGGCTTTGAAGAATTTAATATTTTTAGAAATTTCTGTACCACGTTCTTTCTTATTCCAATGATTTTTTTCTGTTTGTTTTCTTAAGCGGTGCAAACCATTCATGCATACGTTAGAGATCTCAGTTTGAAAGAATTTCATGCATTTTTTAAATTGCTGCAATATGTAGTTGCTGCATCCAGTGTTGGTATTTTTGTTGTAGTTGTTTATTTGCAGGATCGCAAAGACCTCATGCATGCGTTACTAATCGCGGCTTTAACAAATTTCATGCCTTTTCAATATTCCTATATTCCTATACAACGAGGCTCCTGTATTGTTTTTGTTTAGTTTTAGTCGGCACAAAGCGCTCATACATATGTTACTGATCGTGGCTTTAATGAATTTCATGTATTTTTTTTAATTCGTATGCAGTGAGGTTACTTCATGCAATATTTTTTTTCTTTTGGAGCGCGAGGCGCTCATGCATGCGGTAGTGATCGCGGCATTAACAAATTTCATATATTTTCAGTTATTCAGCGATTTTTTCCTTTATTTCTGTATTTAACACTTTCTAGCATACTTAAAAAGTATATGAGTTCGGTTTGTCTGCCGGTCTCTGTCTGTCTGTGCTCTAACTCACGTAAATATACTCCAGTTGTTATGTAGTTGGTGTATGTTAATTAGGTTTACTATGGCATCTTCGGTATTGAGAATTAAAGAGTAACATTCATAGTTCATTTACAGGGAGGGACACTCAAAAGAATTCATTTACATAACGTGCTCGGTATATTTTTCCAACGGTTCAGAATCTTTTTTATCTGCTCGACATTTAATGTACCAATATAATTCACATGCTTCATATGTAAATCTAAATTTGTTTCGTATATAATTGCAGACATCGGGATTTAAATGTGACGTGGAATGAATCGCATAGATGTTGTGTAACCAACTAACAACGCTTTACATTCTTGGCGCAAGAAAGAACATAAGGTCAAACATAAATACTTCATAAGGTCTGTTTCTTATAATGACTAAATGGTCACAACTACACAAAGCGTTAGCACAACATGGAAGCATATTTCTAAGTGTGTAATCAGAACTTGGAGAAATTTAAGGCAGTCTTAGATATGTTTGTTCCTTAATTCCATGTTTGAATACGTAGATCCTAGTACCATTTACACATCTGATTGAATTCTATGTCAAATGTGGTTAGTTGATTGGTTATCAAAAGAGGAGACACATGGGGCGCGTCCTGATACGCTAACCAAAGTGGCCGATATCACCGATACTTACATCTAGTTTCTGCGGAGGTAAGGAGCAAAATTCTGATCCCATCATTTTTCGCGAATAGGATACGATCGCAAGCTACGTTATACACTGCCGGATCATGACGTTTTAAACGCCACATGGAGTTGATCATCTTTACACGGCGATTAATGCAAAACGATGGCGACGACGCTGTACACCAATCGCCGTGTAAAAATCAACCACTCCATTTGTCGTTTCAAACGTCATGCACCGGGCGTGTATAACGTTGGTCGTGATCTTGTCAACACTAGATACCGATCTTGCTCATTCATTATCATAACGACACAAATGGTGGCTGGTCAACTACTGTCCCAAAGAACTAGAAAGAATTAAAAAGTATAAAAAATATATTTATATCAAATATATAAAGTTATTTATATTAAATACAGTTATATAAATGTTTTTATATTACAAATTATGGTAGTGAAGAACCTTATCAACTAAAGAGCAAACTTACAGGTTATGTGTTTTCAATTCGTATTGAAATTTTTTTTTTATTTTACCAATTGTAGAACTAATTAAATCCTTTCAATCAAATGAACTTCACATTCATTTAATATATAAAAAACTTAACATGACATATTGTCATAACTACGTCTTGTGTCTTTATTCGAAAAACAATATTCGGGTTAAATTTACAAAAATAACAAAGAGAAAAAATCTGGCATTAATTCTGTTCATCTTGCAACAATTATTTTAAATCTAGTGATACAATGAGGTACAATCGGCCAAAATACTACGAAACATTTTAATATCTAACACGGAGAGGACAAACTTGGTAATCGCAGATTTTGATTATTTTTATATATGTTGTAGGGTAGAAGCCCCTTAGTCTCAGGTTCAACGGATTTTATATACAACGCTCCTTCGTTTTCGAGAAATAGGAGGGGGGGGGGTCTAATATTTTAACACAACCTAAGTACTTACTTTGTAACGAAATTACTGCGTTGGTCGTAGCTCAGTTATGGCATCTGCTCGTTGAACCGCGGGCCCGGGTTCGAGACCGGGACGAGCGACGTTTGTTTTTCTCATTTTTTTATAAATATACTTGTAATTATTTAAAATTCCTAATTAAAAATTATATTTTGCATTAATTATAATGTTAACCGATTATTTATTTTTTTATTTGTAACTAAATCGTTGTATAAAACATCATGAAACAGATAATTTTTTTTTAATCACTTCCAAAATGTATTTCATATATGCTTTATCGATGCAATGATATTGAATAATTGTGTGAATTCGTGATTTTACAGAAATATCATTTATATATTGCCTTAACAAGGGAAGTCAATGCAATGATAATACTACAGTGCCTAGAATAAATAGTGTACCGTTCGACGCTAAAAAAATGCACGCGAAAGTAAGCCTCCAATAGATGGCGCTGACTGCACTACAGACTGGAAATTTCCGAAAACAGATCTAGTAATCGGATAAATTAATGATTTTTAGATACTTATTTTGATATTATAAAAGAAGACATTTAACTATAGGAATTGATATTTAGATGAAAACAAGTCTGAAATATTTCAACAATAAATATATTATTTACAAACTGTTATTTTAGAACAGAGACACATTTTTTAAATGAAAATTATGTATGAAAAGTAAATAAATACAAATGCTAAATTCGCTTTAGCTTTATTTACAAATATCAACAACTATTCACTTCTTCTAAAACTGTGCAAACATACAATGAATATTTAAAAATAAACTCCCAATAGCAATATTTACTTTGTGTTATTTTCAAAACAAAGGCCCATTTGTTAAACAAATCTTTCTCACACTGGAAATCACATATTAAAATTCTTAACAAAAATTATAAACATTTTTTTCTTTATGAGTTATGAATGAAAAGCAAATAATTTAAAAATAAATTCAAAGGTTAAATTTGCTTTAGCTTTATTTACAAATATCAACAACTATTCACTCCTTCTAAAACTGTGCAAACATACAACGAATATTTAAAAATAAACTTCCAATAGCATTATTTACTTTGTGTTATTTTCAAAACAAAGGCCCATTTGTTAAACAAATCTTTCTCACACTGGAAATCGCATAATTAAAATTCTTAAGAAAAATTAAAAACATTTTTTTTCTTTATTTATTATGTATGAAAAGCAAATAATTTCAAAAATAAATTCAAAGGTTAAATTTACTTTAGCTTTATATACAAATATCAACAACTGTTCATAAAAAATATTATAAAAAAAATTATAAAAAAAAAATTCTTTTACCTCTTTGTATTATGTACGCAAAAGCAACATAGGTTTAAAAATTACATATATTCCCATTTCAAAACAAAATACAGACTGATTGTACATCCAAAGTTGTGTAAACATATATGGTTATTTTAAAATCAATTTCTGCGTATTTTGCATGAAAAAAAAACAATATTATTAAAAATGGGCGAAGCAATTAATATAACTATGGGAAAAGTTGATATGCACTTACTGCAAGCGTCGCATCTTTAAGCATTTAGCTTTTTGTCTTTTTGCTGTGCGATTTTTATTTATTTGTTTTACATAAAAGTGCAATAGAGTTATGACAAAAAAATTTATAATTTTCTTTGTGAGAGCACTTTTGTGTTCAGCACAACCAATCATATAGCTATCCTTAAAATCTAATCCACTCATTACGTCTAAGATGCTATTGCGATGGAGTGGATTTTTGTTAAAGCATTCTGTAAATTTATTTTCCAAATCATGAATGAGTTTAAACAAAGATTTAGATGGATAAAAAAGTCCACCCGCGTCAATTTTTTCTGTAAATTCTGCCTCTTCTGGAAGATTTATTTTATCAGATTTCAGTTTACTGTGACAATCGATACATTTGGTTTTATCCTGAAATTTCCTGACTACATATCCCGCTGTGTGATAAATTAATCTTGTGTCACTACGTTGGAGAAGACTATAAAAAAAATCATCTTTTAATTCTCTTACAAAATTATCAGCAATAGATAATTTACCATTTTCAATTAGATCATCTATAAGATCAGATAATGGAGGAACCTTGTTTTTATTAGTATCCAAAGAAATGTTCTCAGGAGACATTAAGCCATTTATTACATTTGCACACGTATTTCCACCCTTAGGTGGTCTAGCTAAGTTGTAAAATGTTAAACATTCTACAATGGTTAGGAATTCCGTTGGCGTTGGATGGTCATTACAGCCTTTACATTGCCTTATTATACTAAACAAGTTCTCCAATTTATCTTGGCTTAACCTACTTGTTAATAAGTATTTGTAGTTGATAGAGGATAAGTAATTCATTAATGACAAAGTGCTTTTTATAGTAACCTTAAAGCCAACACTTGTGGTCTTACTGATGTATCCAGCCCCATTATTTCCCCCACCACAATAATTTTCCCATTCTGTAAGAAAGTCTAAAAATTCCAACAAGAACTTTTCTGATTGTGAATTGGGCCGTAAGGCTTCATTAGGACAATGGGCAGTCATAATTTTTATCAGTCTATTCATTTTTTTAATAAAATTTACAGTTTCTGTGGTATCACCAAACTGCTGAACTTTTTCTTCATAAAAAAGTAGACCTTCGATCATTTCTTCACCAAATAGCTGAAAGGCCAAATTCACTCGCATTTTTTCAAAGTTATTTGGGAAAAAGTGCACTTTACAAATTTTTGACATTACTCTCAATGTCAGGGGGTTTTCACCCTCTTTCCAAGCAGCCTTTAGTTGTTCAAGAACAACTTTACCATATGGAGTACGAAACTCGCCATACTTTAATAAAGTGTTCCGTAAACATTTTATCAAGTGAGGAAAATCTGAGATGAAACGAAGTACTCTCTTTTCATCACACGGATGCACAATCTCACATTGTATGTCACCTTCTTTTGTTACACCTATTCCAAACTCTTTCCACATAGATCTATTCCAAGATGCCCCATCTCCAGTTACGGTATCAACAAATAGACCACTTTGCTCTGTAAGAATAACAGCTTCAAGAAGAATTTTTGCTAACGTAATGCCATCCATGTTATTTTGAGTAGCAAAAACCCCAATAATTTGTATCCAATCACCAACAAATGGTTGAAAAATTATAACCAATCCATGGTCACACAGTTTATTTTCTTTTCCTTCACATGAAAATGATCCATAGTCAACATATCCTTGTACATAACCATCTGAATTTACTTTTAAATTTTCTGCAAGTTTTAATTCATCAAATTGAATTGATCCATGTCTCTGGAAAATATCAAGTTCAGCAACTTTATCTTTTAATATCTCAAAATGTCTTTCGACAAATCCAAAACCTTTATCAGAGAAGGATTTAATTGATTTTCGAATGCATGTCTTGCCAGGTAATGTTAAAATTTTATTAATCCGCATGTACTCATATAATCTAGGGCTTTTCATGCGCATTAAAATGCATTCTAAGAGCCATTCTTTGTTATAGGCCATACCTTTAACATTTCTTCTTTCGGAAGCTTTAAAGCATTCGCTGAATGCTAATTGTTGTTTTCTGCTTAATGTTTTTAATTTCATCGACATTATATCTGCAGCATTCTCTGAAAGCTTTCTATTCATGCCTTTTATGTCTGATTTTAATGCAGATACCCTTTCTTTCATGCGTTTATATGATCTTTTGGAGAATCTAGTACATATATTTTTATTTTTCACTACCGTTTCTTTTCTTTTTGACTTTTTGTAGAGCAAGTTTTTCCTCTTAAACTTGCATGACAAGCATCTGTTTTGCTGTGAAATTGATACACCAGCACACTTTTCACTATAAATTATAAAATTTTCAACTGTTACAGATTTGTGTGCTGAAAGTATACCACATAATTCATCTATATGTCCAGCACCATGGCACTGGATCATGTCTTCACTATCCTTTATAATGGTTTCTAATTCAGACACTGAATTCACTGATTCATGTGTTTTAATTATTTTTCTTCCAACACGAACAGTGCATTTTATACATTCACCTATTTTCTCAACAAGTATCATTTTATTCGGATTGCTCAGCTGCAATGTTACTGGAGTCGTACCGGAATCATTCCATAAACCAAATCCAATACAGTTCGGGTTATTTCTGAAGTATATTTTTGTCCAAAATTCTGGCAAATTAACATTAGATAGTTCACTGATTGATACATGATGATTATGGTCGTTATCAGTAAGTAATACCTGTTTGTTTTCAACAACTGGAGATGGTTTAATCTTTTTCTTTGGTGGGGAAATTAGGCGATCTTTAGGGGGTGGTCTTTTGAGAGGATTAAAACTGAGATAATTTGGCAGGTTGGGAAATATTGATGGTATGGCATCAGGATGCAAAACTGGTCTTTCTCTTAAAATTAATGTTTCCTTTCTATTTATTGTATGACGAAAATTACGTTCAATGAATTTGTCACAAAAATGTAATTCACACACACTGCAATGTTCGCTAAAAGGCTTATCTGCTCTGGGAATGCACTTTTCCCAACGTTTCCTTTTTTCCTCATCGGATGGAGCTTTGAATAACAAATATTTAGGGCTATTCTTAGCTCCAGAATATCCCGTACGGCAACCAGGCACAAAACAATACCTTTGCTGATATTTCTTCTTAGTTTTTTCACTCATATTTTGTGTCTTAAACAGACATAATTACAACTTTATGGGAAAAACTCGCGTTTGTTTACAATAAGCCTCACTGTCACGGCGCCAAAAGCTTTCAAAATTCCCAGTCGGTGATAACACGAGCGCCATCTTGTGGCATCCTTCCTTTCAAGGCCAAAGAAAAAAGCGTTGGTAACCAACGGACGGCACACTATTTATGCTAGGCACTGTAATAATACTACTGTTTTTAAAGTAAGAAGCGTAATTATATTAAAATTTAGTATAGGAATTAAATTACAACATATTTTTTTGCATAGTAAAGATTTTTAAATTTGTAATACGAATGCTTGCGTTTTGAATTTAATTTACAATTAATAAAATAAAATATGATTTTGGAATGATTTTGGAATTTTTAATCAATAATGGCTCCATTTTAAAAAAAAATTTAAATGATGAGAAATGTTTAATAATGACTTAAAAATCAAATAAATTTAAAATTTAAATATGTTAACATTATAATTAATGTACGATATTAAAATTTTTAATTGAAATTATTAAATGAGAATTACAAGTGTATTTATAAAACAAAAAAAGGAGAAAAACAAACGTAGCTCGTCCCGGTCTCTAACCCTTGACCGTCGATCAACGAGTAGACGCCATAACTACCGAGCTACAACCAACGCAGTAATTTCGTTACAAGTATGTATTTAAGTTACGTTAAAATATTAGACCCCCCGTTTCTCGAGAACTAAGGAGCGTTGTATAAAATCCGTTGAACCTGAGACTAAGGGGCTTCTACCCTACAACATATATAAAAATAATCAAAATCTGTGATTACCAAGCTTGGTCCCCTCCTAAATTGTCGGCGTAAAAAAAACGGAAAATGTCATTTGACTGGAAATTAATACTCAATGTATGTTTAAAAGAAAATAAGTTTTTTACACTTTCCGTATGCAGATTTCTAAACAATGGAATTTTCAATACCAGCCCTTATTTTGACATCCTATTTGACTTCTCAAAATTTTACTTAAGAACACCAAATGGGCAATCGTTTGGTTAAATAATTTAAGAATTATTAAGGTTTATTAATCTGAAACTCTTAATATGTTAAACCCACAAGTTGCAATGCGGCTAGTTTTTCTATATTTTAAACATAACTCCAGAGCTACTTGGCGGGCTGTAATTTTATATTATCATAATTAAAGTTTCTAGAAATTGATTTCTGTCTAAAAGAAAATCATAGGTTAAATTTATATATATATAACTCTTTACGGGTTTTTATTTCCAATTTTATTATTTTAAACTGATATCAGGTAGTAATTCAGTGAGGTGTTGTATACAGATTTTAGGATAATTGATGTGAGTGAAATATTTTATCTATTCTTTACGGGTTTTTTATTTCCAATTTTATTATTTCAAATTTTAATATTTCCAATTGTTTTCTGGTAATAATTCAGTATACCTGGGTGATTCTACTGATCTTAGCATATATGCCAGTAGAATTATGAAATACTGAATTATTTTTTAAAACACATGTGGGTACATCCAGGCTGATGATTATATCTACATGTGTTTTTCCATATCCAATTCTGATTTAATTCTCTTGTTGTCCAATTTTCCATTGTATATGGTTCATATTTCATTTCTTAATCCATTTGTATTCACTTGATAGCAACTCCAAATTATTATTTTTTTTCTCTCTCTCTCTTTTTAAATTTTCTTCATGTTTTCAGTATTTTTGGCCAATTACCATTGAAGCACAAGCTATGGTAATATTATGATTGCACTTGTTAATCTATTCGCTATGTGGTATTCTGTCTACACATTATCATTAATTATCTCTTTGGAGATTTAAGTAGAATGATACAAGAACTTGATATGTTTTTTGAAATTCATAGATATTATATATATATATATATATATATATATATATATATATTATAAAAAAAATAATAATGATTTTTTTTTAATAAAACTACTTACGAAAAATTTGTTTAAACAAAAATAAATTCCAAGGGCTTCAAATATCTAAATCATTGCTTATTCCGGAAAGTGATTCTGAAGTCATGCTTAAAAAAATTACCCTCATTGCAATCTGTTTTTCATCGATTACAAATGGATTTAACATTAGGAGTTCCAAATTTTAAATCGTCATAAATTCCTAAACTACTTGATAGAATGACTTTCCGCTTGGTATCCTAAGGTAAACTACAAATCCTAATATGATGTCAAAGTTAGGTTTTGCAACTATTACAAATGGATTGAACATTAGGTTGTTCGATTGGTTGTATGAGTTTTAATGGCGCAAAATCCCTTAAAGGACATGCTGCGCCAAAATAAAGACTACAAACACCAAAAAGTGAGACAGAAACAATGTAAGAAAATGAAAAATAGCAATGGGAAAAGCAATCTGGATAGGGCCCATCCAGATGTCGTCAGAGAAGTGTAGATGAATAAAAAGTTTTAAATCCTAAAAACATTAGAGTATAAAGTGTCACAAAATTCAAAAAGATAAATCTGAATCGTTAAACCAATAAAAATTATATTTCAAAATAAAATCCTGCATTCCTTTTAAAAAAGTAAAGAGTGCCCCATGAGGCATTTAACATTAGGAGATCCAAATTTTAAGTACTCATAATTCCTATATTACTTGTTGGAATTACTTCCCGCTTGGTATCTTAAGGTATTTTTTAACGACAAAGCCTAATATGATGTCAAAGTTTGGTGTTCGAAGTAAAAATTGCAGAGTTTTGTACAATTTCAGTATGAAGACGATCAGTAAGCTCTTTTAGGTAGCTTTCAATACAAAAAAGTCCTTCCGGCCTGTACCGGGAGGAAAAGGTAGCTTTCCTACATCTTCGTTTTAAAATTTTAGCTAATGTTACACGAAAACAGCAACTTAAAATGCAAATAAAACGTTCACAAAAGATTCGTTAATACTGAATTTGAATAAGAAATTCGCCAAATTATTGAGCAATAGCCAAATTGGCTTCATTTATGAAGACTTATTTTGGTCGCCAAATGTGGCGATATTTCGCCAAATGTCGCCAAGTTTGGCGAGAATTTGGCGCTAACGGATATGAATATATAGTTTTATGCGTTTGATTGGGAAAATTATTACAACAATGAAAATTTTTGTAATGTGCTGTCTTGTTTCAAAATGTCAGCCACCCTAGAATTTCAAACTACTCTATCTCAGCCGTTTTTTAAGATAGAGGTAAAACAAAAAATGCTCTGGAATCCTCGTTTCAAGGCCTAACACTGAATTAAAAAATAAATTTGAATTTTTAACTTTTTTGTATATTTATTTTAGTTTTAAATATTTAATTGGCCGCCATCTTGAAACAAAATGGCGGACCAAGCTGGCCAACGAACTCGGTCGAGACATTGATGAGCTTAATACACACAATTAGTTTCATCAAAATTGATTTATAAATACGAGCGTTATCGTATGACATAGGTCAGATATATATATATATATATGGAGATATATATATATAAATCAACATTTGAACGGAGGGTGGTTTTGGGGTCTGGGGGTCATGATCGGTGAAAATATATCGAAATTTTCCGGAACTGTTTTCCTCCGAACGGCTGCAATAGGTAGCTTTATACTTTTAGGTAGCTTTCAATACAAAAAAGTATAAAGCTACCTATTGCAGCCGTTCGGAGGAAAGCAGTTCCGGAAAATTTCGATATATTTTCACCGATCATGACCCCCAGACCCCAAAACCACCCTCCGTCCAAATGTTGATTTATATATATAGATATATCCATATATATATATATATATATATATATATATGACCTATGCCATACGATAACGCTCGTATTTATAAATCAATTTTGATGAAACTAATTGTGTGTATTAAGGTCACCAATGTCTCGACCGAGTTCGTTGGCCAGCTTGGTCCGCCATTTTGTTTCAAGATGGCGGCCATTTAAAAATTTAAAACTAAAATAAATATACAAAAAAATTAAAAATTCAAATTTATTTTTTAATTACGTGTTAGGTCTTGATACAAGGATTCCAGAGCATTTTTTGGTGTACCTCTATCTTAAAAAATGGCTGAGATAGAGCAGTTTGAAATTCTAGGGTGGCTGACATTTTGAAACAAAACAGCACATTAACGCGATTACTCGCAAATTATTTTCTTTCATTGTTGTAATAATTTTCCCAATCATACGCATAAAACTATATATTCATATCCGTTAGCGCCAAAATTAGCAAAATTTGGCGAAATATCGCCAAATTTGGCGACCAAAATAAGTCTTCATAAATGAAGCCAATTTGGCTATTGCTGAATAATTTGGCGAATTTCTTATTCAAATTTAGTATTAACGAATCTTTTGTAAACGTTTTCTTTTCATTTTAACTTGCTGTTTTCGTGTAACATTAGCTAAAATTTTAAAACGAAGGTATAGGAAAGCTACCTTTTCCTCCCGGTACAGGCCGGAAGGACTTTTTTGTATTGAAAGCTACCTAAAAGTATAAAGCTACCTATTGCAGCCGTTAGGAGGAAAGCAATTCCGGAAAATTTCGATATATTTTCACCGATCATGACCCCCAGACCCCAAAACCACCCTCCGTTCAAATGTTGATATATATATATATATATATATATATATATATATATAATATAATGATCTATGTCATGCGATAACGATCGTATTTATAAATCAATTTTGATGAAACTAATTGTGTGTATTAAGCTCACCAATGTCTCGACCGAGTTCGTTGGCCAGCTTGGTCCGCCATCTTGTTTCAAGAATGCGGCTACTCAAAATTTAAAACTAAAATAAATATACAAAAAAGTTAAAAATTCAAATTTATTTTTTAATTAAATGTTAGGCCTTGATACGAGGATTCCAGAGCATTTTTTGGTTTCCCTCTATCTTAAAAAATGGCTGAGATAGAGCAGTTTGAAATTCTAGGGTGGCTGACATTTTGAAACAAATCAGCATATTAACGCGATTACTCGCAAATTATTTTCTTTCATTGTTGTAATAATTTTCCCAATCATACGCATAAAACTATATATTCATATCCGTTAGCGCCAAACTCTCGACAAAATTGGCGACATTTGGCGAAATATCGCCAAATTTGACGACCAAAATAAGTCTTCATAAATGAAGCCAATTTGACTATTGCTCAATAATTTGGCGAATTTCTTATTCAAATTCAGTATTAACGAATCTTTTGTAAACGTTTCTTTGCATTTTAACTTGCTGTTTTCGTGTAACATTAGCTAAAATTTTAAAACGAAGATATAGGAAACCTACCTTTTCCTCCCGGAAGGACTTTTTTAATGTAAATTCAAAAGAATAAATAATTTTCAGTCGACTGGTTATTTTGCAAGGTGTTATGAAGCAATTTGATTATTAAAATGCAAGGGGTGTTGTTCTTTCTCTCAATACGATCAATACCCTGTTTTTAATGTAAATTGAAAGAATAAATATTTTCAAGTCGAATAGTTTTTTTTTTTTTTTTGGAGAGGGGGGGGGGATGAGTCAATTCGATGATTAAAATGCAAGGGATGTTCTCTCTCTATCTTCCCCCTTTTCTTAGAGGAGGGGGGGGGGACTGCATCTTGAAACCATCAGATTTACTTGAGAGTTTACTTTTATTTAGGAAATTGGTCATCATAAAATTCGATAGCACTCAAGACGTATGTAATTATTTGAAGAGAAAAATAATGTATTCATAAAAGTATTGTGAGAAGGATTATTAGAGACTATGTCCCTTTTATTGGAGTAACCTACGCAGTATTATTACATTAGCCAAAGTGGCGTTGCACATATTAAGTGTATATGTTACATGATTTAATAA
The DNA here is from genome assembly GCA_963931845.1 of Maratus michaelseni. NCBI lineage: Eukaryota > Metazoa > Arthropoda > Arachnida > Araneae > Salticidae > Maratus > Maratus michaelseni. Next base: position 118,678,150 of record OZ007597.1, on the reverse strand, counting down.
AAAGTATATTTTTAATATTCTTTTCAATAAACACTTTTTTTTACATTATTTATTATAAGTTAAAAATACATTTCAATATTTATTGTGCTGTCTTGTAAAAAAAAACATTTTTTGAAATTTTCTCTATATAAAATCTAATAAATAATTTATAAAAATTAAACATGGCTAGATTTTTACAGCTTGTTCTGACTAAGATTTTAATGTTGAGCATTTTTCACTTTATCATTTTATTACAAAATGGCACCCAATTATGCGAAAATTTGAAACAAAATCCACTTTTCCAAAAAAAATAACCCATGTTACCTGGAAAAAAAAACCACACTTCTCATAATCAGCTAAAACTGAAGTATTTTATTCCATATTAATCGTTTAACATAAAAAAAATATATGTAGATCATTCTAAAATTCTATTATAAAAAGGAAAGGATCAGGCTCCAAACACTTTTTTTTACATTATTTATTATAAGTTAAAAATACATTTCAATATTTATTGTGCTGTCTTGTAAAAAAAAACATTTTTTGAAATTTTCTCTATATAAAATCTAATAAATAATTTATAAAAATTAAACATGGCTAGATTTTTACAGCTTGTTCTGACTAAGATTTTAATGTTGAGCATTTTTCACTTTATCACTTTATTACAAAATGGCACCCAATTATGCGAAAATTTGAAAAAAAAGACGTATGTAATTGCCGGGTATGTAATTACATTGGGGTTTTTGGCCCATGAAATAAGACTAAAATTCGATTTTGTTATAGTGACTTAATTATTTCACTTTTTAATATTAGAAGGTTTATTCTGTGTAATTTCAACAATATTTTTTGCATTTTGTTCGGATTTATATAATTTAACACAAGCTCAAAGTTCGTATTATTCGTAGTTTGATAAAAAAAATACGCAATTTCTCCTAATTTTACCTCAATTTTTAATATTTTTTAATATTTTACGATGAGCGCAGCTTTTCAACACTTATTTTTACATATATTGTACATTTTGATGTATTTTATAATATATGTAAAGAATAAAGTGTTGCACGAATGCGCTCATAAATAATTGAGGTTAAATTAGGAGAGATTGCGTATTTTTCATCAAAAACTACGAATAATACGAACTTTCAGCTTGTGTAAGTCTCATAAATTTGAACAAAATACAAAAACTATTGTTGAAATCGTACAGGATAAACCTTCCAATATTAAAAAGGGAAATAATTAAGTCAGTATAACAAAAAGAAATAAGTAAGTCAGTCGGGAAGACCGGTACACAGTGGACCACTTTTTCAGTTAACATTTTTTTTTTCTCTTTAACAGACTGACCGATCTGTATGAAAATATTTTTGAATATTCCTTAAACCTTCTTACATCCATCATAATTTTCTCACAACATAGTTTTCAATACATTTTTCAAAAAAAAAATTATATACACTTGTAAAGTGGACTAGTGTACCCTGGAAGCGGGGTACACTGGTCCACCCACCGGGGTACAGTGGACCACTATTTGGTATTATCTAAAATACAATATAAATCTATTTTTCATTAATCTAATTCTTTTTTGTTGACCCTGCATCCGCAAAATAACATAGTAATATAAATTTTGAAACAAAAACAAAAAATTAATTGTATTTTGAAAATAATAACAGATTAATACAGGAACAATTGTAATTTAGTTGAAGTTATTACTTAAGTACAAAAAAAATCAGCGCACATTAAACTTTGCAAATGAAATTCCAAAGTACTTATGAGTAAGATTGAGCCTGGAATTTTCAAGAAATAATTTTGGGTCTGAGAGCAACATTATAAAATTATTGACTTCAGCAGCAGATTTATCTACAGTTTCGGGAAAAATAAACTGATTTCCATTCAATTTGCGTATCATGAATCTTACTTGAATAGAATCATCAACAATTAGACTGCAGTTATATTTATCAAAGGCAGTAAATACAACGCAAAATATTTCTTACTATATTAAATAAATTGTTATTTTTCTTTGTTTACTTTATTTTACAGTTAAATCTACTTTAAAACAATCTTTCTTTATAGAAAATAAGCAATTATTGAATATTTTGAACATTCTGCATTACAGGAGCAGAGTGGATTGTGGACCACTGTGCCCCAGGAGTGGGTGGTCCACTGCGCCCAATGTTCAATAAATAATCATATTAATATTGTTTATAGCTTTCTTTTAAACATATTAACTTTAATGTAAAATAAAAACAAGTATCTTAGCTTTGAAAAAAACTGTTTTATCTTATTTATCTACAACCTTTAATTACTAAAAAAATAAAAATATGATGATGAAAAATTTTACTTTTAGAAGCTCAAAACAACAAAGCAGGATAAAATAGTTCAATCTGAGCTAAACATATTTTCTGAAGACTATAAATAATCATTGCAGTGCTGTTGTCTATTAGGATAGAAGAGACGCTTAAAAAAAATTAAATAAATAAAATATTAGGGGGTGGTCCACTGTGTCCATAGGTCCAGTGTGTACCGGTCTCCCCTATAACAAAATCGAGTTTTAGTCGTATTTCATGGGCCAAAAACACGGCCTATGGACCCTGATCCTTTGTAAAAATGAAGCTCATGTTTTGCCAGAATTCTGCAATTGTTAATTTATATTATTTTAAAACTAAATAAGCACTCCTTAGGTATTTTTAACTATTTTTAGTTTTATACAGTTCCTAGCACTATAAGATGATGCACTATAAACAGTTTTCAAAAGGTAGGGACATTGGTTTAAAGTAAACACATGAACTTAAAATAGCACTGTTTAATTAGTATTTTATTTATTTGTGAAATTTATTTTATTTGGCATTTTAGTTATATATAGACATATATAGACAGTTATATATCTACACTGAAACAAATTCGGAATTATTTATAATGTTTCAAGTGCAAAAAGTGTTAATCTTCCATAATCGGGCTTTACACCACTTTTTGCTGGACAATTTTATTTTTAAATCATGTTCGAAAATTATTTTTTAAATTATAAAATTTCAGTAAATTAAGATATTTTTCAAAACAAATTGCACTGTAGAAATTTAAATTGTGCGATTTCAAGTTACAAAAATCACAGTAAAAGGGAAATTTATTTGTCAAGTCGTTGCAATCGACAATATGACGTCAGCGTTATTCACTGACACGTTTCTGCTTTATATTATCGGTATATTCCTTCCTCAGCAGCAGCATATGACAAAAATCGCAAATTTAGAAATAATTGCATATGCCAACTTTGGGCAAAATTCATTTCAAATTAAATTTCATTTTAAAATTAAGACAATCAGGAGATAACAAATCTTTAAAATTCATGCATTTTGAAAACTAAGCAATTTTTAGGCAAATCATAAACACGGAAATAATTTTATTTATTCTCTTAAAGAGTAAAAATGATTATAAAAAAAATTTAAATCCACAGTAATTATAAAATAATTCCTCCGTCAACTGCAGCGTGGTAAAAAAAAAATGCAATTTTTAGAAATTATTATTTCATGTTTCAATTTTGGCAAAATTATTTTCGCATTAAATTAATTTCATTTTAGAATCAAGATAACTGAGTGAGAAAGCTTTAAAATTCATGCATTTTAAAAATTAATAAGCAATTTTTAAACAATTCACAAACACATAAATGACTTATTTATATTCTTAAAATATAAAGAGGTTATAAAATACTTTTTAAATGCATAGTAATTGTAAAATAAAATAAAAAGTTTCTGAATAATGATAATGCTTAAAACTTATTTTGAAAGCTAATTCCAAGAAATTATTATGCGATTAAGCAAAATCGAGTTATTTATTCTCTTTAAATACACTGCCATTATAAAAAAAAAACAAGAACGAAAAATCATCATAGCATAGATTAGGGGTGCACAACCTTTTTAAGCGAAGTGCCACTTACAAAAATGACTGGGTTGTCGAGGGCCACCATCAGTAGAATTTTGTTTACAGGAGGTGTGACGGGGAGGGGGTAGCCCCCTCCTAGGTCCCTTCCTTCCCAGTCAACGTATTCAGTTCTGTTGGCAGAGATATATCAACAGTTTACGTTTGTATTTATACAAGACCTATAGCTAAGATTATTTTCAAAGAGTGAAAATACTCTTTGACTTTATTTGAGGGAGTAAATTTAGCTTTAAAGATTGCCACTGCCGCAAAAAATACTGCTTTCATGAATGAAGGTGAGGAGGAGGAGAAACATATTATTCTAAATTGTACTTCTTAACATATTCAGTCATAAAATGTGAATATCAAGTAGGGGTGCACAACCTTTATAAGAGGAAGACCAGTCACAAAAATGACTGGATTGTTGAAAGCCAACATCCGAAGGGTGAACAAAATTTTGTTTCGGGGAAAGAGGGGGAGGATCGGTCTAAAAGTTCATAAAAATGCTAATTTTAAAAGGAGTTAGCTCCCTATACTCAACCACCTCCTTGGTCAGTATAACCCATTTCAGTTGACAAGGAAAGAAAAATCTTGCATTTATTTTCCATGCGCGATTGACAATATTCATAGTTTTTTCCTAGTGATTGACAAAATTCACAATTTTTACGCGCCCGTTCTGCAAAGTTTGCGATTTATATGCATCCAATCGGTAGAATTCGCGAATTTTACATACCTGACCGGCAAAATTTGCAATTTTTACGCACTTGATCGGCAAAATTCGCGATTTTTACATGCCCGAACGGCAAAATCCATGATTTTTACGCGTCCGATCGGTGAAAATAGAGATTTTTACGCGCCCAGTCGGCAAAATTCACGATTTTTACTGGCCCGATTGGCAAAGTTCACGATTTTTACGCTGCCGATCGGTAAAATTTACGATTTATACGCACCCGATTGGCAAAATTCACGATTTTTACGTACCCGAACGGCAAAATTCATGATTTTTACGCGTCCGATCGGCGAAATTCGTGAATTTAATGCACCCGATCGGCAAAATTCACGATTTTTACGGGCCCGATCAGCCAAATTTACGATTTATACGCACTCGATCGGCAAAATTCGCGATTTTTACGTAACCAAACGGCAAAATTCATGATTTTTAGGCGCCCAATCGGCGAAATTCATGATTTTTAGGCGCCCGTTCGGCAAAATTCGTGGTTTTTACGCGCCTAATCGTCAAAATTTGCAATTTTCACGCGCCTAGTTGGCAAAATTTGCAATTTTTACGCACCCGATCGGCAAAATTCGCAATTAATACGGGCCCGATCGGCAAAATTTACGATTTATACAAGCCCGATCGGCAACGTGCATGAACGGCAAAATTGATGATTTATGATTTTTATGCGCCCGGTCGGCTAAATTTGTGATTTTTAAGCGCTTAATAGGCAAAATTTGCGATTTTTACGCAGACGATCGGCAAAATTTACAATTTACACGCAGACGATCGGCAAAATTTACAATTTACACGCACCCGATCGTCAAAAGTAACGATTTATACGCGCCCGATCGGCAAAATTCGTGATTTTTACGGGCCCGATCGACAAAATTCATGATTTCTACGCACCCGATCGACAAAATTCATGATTTCTCCCATACGATCGGCGAAATTTCCGATTTCTACGCACCTGATCGGCAAAATTCGCGATATATACGCACCCTATCGGCAAAATTCGCGATTTTTACGGGCCCGATCGGCAAAACTTATGATTTTTACGCAGGCGATCGGCAAAATTTTTGACTTATACCCACCCGATCGGCGAAATTTCCGATTTTAACACACCCGATGTTCGAAATTCGCGATTATTATGCGTCCGATCGGCGAAATTTGGAAAATTTCGTGATTTCTATGCTTCTGATCGGCGAAATTCGCAATTTTTTTGGTCCAATTTGCAAAATTGATCCGCGGGCCACCAGTAATCCGATCGCGGGCCACTTTTGGCCCGCGGGCCACAGGTTGTGCACCCCTAGCATAGATTATGTAACACTTTCCAACGCTTCCAAAAATAATTTTACAAATTATACCGTTTAATAAGCTGAAAGATAACATCTAAGTAAACAATTTGGAAAACGCATAACATATTTAAAAACATAATTTCAGGAATTTCCAACGTATACAATATTCGGGAAAATATCCGAATACTTTTATTCAGCCCTGTGTATGATCTATAGATTTGTATATATACTACATAGGATGCTAAATTTTAGTTCAGTTAAGAAACGCGTAGCACAGTTTAAAATTCTCCTTCTGGAGTTTCTGTCAATAAACGGAAATGTGTTCGCGAACTTTTGTGCTTCCCTGTATAGGATCTATAGAATTTATACACACCTCGTAATAAACAAAAAGTGGGTTAATTTTAAAATCGCGTTCTGTAACTTAAAACGCACTTCCAAGAATTATTGTTAACAGACAGTTGACAATTCTTTTGTGTGTCCCTGTAAATGAACGATGACTGCTATACACACAACATTCTGTAGTAAGCCTCTTGTAATGCGTTTTAGTGATACATATAAATTTCAATGCGTTTAAAATAGTGAAACATTATTTAAATAAACCGCAGACGATTTTTCTCCATAGACGTAATGTAACAGAATTCTTTTGACTGTCCCTGTAAAGTAACTATAAGTGCTATGCACACTCTATTCCATATTAAGTTTCTTGTAATACACCTTAGTGATATACAGGGTGATTTTTTTTAAAGTTGTGAAAGTAAAACCCTATAATGAAAGAACTACTGATCCAAATGACCGGAAATTTCACCAGTATGCTCCCAAAGCATGGGAATTTTTTTGGCATGGTTAAAAAAAACTTAAAATCTCACCGACAGATGGCGCTGTATATGCAGTAAAGTTGGGAGAGGAGCTTGTGCCAGACACACGCACAGTGGATACTCTTCACTCTGTTGTGGAACATGCGGTTTCACGCTTCCAACTCGTAGCTGAAAACATTGGACAGCACACTGAAAATCGTATGCGTTAGTTGCGCAGTTCTGTACGAATGTTTTACTCCATATTTTTATTTCGTTCTGTTTCTGCAGGTGTTTGCAGTTCCTTTTCCCAATTAGTGCATTCTGTATGTTTTTGATATACAGAATGCAGTAATTGGGAAAAGGAACTGCAAACACCTGTAGAAACAGAACGAAATAAAAAATATGGAGTAAAACATTCGTACAGAACTTTGTTACGATTTTCAGTGTGCTGTCCAATGTTTTCAGCTACGAGTTGGAACGCATGTTCCACAACAGAGTGAAGAGTATCCACTGTGCGTGTGTCTTGCACAAGCTCCTCTCCCGACTTTACTGCATATACAGCGCCATCTGTCGGTGAGATTTTAAGTTTTTTTAACCATGCCTAAAAAATTCCCATTGCTTTGGGAGCATACTGGTGAAATTTCCGGTCATTTGGATCAGTGGTTCTTTCGTTATAGGGTTTTACTTTCTCAACTTTAAAAAAATCACCCTGTATACCAATTACAATGTGTTTGCAATTGTGTAACATCATTAAAATAAACCGCAAATGATTTTTCCCATAGACCGTAATGTAACGGAATTTCTTTAAGTGCCCTGTAAAAAAACTATAAGTGAAAACACACTTCAGTTGAAATAGGGAACATGCTATAGATAACGACAATAACATATAAAAATTGCAAGGCAATCCGAGCATATTGACGGGGTTAGAGCACGGCCAGACGGCAGACGGCCAGACAAACCGAAGTCATAAACATTTTTCAATTAGGTTGGAAAGAGTTAAAATGACTAATTATTAAAATAAATTCTAAGCTATTGAATAAAGACAAAGCTTAGACCAGGGGTCGGCAACCTTTTTCGGCTGTGGGTCACATTCAACCAAAATATGTGTATTAAGAAGACGTTTCGGGTCAGTGGTATTTTAAGTCTTTTTTCGGTGAATAATAAGATACATTTTATTGAGGAAATAATCATCATGCGCCGTTTTAAACTTTGAACACAAAAAATAAAATTATAATTATTATAAAAGGAAACATAACTGAATGAACTTTACTTTCTCTTCAATGGCTCTCCTGATGCAAACATATATGCATTATAACAAATAAGTGCAATTTTCTGTTATGTTATTTAATAGTTTGGAATTTCTGAATTAAAATTAAACCTTTTTAAAGTTCCAAAAAACTCGAAATATTTTTTCAATATAATTTTTTTAATACTTTTTTCGGAGCTCAAGTGGGTCCCTTAAAATTATGAAATGGGTCAATCGGTGATCCGCGGGTCATAGGTTGCCGACCCCTGGCTTAGTAACTATAAGTGCTATGCACACCCTATTCCATATTAAGTTTCTTGTAATACACCTTAGTGATATACAGGGTGATTTTTTTTAAAGTTGTGAAAGTAAAACCCTATAATGAAAGAACTACTGATCCAAATGACCGGAAATTTCACCAGTATGCTCCCAAAGCATGGGAATTTTTTTGTAATGGTTAAAAAAAACTTAAAATCTCACCGACAGATGGCGCTGTATATGCAGTAAAGTTGGGAGAGGAGCTTGTGCCAGACACACGCACAGTGGATACTCTTCACTCTGTTGTGGAACATGCGGTTTCACGCTTCCAACTCGTAGCTGAAAACATTGGACAGCACACTGAAAATCGTATGCGTTAGTTGCGCAGTTCTGTACGAATGTTTTACTCCATATTTTTATTTCGTTCTGTTTCTGCAGGTGTTTGCAGTTCCTTTTCCCAATTAGTGCATTCTGTATGTTTTTGATATACAGAATGCAGTAATTGGGAACAGGAACTGCAAACACCTGTAGTTCCCACAATCATTTTGAAAACTGATGGCAAGAAATTGTGATGCAATTCACTGAATTGAATTATTTATTCTATTATTATGCACAGTCACAAAAATATTAAAATGCACAGTAATTATAGATTTAAAAGAAAAACAAATCAAACTACTGAATAATCACAAAAGCTGAAAGACTCATTTTTAACACTTTCCAACCTAGTTGAAAAGTGATTATGACTTCGGTTTGTCTGGCCGTATTGCCGTCTGCCGTCTGTCCGTGCTCTAACTCCCATCAATATGCTCGGATTGCCATGCAATTTTTATATGTTATTGTCGTTATCTATAGCACGTTCCCTATTTCAACTGAAGTGTGTTTTCACTTATAGTTTTTTTACAGGGACACTCAAAAGAATTCCGTTACATGACGGTCTATGGGGAAAAATCATTTGTAGTTTATTTTAATGATGTTACACGATTTCAAACACATTGTAATGGATATATATATCTCTAAGATGCATTACAAGAAGCTTAATATGGAATAGGGTCAGCATAGCACTTATAGTTACTTTACAGGGACAGTCAAAATAATTCCGTTACATTACGTCTATGGAGAAAAATCGTCTGCGGTTTATTTAAATAATTTTTCACTATTTTAAACGCATTGAAATTTATATACAGTGGTGGCCAAAAGTTTGGACATTTTTTGAAAGTTTCATGTTTTTCAACTTTGTGTGCTTGTAGAATATATTAACTTTTACTTAAATACAAACGTTTATCTATCAAATTGAAGGTCATTTAATGTACAATTTAATAATAAAACAGTATTACAATATCTGTATTACAAAAAAAGTTATGCTCATTTTAGTAGAACAAACACAAATCGTTTTGAATAAGGACGTGATTTGTAATAAAAGCGTACTAGCCAATCACAAACATTGTTCTGAGGACCAATCAAATGTCTGTAACTATAGTTTAGGTTATTTGAATGGTAAAAGAGTTATTTTTGTGGAAATATTTTGCGAAATGATGCATACTAGTACAATTAAATAGAGTATTGCTGTTTTTGAATATTTAAAGTCCTTTTTTTTAATTAAACTAATTTTAAACAATGTCATCAACAAGAACTAATTGGACATCTACAAAGTGAAGCCGAGTTGTCCTATTGAGAGAAAATGGCCTCTCTTATGCTGAAATTGCAAGACAAGTTGGTGGTTCAGTTACTTGTTCTGGTGTACGAAAGTTCTGTTTACGTTATGAAGAAACGAAATCAGTGGAAAATAAGGCCAAATCAGGCCGAAAAAAATGCACAAGTGCTACTGCCGATAGAAAAATTAAACGGCTATGCCTTCAAGATAGAAAAATTTCATCGGATGCCATTAGATGTGAAATGAATGCAGCGGGTATTGCAGTAAGTTCAAGAACAATAAGAAGAAGGTTATCAGGATTTGGACTACAAGCTAGAATTCCAAGGAAAAAACCATATTTAAATCAAAAGCAACGCGAAACACGAGTTAAGTGGACAAAAGAACACATTCAACGGTCAGAAAATCAATGGAAGCAAGTAATCTGGAGCGATGAGAGTAAAATATCGCTCTTTGGTAGTGATGGTAGAAAATAAGTGAGACGTAGAGTAGGAGAAGCACTTCATCCTGATTGCATTGAAGCAATTACAATAAACCCAACAAATATCATGATTTGGGCACGTATGTCTGCAGATGGTGTGTGCCGAATTCAACTGATTGATGGCATCCTGAATGCCAAAAAATACATCGAAACTGTCCTGGAACCAAAATTGATACCTTCCATCAGGGATCTCTTCCCCAACAACGCACCATTTATTTTTCAGCAGGATTCAGCTCCATGCTACACAGAAAAAGTATGCAAAGCATGGTTTCAATAAAGGCATAGATATATTACCATGGCCAGAAAACAGCCCTGATCTCAATCCAATTGAAAATTTGTGGCGACTTTTGAAAATTCTTGTACGAAAAAAACGTCTATCCAATAAAAGACAACTTATTGAAGCTATAATTGATTCTTGGCACCATGTGATTACGAAAAATGAACTCCAAACACTCGTTCACTCGATGAAAAGACGCTGTGAAGCTGTCTTAAAAAATAAGGGTTATCCTACTAAGTATTGATTGTGTAAGTATCACTTTGAAAAAAATGCAAATCTAAAATAGATCATACTATTAGTTGCATAACATTTTTCGTAATACAGATATTGTAACACTGTTTTTCTTATTAAATTTTACATTAAACTACCTTCCATTTGATATATAAACGTTTGTAGTTAAGTGAAAATTAATATATTCTACAAGCACACAAAGTTGAAAAACAAGAAACTTTCAAAAAATGTCCACACTTTTGGCCACCACTGTTTATATTAAAATACAAAATTTTAATATGGCTCTATTTTCCTGTAACGAACTTAAAAATTTTGTCCTGTGTGTAAAAATGTATTAAACTCGACTTTGTTTGCACGTCCAAAGTTTACAGAGTTATACTTTGAATTCTATGGTTTGTTGGTTGGCTGTTTTTTATTCTGACAAACTTACAAAGAAAGGCATGCTGCGCCAGACAAGATAGCCAAAACACTTCGTTAAAAGTTGGGAATTTTCAGAGTTTTCTGCCACTAAAAATGGGAAGATGAACGTTTAGTGCCAGAAAACACATCAAATGGATAGTATCATAAATCGCTAACTTTTGATGGTTAAACAAAGGGACTTTAGTGTTCTGCTTAATCGTGGGACATTTTTTAGTAAGACAATTTGAGCGACTAAGGAGCTTTTTTTGTGGGGGTAAGGGGGCGACTCTACTCGGTCAAAAAATTATGTACGCAAACCATATCTAAAATTATATAGCAAAATTATAGACCTGTTAAAAACAAGAGAAATATTTCGTTGGATGACATTTCTTAGAATCTGAATCAGAAATGCCGCTTTATATGGCCAAATCTTTCGCGATTTATTCGGCTATTAACCAGTGGAATGGGCCTAATACGAAAGTATAATAAATTGCAAAACTTTACATCATTTATATTTTTCATATAAAAGTGTTTTGTTATTGTTAGTGAGCAACATAAAAAATTTATTAGATGTAAAAATTCTATTAGAATTTTCTATTTTAAAAAAAAATGGTTTTCACCTATGTTGTCTACACGCTGCATCCCCTGTATTTATTAATAGACTAACACAATAAATACTTTTTTTTAAGAGAGTCGCTGATAATTTCACACTTCAATTGCATCACTTAATAGATAGTATACACATTCACTTTAAATCAAACTTATTACTATCGCTCATGATTGTCGCTTTTACAAAAAAATTCCAAAAGCTCAATTGTCAGTGACAGAGTAGATGATATTAGCGTATTAAAAAAACAAAAAAACACTGCTATTAAAAACTAATCGTTGAGGGCCACCGTAATACCTATCCATCATGGATATGCATAATATAAAATATGAAAATAAAACATGTGTAAACTATTTATAAAATGTATTGCAATTCGAAAAAAATCATGGCTTGATGACGTCAAACTTTAAATGATCTATTACTGAATTGCGTAAAAGAAACATCCTTATAACTCCAAATTAATAATTATATTAACTAACGGTTTACTGCGTCGTATTAAAGGTCTCATTTCCAATTAAAATATATCTTTGAATTGAAATTTTAATGAAATACAGGGTCATGAAAAATCGAAGAGTGTGGAAAGTATGATTACAAATATTTCGGCAACTAATCATTTTACCGACTTGATTCTTTATGCAAAATTTGTTTTTTGTTGTCTTTTATATTCAGTCCTTAAAATGAGCAATTTCGAAAATTTTTATATCTCTTTTATCAGAACGAATATTTCGAGAATCCGAAAAAAATTATTCCGGGAAATCAGGGTTACTGAAATTCAATAATCTTCTTTCCATTATTACATACTAAGTACATACCAAATTTCAAGTATATCTCAATTTGTTCGTGAGATGGAGCGTTTACAGACACGCGGCAATTTTTTTTTTTATTGTTTTCGGAATCTCCAGTGTCTGAAACGTGTTAAAAAATTTTTTTTTCAAAACGATTACAAGACTTACCCTGTACTACGTATGATGGGTAGGTAATAAAATACCATGATTAGAGTCTGAGACATAACCACGTATAGGTTATTTGAAATCTGAAATTTGTGTTTAAAAAAATATATGAACTTCGAATTTTCATGTATTTATTCCATACACATCCAATATTATTTCTTCTGATCTAATTTTTGTCTCAAAAATGAGCTACTTAGATTTATAGAACACACTACCCTGAGTATAAAAAATAAAAATCTAGTTTGAAATACTAAAATAGAGTTTGGGGGGGGGGGGATCAAAAATGGTTGAATTTATATATAAAAGTCCTTCCGGCCTGTACCGGGAGGAAAAGGTAGCTTTCTTATAGCTTCGTCTTAAAATTTTAGTTAATGTTACTTAAAAACAGCAAGCTAAAATGCAAAGAATACGATTACGAAGATTCATTAATTCTGAATAATAAAAAATTCGCCAACTATAACCAAGTTGGCTTTATTTATGGAGACTTATTTTTGGTGGCCAAATCTGGCAATAGTTCGCCAAGTGTCGTCACGCGTGGCGATAATTGGACGCTAACGTATATGAATATAGTTTTATGCGTATGATTGGGAAAATACCGGCTTATTCTAAATGATGGACCCATTTTCAAAAAATTATATTTATTAAAGTACAAATCCAAAATGAACAATCTTTATACCAATGAAAAGAGGAAGTTTCAAAGTTTTTTTAAGGCATTATAAATATTCAATGTGTCCACCGTTTGCTGCACGGCAAACATCTACGCGATAGCCAAACTCGTCCCACACACGAGAAAGCGTATCTGCTGTTACTGAGTGCACGGTAGCAGTGCACTCAGCTCGCAGTGGCCTATTGCTGCGCGATCTCTACCGGCCGCCTCTGGAACCATCACCTCTTATAAAGATTGTATTTATTAAAGTACAAATCCAAAATGAACAATTTTTTGAAAATGGGTCCATCATTTAGAATAACCCTGTAATTACAACAATGAAATATAACAATTTTCAAAAAATCACGTTCACTAAAACCCATAAATTAATCATTGGATCTGTTGTCTTCTTTCAAAATGTCAGCCACCCTAAAATTTAAAACTGCTATATCTCTACCATTTTTTTCAGATAGGAGCAAAACAAAAAATGCTCCCGAATTCTTGTATCAAGGCCTAATACTTAAACAAAACATAAATTTGATTTTTTATATTGTTTTGTTTAGTTTTAAATCTTTTAGTGGCCGCCATTTTGAAACAAGATGGCGGAGCAAGCTAGCTAATGAACTCGGTTGAGATATTGATGAGCTTAATACACACACTTAGTTACATCCAAATAGGTTTCTAAATACGAGTGCTATCGTATGACACAGATCGGATATCAACATTTGGACGGAGGAGGGTTTTGGGTCTGGGGGGAGGGTTATGATCGGTGAAAATAAACTGAAATTTTACGGAATTGCTTTTGCCCAAACGGCTGCAATAGTTAGTTTTTTTTACTTTTTGTAATAAAAGACGCCTAAAAAATTATTAATTTATTAACAATTTACGACCTTTTATCTGTAATGATTTTGCTTTATTCAAACATGATCCAAAAACTTTATAACTTATTTAAAGAATTTTTTTTTTCGTATCGAGCTTTAACAAAAACAATTTTTAAGTTTTACATTCCAAATAACACACATTGTTTTTCCTGCGATACCTAAGTCAGTACTTTGTGCTATAAAATTCCATTCAACCAACCAGGGCATGCTGCGCCCCAAAAAAAAAAAGGTTAGAATAAGAACATCAAAGTAAAATTTAAAATTGATTTAAAACTTTGTTATAAAAACAAGATGAATGAAAATAACACAGTTAAATGAAAAGAGTGGTGTGATGATAAATGTATAATTAAAATCATTCAATGAAAATATAACACAACGTCTAAAAGAAATAAACACTTGTTTTCACAATTGAAATATATCTGGAGGCAAGGTAGTGCCTCCGCCAAGTCGAGAAAACACGGCCGTAAGCATAATTTTCTAGAAGCAACTCAGGGCACTTTTGACCCCCCCCCCCCATATCTCCGTGCTGGAGTATCCCAAAAATTTGAAATTTCGTTTTTCTAGAGTATTTGGCACACAGGACCAAAATTTAAAATTACAACTTTCTGTCTCTTCTAGTTCAGACGATATATGAACTCAAACATTCGATTTTTTGTCACTCAGTCACTCACTCGTTCACGCGTCATCAAAAAGACTAGGTAGATCCCGTAGCCCTAGAAACTTGACATTTGGAAAAAAGGTAATGTTTAGGATACAAAGAAAGAAAAAATTATAAAATCCGGAAAATTCGAAAGAAAAACATTCGAAAATTCAACAAATTCCATCAAAATTGAATATTGAAAATAATACGATCTTGTAGTCTTAGAAACTTAAGATTTGGTGTGAAGGTAGTGTTTAGCATCCAAAAAAAGAAAATATCAAAAACACCAAAAAAATCGAAAGCAAAATTGAAAAAATCGAAAACATCGAAAAAAACGAAAATTTTCAAATAATCCGATTTTGTTGCGCTAGAAACTTAGAATTCTGAATAAAGATAGTATTTAGGATGCAAAATAAGGAAAAATTAAAAAATCCGGAAAATTCGAAAAAAAAATTCAAAAATTCGAAAAATTCGAAAAAAATTGAAAAAATTAAAATAATTTGATCTTTTAGCCTTAGAAACTTAAAATTCGCGGTAAAGATAGTGTTTAGGATTCCGAATAAGTTAAAATAAAAAACGCAACCAAATTGGAAAATAAAATCGAAAAAAATCGAAAAAATCGAAAAATAAGGAAAATTTGAAAATAATTAGATTTCATAGCGCTAGAAACGTGAAATTTGGAATAAACGTCATATTTAAGATACTAAATAAGGAAAAATTAAAAAATATGGATAATTCGAAAAATACTCATAAATTAGTGCAGACGATATATGAACTCAAAGTTTCGATTTTTTGTCACTCAAACACTCACTTACTCTCGCGTCATCAAAAAGATTGGGTAGATCCCGCAGCCATAGAAACTTAAAATTTGGAATGAAGCTATTGTATCGGATATAAAGAAAGAAAAAATTATAAAATCCGGAAAATTCCAAAAAAAAAACATTCGAAAATTCAACAAATTCGAACAAAATTGTAAATTGAAAATAACACGATCTTGTAGTCTTAAAAACTTAAAATTTGGTGTGAAGATAGTGTTTAGAATTCAGCAAAATAAAACATCAAAAACACCAAAAAAATCGAAAATAAAATCGAAAAATCGAAAACATCGGAAAAATTTCATATAATCCGATTTTGTTGCGCTAAAAACTTGGAATTCGGAATAAAGGTAGTATTTAGGATGCACAATAAAAAAAAATTAAAAATCCGTAAAATTCGAAAAAAAAATTTCAAAAATTCGAAAAATTCGAAAAAAATTGAAAAAATTAAAATAATTTGATCGTTTAGCCTTAGAAACTTAAAATTCGCGGTAAAGATAGTGTTTAGGATTCAGAATAAGTTAAAATAACAACGCAATAAAATTCGAAAATAAAATCAAAAAATGGAAAAAAATCTGAAAAATCGAAAAATAAGGAAAATTTGAAAATAATTCGATTTTATAGCGCTAGACACTTGAAATTTGGAATAAACGTAATATTTAAGATACTAAATAAAGAAACATTAAAAAATATGGATAAATCGAAAAAAAATCGAAATTTTCAAAAATTAAAAATTAAAAAAAAAAAAGAAAGAAAAAGAAAAAGAAAAAGTGAGAAATTGAAAATAATATGATCTCGTAGTCTTAGAAACTTAAAATTTGGTGTAAAGGATTTGTTTAGGATTTAGAAAAAGGAAAATTAAAAACACAACAAAGTCGAAAATAAAATATAAAAAACAATCGAAAAAAAAACGAAAATTTGAAAATAATTCGATTTTGTAGAGCTAGAAATTTAAAATTTGGAATAAAGGATACAAAAAAAGAAATAAAAAATATGTAAAATTCGAAAAATTGAAAAAAATTCGATTTTGTAGCTTTAGAACTTAAGATTCGGCGTAGACTTATTGTTTAGGATACAGAAAAGGAAAGAAATTAAAACACAATAAATTCGAAAATAGAATAAAAAAACTCGAAAAAGATCGGAAATTTCATAATAATTCGATTTTGTAGCGCTAGAAACTCGAAATTTGTAATAAAGGACACAAAATAAGAAAAAAATAAAAAATCCAGAAAATTATAAAGAAAAAAAATCGAAAAAATCAAAAATCAAAAATAATTTTATCTTGTAGTCTTAGAAACTTAAAACTTGGTGTAAAGGTAGTATTTATTATACAATAAAAGGAACAATTAAAAAATTCGTTAAAGACGAAAATAAAATCGAAAAATCGAAATATCTTTAAAAAATCGAAAATTCGAAAACAATTTGCTTTTGTACTGCTAGAAACATTAGTTTTAAGATAATTGTCCTATTAGCTACTACAACGTCCCTAATTGTTTTATGTTATTTCCCCCGGATTATTGTTTTCTTTTCTTTCGTTTACGAATTTCGTTATAGAAAAGTTCCGCTATAGACTGGCTACGTTATAGGCGATTTTTTTATAGACATGTTTGTTTTCTTTCACAGGTTATACTCTATTTACTTCGCATATGAAATATGGATTGTTAAATGATGTTAGCCCCACAAACATTTTCACAGCTCCCCCGACCCTCCCAACATTACTGGCTGGTTATGGCTTGATAGTCCTTTCTAAGTAAAATCATGGTGACTCTAAGATTCACTTGATTTATCTCTAAATTGAACCTAAATGATCCACAGAAGACGGATTAAAGAATTACTATATTGACATGACAATCAGGTAATTTAGAATTTAAATCGAAAAATCAATAAATTTATAAAAGAGTCGAAAATTTGAAAATAATTCTATCTTGTAGTCCTAGAAGCTTGACATTTGGCAGAAAGGTAGGGTTTAGTAAACAAAGTAAGGAAAAATTAAAAAATCCGTAAATGAAAAAAAAAGACTAAAAAAAAAAAGGAAAAAAAAAACATCAAAAAAATGAATATAGTTTGATTTATTGGAAATTTCCGGAAATTTTAATTTTAGCTTTCTTTTTGTACTAAAAAGTTCTTTTATGCTAAATTTTAAATATCTAGGGCTGCGAGCAATATCTCAGATGGATAGCACCTATCCTGGAAGAATTGAGAGTACTTTTGGCACTCCCCCTCCCATAACTTAGTGCTTGCCTAGGAACCTGAAATCTCTTTTTATCTACAGTACTTTGCAAACGAAACTAAAGCTTCAAATTTTCGATACCTGTAAATCAGTGGTTGACAACGGGGGGCGCACGCCCCACAGGGGGGCATTTTGACTTCTTAGGGGGGCAATTTGAGAATCTGGAGAAATTGAAAACATATTATCTTTAAAACCTAAAACAGTTGCAAGGATCTTATTTAAAACTATTAAAAGTAAAACAAAAATTAAAAAAATATTTTGCAATATAAATTTTCTGGTTTAAAACTTTTTTTTATTGTTTGAAATTGATACTTTGAGGAAAAAACAAAAGTCAAAGCACCACCGTCAGATACATGACCAGAAGTTCAATCAACCAATTAAAACGCATGCTTTTAGAAATCTTTACTTTCGGATCCTAGAGCAAATATCTGATTCTGTCTTATAGTCCGGAACAATATTTTATTAGTTCTGGGAAGTAATTACAAATATATCAATTTCTCAATTGAGAGGAAACGGCCCCTCATTCTGGGCGTCGCCAAATAGTAATATAAATACAGCTTTTTTTCCCTGTATAATGCCACAAGAATTTTTTAATGTGTTTAACCACTACCTCCGTTTATATTACGGAAGTAGCTGTTTAACTCAGCAATGCTATATTGGAAATTATAATATTTCAATAAGAATTTCTGTTCTTAAAAATATTTTCTATGATATTTCCATTAATAAATTTTCATTTTCTGATTTCAATCATTTAAAATTTACATTTATTGAATTGTATGATTTCTTAATCCATATGCATTTTCGAGTTTAAAGTTTTAATACAAGCATTAATATAGTGCTGCACAACCTTTTTGTATGAAAATCGTTATTTCCACCACTATCTTCGAAAGGTAAGCTTTGATATATTTAATAGCAAGGTTTCTATCATTAATCTAAGATAAATTGTTCTGTGTAAAAATAGTGGTAATATTGGTGGCCCGCGGACCACCATCGGGTGGTGCATCCCTTACTTAACCCCTTGGGGACGAGCGACAAGTTTACGTGACGGATAAGATGCTCAGAATCCTCGATTATTCTCACCAGTTACTTTTTATTGTAAGCTTTGCCTTATATGTGACGCATAAGATGCTCAGAATCCTCGATTATTCCCACCAGTTACTTTTTATTGTAAGCTTTGCCTTATTGAATGACAGCATTTCTGTGATTCAAGTAGGCGAAAATTTCTGTTTTGAAAAACCGGCGATAAAAGATTAAAAATTCCGTAAAGGACGCTCGTCGCGAAGGCGGTAATACTTAGCACTTCTCTTCTTATAATTCATAATTTAGTCTTTATATTGCTTATTAGAATAAATTTTCTTCTGAGTGATAAATAGAAATTATGATGTTTTGAAGTAATCAGGTTCAATTAAGGGGGGTAGGATACCTTTGAGAACGTCGAAAAAGCAAAAAAATATCACTATGTTCCAAAGCTATAAAACTTGTGCAATAACTCAAAAATAAAAATCAAATTTCATTTAAATATAAAGTTTGTATTTAATTTATATTTAAAAATATATATATACTTGTAAATTCATAAATAAATATTGAAATGATAAGTTTAAAATTATATATGATAATAAGAGAAAAAAACACAACACGTCTTGTTCACAACACGTCATGTTACTAAAAACTATGCATGACAATTAAAAGAAACTTTCATCACATATTCATTTCTGTATTATCTACAACTTAAAACCAGAAAAAAGTAAGATATTTTTTTTGTTTGTTTGTTTTTGTACTTTGAAAAATATTTTTTTAATTGAAAATTTTTAATTTTTTTAATTTATAAGTTCTTTTTTTAATTTAGTCAATATTTTTTATAAATATTCTGGTTTAGTATAAAGGTAACACTATTATGCATTTATTTTCACCAAAAGTTCCTCTTTATATGCATATTTTCAGATTTTATCATGCGCGCAAGATGCGTTATGTTTTTTTACTCTTATTATCATACATATTTTTTAACTTATCATTTCAATATTTATTTATGAATTTACAAGTATATATATATTTTTAAATATAAATATAAATACGAGCTTTATATTTAAATGAAGTTTTAATTTTATTTTTGACTTATTACACAAGTTGTGAAGCTTGGAACATAGTGATATTTTTTTTTTTTGCTTTTTCGACGTGTTCAAAGGTATCCTAACCCCTTAATGCAACTATGAACTATATGGAATATATAATGCTCGATAACACATAGGTTAACTTCCACCTCCCACCACTATTTATGAAAAGAAATGTTTCTGTTATTGAATCGCAAATTTCTACGATTAAATAAGTTTTTTTTTAAGCGGTATAAGTTTGTATAGGCCGTAAACTGGCTCAGGAATTAAATAGATTATTTCATTCTGTTCCTTATTTTTATTTTATTTTTATGCTTAAATTAGTGCGTGAAAAATTTGTTCTGAAAATGTGTGCAAACTATTTTATACAGTATATTCGGCTATTTTTGTTTCAAAACTGTTTCTATAGTTTTCTTTGATATTCCTCTGTGCCAAATTATTCAAAAGATACTTCTCTTTTGTAATCTTTGTATTTTTTGTCATTGAGCAAGTGAATTAATCCTATTTTTATATATTTATTTAATCGTCGCTGATATTTTGATATGCTCTAGTTAACGTTAGCTTACTTCACTATATACATATAAAATTATTATTGATCATATAATTGTGTATAAAATAGAATATATTTACTTTAAAAATATAACTTTTATTTCTGTGAAAAATCTAAAAACAAATATTTAGATGAATATTTAAATTTTGGTTCATGCCGGCTAACCACGATGAACGTTCTTTCTTTCTGCCTTTTATGCAAAGAATATCAACGTATCCATGAAATAAGGTAGTCTTGAAGCGCATATGAAGGCAAAACATAGTGAGTACATAAATTCATATTTAAGTTATTTTAAAACTTTAAAGGAAAAGTTTGAAAAAAAGATCAACGGTTAAGTTTCTATTCACTGCACAAACTGTTACAGAAAAAAAATTACTCTCAAGGTAGTTATGAAATATCTTTACTCATTGCTAGATCTGAAAAAAAAACACTATAGGCAAAGATTTGATTAAACAATCAATATCAATATTTCTTAAAACAATTCTGGGCAAATATAAACAAAGATGTGAAATCCTTGCCTAATAGTAACAATACTGTTAGTAGACGAATAGATGAAATGAGCGAGGACATTGAAGCACAACTTGTTCAAAAGCTGAAATTAAGAAATGTCTCCATACAAAAGGACGAATCAACTCTAAGAGACGATGAAGCCGTATTGCCTACTTATATAAGATATAGTTAATAGGTGAATTTACTGAAGAATTGCTTTTCTGTAAACATAGAGAGA